>JAJLXS010000014.1:0-207913 GCA_030571355.1 Maudiozyma serrabonitensis | reverse complement strand
AATATGTAAATTTAGATATCATCCCCTAATTATACAGGGTTTCTTTCTGTCACCAAAGCTTTTAATTAAAAGGATATAAAAGTAAAGGCCAACGGAAAGTACATTCCTTATATTTATCATAGGTCTTCTCGAACCATTTTGAAGAGTGATGTAACCTCACCTTCCTTGAGTAATGTATGATTCACATCACTTTTTTTTTATCATTGGCGGAAAGTAAGCATGGGTAGAGGTCGCGGGGAATAAAACAAAACATGTTTTGTAAAAAGAGCGCTGAAAATTGAATTTTTTTGCTTTTCAGCTCATAAAATTTAACCCCCAAAACAAATTTCAATCAAAATTTATTTTGCGGTAAACCCTATCTAACAAAAATCGCCTCTTATAGGAATAATATTTTTCGTCTTTAGAAAGTCAATGCCGAAGTTTGGCGTTTGGTGTTTGTCGTTTCCAGATGACTGTCATCGAGTTTTAGTCTACACGCTTTAACTATGTAAGATTTTGTAATTAATATAGCACTGATAATTACATATGCGTATTATGAAAAACCTCAAAAATTACCAGTTTTTTTACTTAAATAACACTTAAATTCTTCACTAATATGGTCTCTTGGATATTGCTATTTCGTTAAACCAAAATTGCTTGAAAAAAGCGCAATATTAGGGATGTTACTTCGTCGATATTTGATGAGATACTTCCCATCGAGAATTACGATTGTTATAATCCATATTTGTCTTTACCTATTGCTGATAGTGACACTGTGGTATGCGATACTCATAATAAAAGACGGAAAGTTAAAGTTGGATTTTCATTTCGGCCTGAATATGAAGAAGATTATATTGCAACTCATAATAAACCAGTACCTTGGAATAAGAATAAAGCTAAGAGGGAAAAGAGCTGTGGTGTCATTTTTTGGTTGAAAATAAAATGCATCATAAAGTGTATTCACAGTAATAATGTTTACCATCGCAATGAGAGATCAACAAGATATGATGCGAACTATGCCAGGGAGCACCTTAAGGGTTGTGTATATCAATTAGAAAGCTCATATGGCTCCTTGGAAGATTTTAGTGTATTGGAGAATATATCAATAAGAAAAGTTGAAAATAGTAATATTTCTGATTTGTACGATAGTTTAAAAAGACCTGGTAAACTTGCAATAGCAGTAGGAATGATGATTGAATATGACACATCTATTAATATAGCTAATTATATAAAAACGAAAACATTGATCAACTCCTTAAAGTTTACAAATAATCGCGATGCTGAACTAAACAGAGAAAATATATTAGCTTTTCTGGATAGAATTGTACTAGATATTCAATATTCTATTAGAGCCGAAATAGCGTCTTCTGCTCATGTGTTGCGTAAAGAGACAATCACTTCAGCCCTTAATTTTGAGGCAGCTGTAAGTGTTAGATTACGTGATTTAAGAAGTATTTCTGTCTTTTCACTAGTTTTCGATCACTGGTCCAACTTTGCGCAAGATAATTTCATGGGCGTACTACTTTTATATTACGATGAGAACCAAGGTAAGTTTATTCCTTTTCTAGTTGATATTCCAAAAGCTGATTCTCATGCCGCAACAGCAATTGAATCTCAGCTCACAGACATTTTTGACTTTTATCCAGGACTGAAAGACACCCTTATTGGTATGTCTACTGACAATGCATCAAATATGCTAAAGGTGGCGAAAGACTTTATGGCCAACGAAACAGTAAGCCCCAGATTTTTGGGACACGTTCGATGCTTATTGCACACGACAAATATCATAAACACACTCTTATTTGAAAAGTCAAAAAATAAAAATTCTCAAACAAAGACAAATTCGAATCGTGAGATACCAGTTGGATCGCTTAATGCGATACACCAGGACAAGCAAGATATAAATAATCTCTTCGAACCTGACGGAGGTTGGTGCGATTCAGATTCCGCTAATACTCCAATTAATTTATGCGATATTATCATGAGCCAAGTATTTGGAAATGCATTAGACTTCCTTGAAGTAGGCTCTAATGATAATATGATGGCAACTGACAGTGCTGTTGTCCAATACGTGACTTGTGAGGAGTTATTGGATAAAAACAACATTATATGCAATAAGATTACTACATCTGAGAAAAAGAAAAAATTTGAAGCACTTCTCCAAAAACATAAAACCATTCTTCCATCTAATGTACAAGGCCCTTTATCCTATTGTAAAACTCGGTGGTTATCTGCTGTACAATCATTAGAACGTCTCGTTGCCCTTAAACCAGTTCTGACTGATGTTGATTTCAAAGAAATTGCAGGGGTAAGCTTTTCGGAAGATGATTTCCATTCTGTTAATGATCTCATAGAATTATTAGTTCCCTTTAAGGAAGCATGCGCTGTTTTATCGGATGATAGATGTACAGTAAAACATGTTTTGTCGATTTTCACCACTTATCACGAATGTACCAAAGGTAAGCTTAAAGAAATACAGAAAAAGATGTTCAATAGAAAAAGAGAGAGTGAACTGTCCCAAGAAAATAATTCCTATATGAGTAGATTATTAAAATTCGGTGACAAAATGCTACAGTATTGGAAAATATACAGTGAGAGTGATATCATTAAGCTATCTGCATATTTCGATATATGCTTCATGGATGATAACAGCTGGAGAAAGATTGAGGGCTGTACAGATGATTATAAAGGAATGAGCAATTTTCTGGTCAAAAAATTTTCAGATAGGTTAACTGATATATTAATTCCTCATCTCAATATTTTTCTTGAAGATTACGAACCAGATAGTTACAACTGTGAGGAAGGGGATGTTGGAAATACTAGGATTAGTAATAGCGTCCATGAATTCACACTACGTTTTATTCAAAATAGTTTGCCAACAGTTAATAAGTCTTATGGAGAAAAAAGGCCGACCAATGATAATGTATCAAGAAAATACCCTCTTTCTGCCAAGCTGTATCTTCAACATATGGTGGTAGCAGAGATAAGAAAATATCAGTCAATTTGCAATTCTAAGGAGAGAGATTACATAATGCAACAGGCTTCAAAAGAGACTACGTTAGAAAAGCACAAAGGCTTGCGTCTAGTATGGCTGCTACAGATCAGAGCGAACTTCTTATTTTGGAAAAAGTACGAATCTACTTTACCATTGATGAGTTTTGTTAATCGTTTGGTGAATACTATTCCTGCAACATCTGTGCACGCAGAAAGATCATTTAGTGTTGCTTCTAGGATCTTTCATAAAAGACGAGCTAGCCTAAGTGATGAGCAGTTTAAAAACCTTAGTATTGTAAAATCATTTGGTAAAAATATTGATTATGAACAGATAAATCTTCTCAAATGTTGCTTGAAACAAGCACTTCTAAAGACAGTCACTTTAAAGGGAGAAAAAGACCCTTACGAAAAGTGGGCTACCTAAAAAGGAATTCCTTTCTAGTCAGCGGTTCACTTCTAATCGTTCGTTGGTCTCACAAGCAGTCTTTTCAAACAACGTATATAGAAATTATTTATCTATTTATTTATTTAACAACATTTTTTATTAAAAAAATGATGCGCCCCAATATATATATTTCGCTGTATCGAGCTCACCTGCCCAATTATTGGAAAATAGCACCCCAAAATTTCTTAAATTTACCACAAGTCCTAAATTGTCTTTCAAATTATCACTTAAATTTATGGGGCGAATCCAGAAAAAAAATTCAATTTTCAGCGCTCGTTTTACAAAACTTGTTTTGTTGTATTCCCCGCGACCTCTAATTGTGGGTGACTGCATGGGCGCTCGAGGATAGTATGACATTAAATTTACTCCCGCGAAAAAAAAAAGCTGAACACTTGTATTCTTACATAGTAAAACGATTATATCTGTAAGAGAGAGACAATTGATTTCATGAGACTCTTAATTTAGAGCAAAGGGAAAATATATTCTATTTCACAGTTCATAATGAGATAAAAATAAAACTTTCATAATGAGAAAAGTGTTGAAAATTGTTTACTCAATTATATTAAATATAGACGTGGCATTATGATATTTTCAAATTGGACATTCGTTTTATTTAGCAGCTCTTTTGTTCTAACACTCTATTCATTGTACACCTGGAATATAACTTTACTGATAATTAGTTCCTATTTAGTGTCTGAAATTACAGATACTATAATACCTACCCTCGAGCTTAAATGCCCCTTGTGGTATGGCTTCGATGCGATTAAAGATTCTCAAGAATCAGGAATCAAGAGTAATTGGTCAACATGGCAATGCTTTATGGCCGTAATACTACAAGCACTGCTAAGTTCTCTAAATGGTGGTTGCAATATTTTGGCAGCTGGCATTATTATTATAGATCATGAGAAAACTACATTAAATTCGACTACCAATATTCCAGAGATTATCAAATTTTGGTTACTGAAATTTAACTCTGGGGGTTATTATAATGAAGCCGAAGATGTCCATTCGCTATGTGTACTAGTATTGGGAGTGTTGTCATCAATATCGGATGAGATGAGGAAAAAATATTTCAAATATTTGATACTAGTAATTTTAATCTCGCGAATCCCCTCCGTGATTAATTTTGTCAGCCTGGCAAGAATATACTTCTAAATTTACTTTTAAGCATATTTTCTGAAATAATACGTTATTTTACTATTGATGAGGAATTAATTTGATTTGTTAGATCATGTTGAATATTTCACGATAGTTCAGGTAAATTACCTAATGAATATTGAAAACTTTTTTTTTCTATAACATAAAGTGTAAAGAAATGTTTTCGAGGTAATGCATTCACACAAGTGGAAGAATGTTGAAGAATGATAAAGGTACAATTTAAAACATTATAAATGTCAGAACCAGAGTTTAAATTGCAGCATATTTTATGATACCGCATGAAATTTTTATCTATACGGGGCCAATAGGTTAAAACTGAATTATAGAAACTGCCGAAAACTTTTTACTGTTCCTTTTGGTTTTAAAGTGCTCTCCTAATAATGAAATAGACCGAGCTACAATAGAATTTAAAAGGGTGCTTTTTATAGAAATACAGATCCTTTTCTGAGCGCAGAAAACGTTGTTGTGTTTTTTGAGATGTTTGTGCCTCCATAGAGAAATTTAGCATCGAGTTTTTCCCGAAAAGACATGCTACTGTCTTTAATTTAATGTCGCCAATCTCCTTAATTTCAGGGTTAAATTTAAGATTTGCTAATAATAGGCAACCATCAACTACGAAAAATGAACAAACATTTAATCAACCTGTATGTCGCTCAATTTCAGGTATATTTTTCTAAAGAGGAAATGACCAGGAAAAATTTGGTTAAAATCAAAAATAAAGTTTCCAGGAATTATCAAAAAAGGGAATATCATGGTCGGGAAATTACTTATTTTGCGTATTATTTTTCCTTTAAGATCGATTCGAGATAGTTTTTGGACTCAGTCAATGGGTTTTCGACCTCATTAGATTTTTTTAAAAAATATTGACTCCTGAAAACAAAAAATATGTAAAAGAAAGGTCTAACTGAAGATTATAGAGGAAAAAGAAAATTATTTTGCTGATGAAAGGAGAAAAGAATCATGTAAAAAAAAAATTATTGTCTTCCTTCCTAGTTAACTTATAACCAGGTTATATTTTTATCAATATACACAAAACTCGTGTTGAACAGAGTATAATACATAAATTCAACATGTTATAAGGAACTGTACGACTAAACGAAGTTTAGATTAGTATATAAACTAAGTATCTTTTTGAAGTATGTAGTTATTGGTCTTAGCTCATGCACTCCTAGATGTATTTTATATTACATAGAAGTATGCAAGAAATAAAGGATATTCAATAAATAATATTATTGCAATGAAATTAATAGAAAATGTCAGAGGTTTCAGCACTGCGTCAGCAACTAGTAATAAATAATTAGAGATGTCGTTAATTAAATAAAATGTTAAACTTATGAGCCAATTATTGAACTCTTTTCGGTTATGCGGTCATCAGTGATGTTTAAATAAATGATGTCGCTGAAGCCTTTAAAACAGAAAGAATATTTCCATTCGTGACTGCAAACATATGCTTTACGTAGTTTTATGTAGTAAAATCCAATATCGGTTTTACACATGATTTTTAAAAGAACTTGAAACATTATATAGGTTATAATGTCGCTACTAATAGTTGTGAAACTTTAGTGGCTTTTTATTTGCAGTTGTCATTATTGGGGTATCCCTCTATTTAACGATCATAGTTAATATGCATATACAAATTTTTTATTAACTTTAAATAGAAGGGCTAGAGCTAAAATGAATTTTTTTTTGGTATTTCTAACTTTACGACAGCTATTTCTATTCCAGCTACACTATATACAAACCACTTTGTACCAATGCAGTTTAATTCCTTCTCTTTTTTCTCTAAATATCACACACTAACCTATCTAAATTCCATCTAAATCGCCACTACTCAGGTTAAAACGGTATAATCAAACATCAGTCAAAACACAGATTTAATCAGTTCAGTAATAAAGAAGAGAGTGAAAGCCCCTATAAATAAGCAAAATGTAAGTTTCAAAAAAGAGTAATTATCGATTAACGTGATGATTTTTCCTACGAAATTATTAAGTTTAGCAATCCTTTCCTTCAGTATATCTGAACTTAGGATACTATATACTCTTGTGTATAAATTTCTGAATACTTTTTGTATTGGTTGTATAATTTGTCTAAGTTTCTCCCGTTCAGAGTCCATGATGTACATCAGCACTACAGCAATTAACGCATTAAATAATGGACCTAACCAGTATAGAACAATCCAAATCTTATGACAGGGGGGGGTTGAGGTTTCGGAAGCTCCCCGCTTCAATCCTAATGCATTATTTACACCACCACACTTCCTAATTAATAATTTTCTCCCTTGGATGTTCGCTAAAACCAAAAGTGACCAGAGACATACTTTTATTTCAATTCCAAAGCAGTTCAATGTCATTCCTTTTGGTAAACTAATTATATAGTTCGATCTTTTGTCCTGCACCCTGAAAGCTAAATAATTTGTCAATTATGACATTTATTTTATCACAAATCTTTATTCCATCTTTCATTCATATATACAGGCAATTGATAATATGTAATTAACCTATTGTTTCTCTAGCATCATTGAGTACTTTTTTCCTTACCTGACTAAATTTTTCTAAATTTTCAAAAACGCTAAGGGTGCGCAGAAAAAGTTAATGTCTTATTTAAAACTTGACGTCGCAAAAAGTTCCTGCATTTAAATGTCGATTCATGCATCCATTGATAATGATTGAGAAAAAATTTAACCGTACTTCGTTACGTGCAATCAAAGGAAGAACGGAAGAGAACACATACCCAATAATCAAATGAGGATGTTGTATTTAAAATTCCTTTACGAATTCATTTTGCTTCTTGAAAAAATTGGAAATTAAAGATTGGTGGCCGACTCTGATTCAAAAAATAGCGTGCATAAATTTCTATAATTATATCCAACGATACCTTTATAGCATGAATATATTTCAAATAGCTAACTTTTTCGTCATACTTATTATGTCTTGATTTAAATTTCTGTGATAAAAAGTTCAAAGAAAGACAAATATAAATGATTCATGATTATGAGAGAAGAACTTCAATATAAATTATATTTTGCTAAAAAATATTTTAACTTTGAAATTCCAACTTTATCAAAAAATTAAGGGGAAAGTATAAATCAGTATGTTCATTATTCTTTTTTTTGAGAAAATGTAGATTTCCATTCATCAATTATCTATTACTGGTATAGGAATATTCTTTAGTCATACATGAGAAACAATTGCTGGGGAAATCATTTTACTAGTTTCGTTCCTGCTACGCTAGGTAGCTTTTTATTGTAATAATAGCTACTAAATTTCAAGCTTAGAACTATCTTTTAAATAATAAATGCGTTTTTTTCATAAGATTTCGAAATTTCAATTTCACTTAGTTGAATTTTACGTATTATTTTCAATTTGAAATTTTTATTTAAAAATAATATTGAAATATATCGTTAAGTATTGGAATGTTAAAAAAATATTTCAGCTTTTAATACATGTTCAAAGAGTGAATATTTCGAATGAAGTTTTGGGAAAAGAACCACGGGATTATCTTCTTAAATAATATTGTTCATTAAACTATTTATATACATTTTTTAAATATGGATCTACGTAAACGTTTCGCTGTGGAACTTTTTCGCAAAGCGAGAAACCACGCCCGCCCTTATTTTTTCAACTTGATTTTGACAGCATTTATCTCTGTGTGGTTATTCTAAACTTTAGGATCCATCTCCCTACCATAACCAGATTGCTTAACACCTCAGAATGTAACTCTGTAATCAACCTTATTGTATGTGTTGATCCATGCCTTGCCAGATTGTAAAGTCTTGGCAACATCGTCCTTGATGTTCTTAAATTTTGAGATTACAGAAACTGGGCCGAAAATGTCTTCCTTCATTATCCTCATTTCCTTCTTCACATCTTAATAAATAGCTTTTCTGCTGAAGAAGCATTTGTTACCCACTCCGGTACCACCAGTTAGAACTTTAGCATCTTCTTCCTTATCACTTGCAATGTCCTTCATAACAGTGTTGAACTGATCCTTGTTAGAAATTACACCTTGGAAGTTGGACTCTTCAAATGGAAAACCGACTTTGATATTTTAAAGAAAACTAAATGTAACTTTTTGTGTGGTGAAATTGATTCATTTCCAGTAAATATTCATAATATATCGTATGTCAACACTTCTTATTTTTTTAAAGGACTGCAACATCAGAACTTCGGATTACCAAGGCAATTCTATTTGTACAGTGATTTTATGAGTCTAATTAGCAATGTGTTTCTTTTTTATTAGTTTCAGGTTTTGTATATTCATTAATCTCTCCAACTATATTATTCAAAAACTTTAGCCTCTATAATAGCCTTCAACATATTCGGTACAACGATCTATATTTTTGAAACAATATATATTGATCAAAATTACCATATGTTTAAACATTGTAATCAAAAAGAAATATGGTAGTAGTTTAAAATTTTTATTTAGACGTTTATATTCCAAAATATGTAAAAGGTTAGTCATGTATTTAGATTGCACTTCAAGTATTTCTCCCTTGCAAAAATAATTACTACTATAAATTCTTACTTCAAAAATGACGACGAATACGTAGGCCAATAAAAAACTAATATCCAAAAATAATCATTTTTAGCATGAAAACGTTAGATTCGTACACTGGCAGGAGACGTTTTTGAGACTTTTTTTTCTAGGGAATCGCAAAGTACGATCTTATATCATTCCCCTTTCTCTGTTAATGACTGTTTGAGGAAACAGCACGTTAGGTTATAAAATATCCATTTTCCAATCCTTCTCAAAAAGTTGCAAAGGGTATCCTGCCCACTCCAATTTTATATTGGAGTTCGCGAAGGATTGATGTGATTTCAATATTTGATAAATATAATAAAAATGTATTGGGTTAATGCAAAAGTTGCAAACTTTATATTATATATTATATATTACACGTCATTCAAAATATGACGTAGCTGCATTTGCATTGCGGCATCAGATAAATAGTAAGGAACATAATAGAGCAATGATGCTTGATAATTCAAGTGACTTTCTTCTTGCTGAATCATCGTAAAACAATTGAACAGTACTACTTGAAATTGTTGATGTTGAAGATTTTTCAGTGTTTATAATTAACGTTCCTTCTGTGACTAATCCGATACTTTCGGTGTTGTGAGTAGTGGTATGAGAGTATTCAGTCACATCATGTGAGGCAGTTAAATAGGAAATGATACCAGAGGAACTATCATAGTTCTTTTTGCTATATGTTTTAGTGGTTATGTCTATCATGTTCGAAATATATGTAGTCTCCGTAGTTAGATCACCTGTAATGCATCCTGAAGCATAGCAATTCGAATTATTAATAATCTCAAAAGAGTCAGGATGAGTTGGTTGGGAAGATGGTGTAACTATTGTTGTTAATTTTGTAGAGGGTATTGTGTATGATATCGTCTTTTCTGACGTGGTTCTATTCTCTGATATGGTTTTTATGCTAGTTGATGGAGTGACGCTACTATAAAGCGTTTTCTCTGATGATGTTGATGTGCTTGAATGGTTTGTATATCTGGTTTCTGAAGATAGATAGGTATAGATCCAGCTGGAGTTTTGTGTCATTGAATTACTTGACACTGCGCTACTTTTTACTTCATTACTGCCGGTTGGGATATTGGATGAAATAATAATGCTATAAGAAATGCTAGAGGAGTCTCTACTTATAAAACTACTGGACTCTTTATTCTCACTCTGAGATGAAGTGACTATTGTTTCGTGGGTACTGCTAGTGACCTCACTTGAAATCTGTGAAGAAAAAATGGAGGTACTAAAAAATGTTTCAGAGCTTGATGAAACTGCAGAGCTCGATGAAACTGCAGAGCTCGATGAAACTGCAGAGCTCGATGAAACTGCAGAGCTCGATGAAACTGCAGAGTTCGATGAAACTGCAGAGCTCGATGAAACTGCAGAGTTCGATGAAACTGCAGAGCTCGATGAAACTGCAGAGCTTGATGAAACTGCAGAGCTCGATGAACTTGGAATTAGTCCACTAGAAGTCATTGTATTTGGTGTAGAGGTTGGAGTTTCGACCACATATATAGTCTCGACAGTAGAGATAGAATCACTGCCGACAGTATATGTCACATAGGTTGACACCGTAGTTGTCTCACTGAATGTTCCCGGTTGTGTTGTAGTTGTAGATGTGTGTGGCTCTGGAGTTCGAATATAATATATTGTTTCGATGGTACCGAAGCCATCTGTTCCAACTGATGTGAACGTTGTGGTTGAATATGTTGTTGTATATGTACCTGTCCAAACAGTAGTTGTATAAAGAACTTCGTTGGCACAACCTTCTGGATTATCATCAAATTGAAATATAGTATGTTCAAAATTTGAGTGTTGAATACCACTTGGATCCGTATAATTCAATGATAGAATACCATAAAAATCTCTATTTGTATACAATAGACGGATAGGATAATAAATTCCTGCATTTAGAGAAAAAGACACATTACCAGAAAGATCGGTGGGACTTTGCCATATAACAACTAAATCGAACGCTTCTGGGTCAGTTACAGATTCTGCCATACCACAACAATCGAATGCATTTCCAGCACCAAAACTTAGATAGGCTAAATCATCAGCCTCCATAAAAAATGTATAATTACCAGTTTCTTCGGCGTAGAAATAACCAGTTAAAAGCATGGTAAAATTAGAGATCGTAAATTCATCTGGATAATTAAAATTGGATGGTAATGTACCATTAGTAATTGTACAAAGTTCTGGTAATTTGAAATTCAAGTCTAAATTTGTGATACCTGTAGTAGTACCAAAAAGACCGCCTGCATAGTCAACATAACCGCCATGCATATAGTCATACTGTTGGTATTCACTTGAAAAACAAAACCCTGCTCCAGCAGAAGTATTATAATAATCATAATGGTATAAAGACATACTGAAACCTTCGGTACCTTCACCCTTTGGTTTGCAACCTTGAGCAGCTCTAGTATACTGTATAAAACATGATGCAATGAAAATCAACGCAATGAACATCCGAATACCTGTCGAATTACTCATTATTTTAATAATATTTTATTTATTGGATTTAACCTGTTATAATGTAAAGAATTTGATAGCGAGTAGTAAGTGTAAGGATATGAAACAAAATAGTTTAATTAATGAGAGAGTAGTAGTCCTTTTTAAAACGAAAAATTAGAACTGGAAAAGGATATCATTACGGCCTTTTTAATTTGACGTTGATATTTATATATGTCAGATTAAGGAGGTTAATCCAGTTAATTCTCATGTCTAAAGTTACAACATCCTTTCAGGAATCTCACCCACCTAAATTCCTTATCATGATTATTTTTTTAAGAGGTTACAAGTCAACGAAGAAATAAAAGTTAAAATTAAGATGGTGTAGGGATAATAAAACGTAATCAACCACTCCACCTACGATTTTTCTACTTTCAATAAATTCATTTTACCAGGCAACACCAGTACAAAATCTTAAAATTTTTCTGTATTTGTATTGTGTCCTAATTGAAGTGTAGATGATCACATATTAGGTAAACTTGCATAAATATTTTGTTTAAAACCGATGAAATAACCAAACTGAAAGATCACCTTGCTGCAGTAGATTCATCTTCTTCTAGTCCTCATTTTTCACGTAAGAGAATTACGTATAATTTTTATGCTGGGTTAGATAATTCCATATTGGGTAGAAACTCAGGTATGTCCAGCCTAGTCGATTTTTTGCTGAAAAAGATTTTCTGTATTGGTCGTGACTTGCAGTCAGTGGAACAAGAATTTTGCAAAAAAAATTCGTGGGATTTGAGTTCTACGTCAATTTAGACAAAGTATGAACAAGATCTTCAGAATCTCAAAAAGATATGTTTGTATCCGAAGAAAAAGTCGCAGAAGTGGAAACATAAAAATATATATAAGAGTGAACTTAAAGTACAGGAGCGAATAGGAAGATACCCATTTATAGCTAAATGAGGACAACCAGCAAAAACTAGGGGAACTAGAAATTTCCGCAAAGGAAAAATTACCAGACCCTATAAATTAGGTCGAAAAAATATTTCAAATCCCCCATGATTATTAAGAAAAAACCCAAAATACTAGTAAGGAAAGCCAAAATATTTCCTAGTGGCATTTTTTTGAGTTGTTAAAGTGACCTTTTGGTTTTTATTTATAGATATTTCGCAACACATGTAATATCAAAAATGCTTACTTTTTCTGAAGTTCACGAATATGAAGTCAATTGTTACATAATTTATATTATTCAAGGAGACTATACTAAAAGTTGGAACTTTTTTTGTTTTTCTTGATTTTAATCTCTCCATTTTCATTTAAATATTTTTTTCATAGGATAGTTTACCACGAGTTCCAATACTACATAGTAACTCAAAGTCTTTTAGATCAAAAAGCCCCATACCCGATGGAAATTCTTTTCCCCCGAAAACACCCATCGTAAAATTAGACAAATCACTGCACCCTCATTAATAATGTGAGGTTATTAATCCCCGCTAGGCCTGGAAATGGACTGAAGAATAAATTCTCAAATGAATCTTGAAAGAATATTTGAAAAAGAAATGGAAAACCATCTACTAAGAAAAGACTGCAGTAATATTGCGGTAATATTTTGAAGTACACACGGAGGATCAACATAGCACGACACAGTGTGCCTTCCACTAGTCAATTTTATATTCATGTGAGGGGCCAGAATGCTGATGTATCTTCAAGGAGACGCGAAGAAGATGTGGTAGAACAAAATAAGAACTTCTTTAACAAAAACTTTTTTATACATTTTAATTATTATTGTGTTTGTTTCTTTGTTGACTAAATGCTAGTTTACAATTAACTTATCGATATGAATAATGAATACATTTTTTCTGTCGATTCAAAATATGTTTCGATTGTATGTCTTATTACTGTAGTTGAACAGGAAGTGATTGTTCTGGGATTTTATCATGATTGCAACCTAAGAGGGTCTAAAAGTTTTAGCAAGAAAATGTATATATAAATAATGTTTTACGAAACTACTGCCAGTGTCTCAATTGAAAGGAGGGAGGAAATTCTTAATCCTCCCAATGATATACGTTGCGGTTGTCTTTGCCCTTCTTACTGTATTTCTATTTTGCATTTTGAATACCTTAATTAGGTAATGTACTAACATTTGTTTATTCAGAAATTTTCCTTGTACTAAGTAACAGAAAAACTACGGAGAACACACCACTATCTTGCATTTTGCAAGCTCAACCTCTATTCAAAAATTTATACACAGAGAACTGCATTTTAAAGAAAAAAAAGTTCTAGTGGGATATTCATTATTAAAACTCCTTGTTTTGTTAAGCAACTAAGATTAGACTTCAAATTATTAGATACTAATACTTATAAATACTCACATTGTATATAAAATTGTTCATTATACATCGTTTGATGGAAAATCTTAAATTTGGACTCCCTGTTCTTTGATCACTAATAAAAACCGACACACAATTGACGCATAGCGCTTCATAAATGGGGCTTCGATGCTAAAGGAAACAACACAAATTGTTTTTCTGTTACTGCGCTTTTTCAATAGGAATGAGATTTCGTAAATCATTTTTTATTTGTATATATAACTACAATGAAAAATTTTCATGTTTAGGAAATTTATATCTAAGGAGTTCAAGCAGGCTTTAAAAATAAATGAATTTTCGAAAAACAAAAAAAACTTAATTCATTTTGCAAGGAAAAGAAAGACGCTTTATGCTAAGTGTCTTTACAATTGATTTATATCTGACTACAAGGTAGTCAGAAAAGGGTAATCGGTACATTACCAGATACGGAAGTAGCGATGTTGATCAAATAATTTCTGACTCCATTCTTAAGGAATCTTCGAATTACTATGTATCAGTCAGAGAAAAAATAAAATTCCAAAAGAAAACTATCACAGATCATAGCTTATTTACGGATTTTAATAAACAAGGAAAGAAGAATTTAGTGATGAGCTTCAATAAAATTAATGACGTTTTTGATTTTTCTTGCAACTCATAAAAATTCAATATTTTATAAATTTGTCCGTTAACTTGTATGTGTAATTAGAAAAATGTTTAGAACAAAGTCGTGGGAGTTCATAAATAAGTGATTTGTCGCCTGAATTTTGTTCGTGTATTTCTTTTTTCTTTATGCATGTGATCTGTGGGATCTTCTTCAATCAAAACAGGGAGAACTTTTCTTCTTATAAGTGAAGAAATATAGTTCGTAATATTAGGATGTCTAAAAAAAGATAGAATTTTAGTTAGGGTTATAGGGGAGGAAACAAAATGGCCCAATAATCCATTGTTATTTTAGACAGAATCTCAAACAAGTTCTTATTTACAATAGTGTAGTATTAGTATTTTTTCTTGTTGTATATCAATAAAAAGATTTCGCATTTCGTTGTCTAACTGTCCAAACTTTATGAAAACCTGAACGCACATTGGGAATAGCATTTGACTTCCAAAAACTAATCTTTATCTGATAATTAACATGTCGTGATAATAAAATTTTTATAATTGTTCCTACTAAACCCAAAATCAATATATTGTTTTGTTTGCTTTAAGTACAACTTAGATGTTCTGATTTTTATAACTTATTAAGGATAATATATTTCATTACCATTCCCCTGGTGTTCTCTCAGAGAGTGTTTTTACAAGACTTCAAGATCTAAAATATATGGTATCCTTGGGGAATTAGATTCGGATAAATGAGGTACAACGTTGTTTTCATGAAATAGAGACACCTACCTCCTTTTACTTTCACACAATTTCATTTGGCGACAATTCCCCCCTCCCCATGGACTTACATTTTGAACACAAATATTTAAAACAACTCTGATAACAGAATACGACTTTTCCCATCGGCCGAATATCGCATCTATTCGGCCGAAGTTATCATGTTTTTTTCTTGGTTTGTTCGGCCGACTCCAATATGCATTTCTCTCTCTGTTCGCCCATGTTTACAGCGAGAAGTCGATCCTGTGGAAAACGAAAGAACTTGAGATTCACTTGTTGTCTGGCTGTTACCAGGTAGGAGAAACAGAATAGGTATCTTTTCAAGTTTTTTTGCTCACCATGGAGAGCAGACGGCCGAACTGAGCCGAACGTGTTTAATAGGTTCGGCCGTGCATTAACTTATGTAAGGCGAAACAGAACTTTTCAACTCAAATTTCTTTAATTATATAAATTTTTTTCAGTTACCTTCTAAGAAAGAGTCTGAACAATAATGAAATTTTTGTATTTTCGAATATTCAAATTCAAGGGGTACTTCTCGCAAATTACGTATAAACAGTTAGCTATGTAAGTATAACATATTTTAATGACGATATCTTAAAAAAAAACTCATATATAAACAAAGTATATATTCTCATTTATTCATATCTTTAAGAAGTTATTCTTATTATCAATTATATAACAAAGTAACAATAATTAATAAAGTTAAAATAGCAATTTACTTCCTTTAAAAGAAGAAAAGATACAGAAACAAAACACACTTTGAAAAACAAAAAAATAATGTCTGCCCTAGTTACTTTGAATAATGGTTTGAAAATGCCTTTAGTTGGTCTAGGTTGTTGGAAGATTCCAAACGAGGTCTGTGCCGAACAAGTGTATAACGCTATTAAGTTAGGTTATCGTCTGTTTGATGGTGCTACAGATTACGGCAATGAAATTGAAGTTGGTCAAGGTATTAGAAGGGCCATCGATGAAAAAATTGTTGCCAGAGAAGATCTATTTATTGTTTCCAAGTTATGGAACTCTTTTCATCACCCAGAACATGTAAGAATGAATGTTAAGAGAAACTTGAAGGATTTGGGTCTAGATTATCTGGATCTTTACTATATCCACTTTCCAATTGCCTTCAAGTATGTTCCAATGGAGGAAAAATATCCACCAGGATTCTACTCCGGTGTTAAAGAAGAAGCACAAGGTATTATTGCTACCGAAAATGTTAGTTTAGCCGATACTTATCATGCTATGGAAGCTTTAGTTGATGAAGGTTTAATCAAATCTATTGGTATCTCCAATTATAATGGTGGATTAGTTCAAGATGTATTGAATTACTGTAAAATTAAACCGGTAGCTCTCCAAATTGAACATCACCCATATTTGACTCAATCTCATTTGACTGAATATTGTAAATTGAATCAAATTCAAGTTGTTGCATATTCATCTTTTGGTCCTCAATCATATGTTGAATTGAAATCAGATGTTGCCATTGAAACTGTACCACTATTTGAACATCCAACTGTTAAGAAGATCGCTTCAGCCCATGGTTCAAACATCACTACTTCTCAAGTGTTATTAAGGTGGGCTACCCAACAAGGTGTTGCTATCATTCCAAAATCTTCTAAGAAAGAAAGATTACTTGCTAATTTGAAGATTGATGAAGCTTTAACATTGACTGATGATGAATTGAAACAAATAAATAATTTAAACAAGAATTTAAGATTTAATGATCCATGGGACTGGATGAATATGAAATTCCCAATCTTTGCTTGAGAACGGCAACTTTTGATGATCCATACTACGAATTAAATTTTTATTTAGAAATTAGTATAAAATGTATTTATAAAAATATAATCATAATAATTGAATTTTTTTGTGTGTTTTCTTATGAAAAAGTTCGGATAATATTGTTACTCAATACATATATATATATATTAGTTCTTAGAATATTTCTTTACTGCGGTTGCAATTTGTTTTATATCGTCGGGAGTTGTTCTACAACAACCACCTATGATTCTTGCACCTGCGTCAATGTACCTTTTAACCATAGCGTCCCAAGTAAAGGTTGGATGACTATTTGGTAACCAAATCTTTTTCACAGTATCGTAAACTTCACCACTATTAGGATAAGCAATAAGTGGCATATTAGGTAATTGTTTATGTATTGATTCCATGATATCAGCAGAATGATTGAAACTGACACAATTGATCCCTAATAACAATAAATTTGGATTTATTTTATCACCAAGTGACTTAATCAATTGTGCGACATCTTCCATGGTTGATCCATCTCTTAAGAGACCATTTTCATGAACGGATAGACCAATATAGAAAGGTTTTGATAATATGGATTTATCCCACGATAATATAGCTCTTAATTCATGAATATTTGGAATAGTCTCAAATGCAATCAAATCTAAATTATCATTCTGAAAAAAATTATCTAATTGAGGTTTGAAATAGTTATAATAATCTATGCTTTCTGGATGTTCCCCGTAGTCACCATTAAACTCCGCACATACATGAGCACCCCAAGGACCAATGCAACCAATTAAAAATTTCTCTTCGCCAATACAGTCACGAGAAAATTGTACAATATGGCTCAGTAAGGTATTATATTCTTCAACAGTTTTGATAGGAGTATTTTCTGATACGGATTTGAAACTAGTTTGATAAGTTGTGGTCATCAAAATTTCAGCACCTGCGTCTAAGAAATCGTTAAACATTCCTTTGACGATTTGTCTATCCATAGATGATTTATCTGACCAAAATGAATCACTGATAAAAGGTACAGTTGACCATACAGGATTTGCAACATCGATACCTCTATTTTCTAATTCAGTACCTTGACCACCATCTAACACAAGAACCTTTTTAGGATTAGATGCTAAATATTCTTTGATTGAAGGACGACCCATTTTTATTTTTTTACAAATTTAAATAATACTCTGTTGAATGTATGTGTTTGATGGTTATATCACGTGGTATAAAATAAAAACACAAATACCTTGGTATGAAAATAAAACAACAGAGTTATTGGTGCAGTCTCACATTTATATATGTATACAAAAAAGTCTTGAAAATTGTTTCACTTATTGCCCAACGAAATAGAATATAGCAAAGGAAAGAGGATGAATCATAACTCTGAGAGAGACCTGAAATGCAAAATACATTTAGAGTAAGATACAAGGGGGGAGGCGGTGAGAGATTGAAATTTTCACTCAATATGGGATTATATAATATTATCAACAAACTTTTTTTTTTTCACTGCAGTGCAATGTGAGAGAAAAAGCGAAAGGGAGCCGTTTCACAGATCTACGCAGTCTCTGGGTCTGTCTGGTAAAATCGCTTAGCTAAACCACCGCAGGGTGTTCATCGTGCAGGGAATGAGGTAAGAAATACAGAATTTCTACCATATTTATTGCCGTATGTCTATTCTTTTTGTACGTATTAGGGTTGATGATGTGTTAAATTAACAACGACGCCGTATCAGTTGTTTTGTTCTCTTGGCCGTTGCTGTTACTGTTGTTGCGACTTGCTTATAGGGAGAAATTTTGAACTGTAAGGCGGATCGACAGGTAGAACTCTTAATAAGATACTTACAGCCTATATGTAAGAGTCATTGTGACGTAAAAATAATTTAGATAAATGTGAACTTGGCTCGAATTGAATATTTTACGACATTACCCACACGGATGTGTCATCAATAAATTATCATTCATATTGTAGATATTTGTAATTGCTTTCGCTTTGAAAGAACGGCTGCAGAGTATAAGGTAAATATATAAAAATTGTTAAAGAGAATCTATATATTAGTGATCTTGTATATCATCTTACCTACTACTTAACTTCGAATTGTACCATTTCTTCCTACTTCGTTTGTATTTTGTTTTGATGTTATCTAGTTTATTGTTCCTTGTAGCCAATATTCAGGTGATGGAAAATAAAATAAAATCTTGAAAAAAAAAATGAGAAATTCTTATAACTTGATACAGCACCACTTGAAACTTGTGAAGATATTAAAGGAGAACAGAACTATTTTAGTTTTAGCTATTTCTATCAGGACTTTATAATCTGTGGTAGTACCATATAGATATTTATTTTGTATTTGAATCTGTTTATTACATCTGTTGTTATGTTTTCAGCAAGTTCAGAAAGTGTTCCATCATCGGAGAACAATAATAAGTCATCTCGACAATCAAGGAATAGAAGGAATAATAGACGTCCCAAGAGTAATAAGAAAGATGAATCAACTGATAAAAAGGGTGAAGCAACCACTGTGAAAGAATCAAGTAAGAGGAATAAAAAAAATAGGAAAGGAGGTTCAACAAGAAAGAGAAATGAAGGTGTCAATACAAATGGTTCTGTGAAAGAATATATTAAACCTGAATATAAAGAAAACTCTATATTAACCAAACAAAGACAAGAGCAAATAGATCAATGTCTACATTCTTTGGGAAGGGATAATTTTAAGTTATTTAGGAATGGGAAATATGTTACTACATACGCTGTAAATTTTCGTAATAATAGCGTGTCGTCTATTTTCCCAAAAGAAATGGGTATAAAATTTGCTATTAATATTCCACATGATTACCCACAACAGAGTTTGAAATTGTCTAGCAATAAAAGTAACAGCCAAGAAAGTTCGGATAACGAAGCTTTGAATAATTTAGTAAGGAATTTCAATAATAGGGCACGTAGCAATGATAATTCTTCATGTCCAATCTTAGCACAATTGAATTATTTGGTTCAAGAGATTGATGTTTTGAAAAATCCAACATTTAAGAAAATAGAAAACTCGAGATCTGCATTCTATGAACAGTTTACTCCAACTGAACAAACTGTATAAGTATAGCTTATTTACTTCTGCATTTTTTTCGTGCTTTTTGGATTTTCTTCTCATCCGATACTACCTTCTCAACATTTTGCATTGCATATATAAAGAATTCATACCTTAATTTAATCAAGTTTGATTAATGTAGTCACTCTAGGCATCTTTTAATTGTCCTTATATGTGTAAGAATATCTTCGTCTAGACATTGCGATTTTACTGTGCGGCGCGAAATAAATAAACATATATATATATACATAATTTTATTTGATCCGAAGCACATATAATAATTTTACTCGAGCCAAGTTCCCTCAATTATCAGAATCGACTCAACTAAAAAAAATCTCTATTTTTTGTGTCAGCACTTCAAAGTAACAATAAAACATCAAGTTCATATCTGTGGTTATGAACAAATGGAACAATCCACGCCGCTCAAAGACACCATCTCAATTGAAAGAAACCAATTTAATGGG
Source organism: Maudiozyma serrabonitensis (assembly GCA_030571355.1). NCBI lineage: Eukaryota > Fungi > Ascomycota > Saccharomycetes > Saccharomycetales > Saccharomycetaceae > Maudiozyma > Maudiozyma serrabonitensis. The sequence continues at coordinate 187,342 of JAJLXS010000014.1, read as the reverse complement.
AAGCATGAATCAGATAGTATTGAAAGATCACAATCTTTAGCAGAACCTTCAAATACACAGACCAATGATGTAATAAAGAGGGGACTTAGCCTTGCGGGGACAGGACTTGTCTCATCGGGTAGAACAAGGTACTCATTTAAGGCCGTTCAACCACACAGAATACATCAAACTGTAAACTCCCACAAAAGACCAACTAAAAAAATATATCCCGAAGAGAATCCTGCAAATAATGCAACTCAAATTCCCGATAAAGAAACTGTGGATAAACTGTTCGAAGAGACACTAGATAGTGGAATGTATTTTTGGGGATCTGCACATAGCACTTTGAAAAGTGTATCTACCGCAAGAAAATGGCAATTGATTCAAAGGATTCGTCATAACGAACTGAAGCATACAGAGGCAACCGATTCCAAAATATCAGTACAAAATGATCAAGAGTTTCTGGAAAATTTAAAGTATTCCCTTAACGATTCCTCCAAGAGGTTGAAATCTCTATACCAACTTGAAAAACGATTAAGACAAAAATCATTCTTAACATCATTTGTTTCAGGTGATTATTACATTGATTTAGTTGATATGATCCCAACAATCACTATGGATATTGAGTACGCATATTTTTCATCTTTTAAGACCCTAATGAATAATATGGAAGTACGAATAAAAATCTTGAATAATCCAGTACTAATCGGATTTTTTATTGACTCTATGATTAACGAAATTTCACCAATAAAGATAAAACTACAAACTTGTCAATTACTCTTGTTGTTGACATATTTAGATTCTGAAAATGGTTATAATATTATTTGGAACTCCTTAGAGAAGAAGCTAGAATTATGGATGAATGACATTATTGGAATAATTGAAAATACAGACGAAATCCTGGAAAGAACAAACATAAATAAATCTATCATACAATTTCCTCATCCAGAACAAATCGTTTCTAGTTATCTTTCCTCAGTGTTGTTTTTGGTTAATTCGATCATTGAGGGATATCCATCTTATAATAAGAAAGAATTTATAATTGAACAGTTTAGAAACATGGAGATTCATAAATTATTTTATAAAATGGAGAAGTTTGAATCGACAACTATAAAGGAACAAATCCAAAATTATAAAATTAAGGAAGAAGGTGTACGTATGAGAATGAATAATGAGGCACCTATTTTTCCAACATTATCGTACGGTCCTATTTTAGAATCATTAGTCCAAAAGACACAGGACACACCTTTAGAACAACCATTTGGTGATTTAGTTAAATCATTGTCAGCAATGCTTGATACGCGTACATATTCGGAATCAATCAAATTATATAGAGCGTTGAGTTCCATGTTGGCCTATTTACTAGAGAAATTTCAATCTGATGTTGAAGAAGATTTATCTCCTAATTCATTGCTACATGAATCATTAGAGAGGCTTCTTGATGGTCTACAATCCGATGACATTGCTAAAAGAGCCATGCATGATTTAAAGGAAGCACAGGACACTGTGGCTATCTTAACAAGTGAGTTGAAACAAGTAAGGAGTGAAAAAAGATTGGATGATAATGAGCTTTTAATTAAATTGAATAATAATTCAGAGTTGTTATCTTTCAAGGACAGTGAGTTAAAGACATTGGAACTCCGAAATAAAACACTGGAAGATCTTATAAAAGATTCTAAGTTTAAACAAGATAAAATAGCAACCTATGAGCGTCTTCAGTATAAGGTAAAGTCTAGACCTCTGTCTGTGTTCAGCAACAATAAATCTGATAGTAAACTCCAGTTTGGGATAAAAAACAATATTAATCGCTCAAATTCTCATGTAATCCGCGAAAGTAAAGGGGTATTATCCCTCTCCTCTTTTTTGGCAACCGATTCTAAATATAATAGTTCAGGTATCCAATCAAATGTTGGCCCACTCTCTAACTCTTCCCACCCAATTTCGTTTTCTGCGGGTACGTCAATTATGGATGAATCTGTCAATCGAGGGATCGATAATCATCAGATCGAAAAAGATGATTTTCAAATGAATAGGGTCAAAAATGTTTCTTTTAATGGTAATAATGGTGTAGAATGCGAAATCACCCAAAACAATGGGTCCAGATATTCTGTACCGTTCATTAAAACTAATAGCAATGAGGAAAATTTGGCTACCCAGATAAACCTGGGCACCTCAAATAATAATCTATCAAATCAACCGGGGACATGTCTTGATATGGATTCAGTTAGTGATACTGTTTTTAAAACAAATGAGATCGTTTCTAAGGATTACTACCGTGTTTCTCACGTAAGGCCTACCGAAGATAACAATAAGATATCTGGATCGGGACCTTATCTGACATTCGATGGGCAACAATCAACAATTTCCAACATTTCAGAAACCCCTCGATTCGGAGTCTTAGTGCCATATGGGAGAAATGATACTGGCTGTTCTCTAAACTTTAATGAAAGATCTGACGATGTTCTTGATAATGATAAATTAGGTACAGTTAACAGTCATGGTGGATCTGCATTTAGTCTTGACGTCTCGAGCCTATCAAATCCGGTCACAGAAGCTTCAATTTTCCCTACAAGTAGATTACAAGAAGGAGCAAATTCGGCACCACCACCACCGCCGCCTCCTCCTCCTCCTCCTCCTCCTCCACTACCACCCCAATTATCTAATGAGGTTGATGAGCAAGAGGGTGATGAACCAACCCAAAGCATGGATGTGGACCTATCGATACCGCCTCCTCCTCCACCGCCACCTTTACCGATGAATCTCACAAAAATTAGTGATAAATCAAAACGTTCTGCATTAAAACTAAAACAAATTCATTGGGACAAAGTAGATAATGTTGAAAATACTATTTGGGCTGATCAAGATTCTTTACAAGAAGTATTTTCTAAATTAGAAAGAGGTGGTATCCTAAATAATGTAAATGACATGTTCAAAACCAAAGATAATAAGTTAAAAATTAAGAAAGTTAAACAAGATGAAATTAAACCTCAGAAGCTGAGTTTTTTACCAAGAGATCTTGCTCAACAATTCGGTATCAATTTGCATATCTTTTCAAACTATTCGGTGGTGGATCTAGTATCCAAAGTTTTAGCCTGTGATGGTGAAATATTAAAAAATATCCCAGTGTTAGAATTTTTCAACAAAGAAGATTTGAATAATATTCCGCATAGTATCTCTAGAAAATTCGAGCCATTTAGTTCAAACTTCTTGACAGGAATGGAACCTGTAAAACCTCCAGAATCTCTTGAAAGATCTGATCAAATATATTTAGAGCTCTGCTATAACCTGAAAAATTATTGGGCTGCTAGATCAAAGGTATTGTTACTTGTGATGACTTATGAGAAGGACTACTATGACTTAACTTATAAGTTACAAAAAATTGATGATGCCGTTCGAACTTTGAGAAACTCTGCAAAATTGAGAGACGTGTTATATATAATTTACTCAATTGGTAACTATATGAATAAAAAGGGTGTTCGTGGAATTAGGTTAAGTTCTTTGACGAAACTTGTATTTGTCAAATCGAGCAATGACAAAAATATATCCTTCTTGCATTTTATCGAGAAAGTCATTAGGTTCAATTATCCTGACGTATACTCCTTTTTAGACGATCTAAAACTTGTCGATGATGTCAGTAATGTAAGTTTCGAATCTCTAGAAGGTGAATGTTTAGAATTTACTAGAAAAATCAGAGATGTTATTCGTGAGGTTAGCAAAGGTAAACTCTCGGATTCAAAACTATTGCATCCTAAGGATGAAATTTTAAACAAGATAAGATACAAGACCAATAAAGCAAAAACGAAATGTGATTTACTTGAAGCCCAATTCAGTCTAACAGATGGTGACATTGACAAAATTATGTTGTATTATGGTGAGAATCCGAAGGATATTGAGTCTAAGAGAACTTTTTTTAAGAATATCATGGATTTTGTGACCGTATTTAAGAAATGTGCGAAAGAAAATAAAGAAAAAGAAGAAATGGATCGTGTTTACGAAGGACGAAAGAAGTTGATGGAACAGAACTCACGCCTCAAAAGAGTTGATAGCAATGGAAGTGGTGATGAGACAGAAGATGACGCTGTAGATGTCCTGCTTTCACAGCTCCGTGGAGTTGATTCAACGTCAATGAAATTACGGTCCAAAAAACGTAGTTCTAGGGTTCTGACGAAAGTTGATTCAAAAAATAGTAATGAAGATGAGTTGCTAGAAAGGACACATGCATTGATGAGTGGGTTACAAAATATCTGATTTATTTTCTGTAGAAATTCTTATGTATTGCATTAATCATTTCCCTCTGTAATTGTTATTTTTTTATATTTCAAAGCTAAATTAATTAAACTTTGTTTTGCGACGTGAAAAAGGTTAATCAAATGTCACTAAATTTTAAAATTGCAGACTATGTTACACATCATATTAAAACGATTGACTGAAATAGGTTTCATTCGCATTAGAAGTTGCAAGTTTTGGTGAAGGGATTTGAAGTATAGGAGGGTTGTTTTTTTATTTCAGAGTAGTATCATTAATGGAAAACCAAGAAAATGGTTGGTGTTGTTACAGTAGCTGTGTGTTTAGTTGGAATACCATTGGTTGTTGGCTTATTAGTTGCATTTTTTTTTTGTTTGCAGCGATATAGAAGACTCAAGAAAGAAATAACAGATGATGAAATATTAGAAGAAGAAATAAAAGGGGACAATGATTCTTTCCAATTTGATAACATTGAAACTTGGAAAGTTAACTTGACAAGAAATGTAAAACCTGGAGATTTAGAATGTGGGAATATACCAGTGAAAAAGGAAGAAAGACAATTACTACAAAATAGACACAAGGATATGGAATGTATATCACGATCATATATACCTGCATATAGGAAAAAGTTCCAAAAACGATTTCATGAATTACAAAAGCAACATAAAATGAATAGCTTTGAAGGTGGGTTTAATGAAAGTAATTCCTCAAATTTAACAAAAAGTGACAAAAGAGGGAGTATATATGAACAAATTCTTCCCTTTTTCGAGGATTATGATTTCATTCACGAAGGAAGGCCTACTCAGATAAAGTGTAAATTACCCCAAAATGATGGAGTTGACAAGAAATATATACTTTTGGGGCAGTTATTGGCAAAACAAGATTTTGGTTCGTATTATCCAAGCAATTGAATTCTTTGATCTTTCATTATTTAGTTTTTATTTATTGGGAGGTACCTATCCACAAATTTTTAATTAAACACTAAAGCCATATATTTTGTAACAAAACATAAAAAAAAATTACTGGGTCATATTTACAATGATAGTTATAAAGGAGAAAAAGATTATGTAGGATATATAGTAGGAAAGGGAAATACAGTTTATGTACTTTATACTAGGGTGATGTTAATAATCCATGAAGAGTAGAACACAGTCAGGTGTCTTTAATTGTGATTCAAAGTCTTTGAAGAACTTTCGCTTAATAGATCGAACTTCTTATCATTAACAGTTAAACTCCATTCATGAATCAGGAATTCATCGTGACGATTCTCTCTATCTGCGACTAATCTAACCATACCTGATTGATTCTTATTACCTTTAATATAAAATGTGATATTAATGATCCCTGCTACAGGATTCAATTTCCCATATACCCAAGGAATGATACCGTCAAACTCAATATTCTCTCCTAACCATTCCTTTGTAGTGGCAGATTTACGTAACTGATACAATGTATCAGAAATAATTGGATTTTCTGTCTTTTCGTAGTTGAATATGATAGCCAAAGCTGCTCCAACTGCAATTGAGAAGGCAGCAAATCCTGCCCATTGTTTCTTTCTGTCAGCTCTAGGATCAGGAAGCTCCCTATCAATTCTCATTGGTTTTTCATTATTAATGGTAGTCTTTGTTTGTTGAGTGTTCAATCTTATTGTTGTTGTAGCCAGAGTACGACATGTAGAGAGTCTTAAGAATCTAGACGACGTTTTTAATGAGTTCAAACCTATTGTTTTTAGCATGTTTAAGACGGTGACAGTGTAGTAGATAATGAATATATTTAAAACCACACAACAAATTCAAATATTTTCTGATTAATATAAAGTGTAGTTCTTTTGTCTATCTTTAATGTGATAGAAATGAGTCTAACATTAGCAGTACTAAAGTCTATCCCCTTCCTTATTATTGATAAAATAATTTCATATTTTATTTGAGGACGGTCCGACTTAGCGTCTCTGAAAATTATGGAACTACGAATGTAATTTTCTCAATAATAAAAAAAAGTACATTTGAAGGGAAATCACAAAATAAAATCAAATCTGAATGTCGATGGAATCAGAAAAGTGCTTGTTGCCCATATATTTTCTAGTAGGAGGTTCTTATTTATAGAACACAGTTCGAGTACTTTATTTTTCTCGAAGAGTATTGGTTCAATCATGGTTAAACTTTAGGGCTCATCGGATTGGAGAATTTTCTTTGCAAGCATCATTAGTAATACTAAGTTACTGAACAAGAATTACTCTACTGGAAATTTATTCTTCTTTTACAAATCTTCGTTAGGAATAAGGTTTAGTAATCTGAGGCTTAACAGAAGAAATAATTAAGGTACTGAATAAAAAAACTGTGGATCTAAAATTTTCAAGGAAGTAAGGGAATTGTCTATGAATTGTTTCACCATATATCCAGGAACATAATTTAAATCTGTATTGTTCTTAATTTCACTCTTTGAGTGGAATGAAACTTATTACAAAATGAACTCTTTTGTTTAATAAAACGATCCCGTTTACCTTTAGAAACAGTATATGGCTATATCAAATGGAGACTATCAAAAACAATCTTTCTCCAACGTAAAGCATTCAAGTATATGGACAAAGAGTTAGATTATAAAGTGAATAGAAAACTTGGTATTATGCACAATCTATCACATGTTATAAAGGGATTGAAAGTTATCGAAGACCTCATATTGTCCATTTCATCAGACAATATTTCGAACATGATAAAATAGAGCATTCTTATTGAAGATTACGATAAATTTGGCGAGCGATATGTTGGTAGTGTATCTTGTATGCTCTATGGTACTAATATAATGAATGGTTGTATTGTTAAGAGCACGGATGGCGGAGAAGAGGATGATAGCTACGTTGAATCACTTCTAGATTCGAAGTATGCAAAGAGGATTACTCAAAACGTCGAAAACGTGAAGCATAGAGAACATGGGATATTCCTTACGAGGATGCACTCGTTAAAACTTTGATTTCCGGAGATGAGTCGGTTGGTAAAACATTAAATGATGAAAAGACTGGCAACAATATCTCAAGAAATAATAATGAGTTTCCTAACCAGTTGGATATAGGTACCATTAAAAGGGATTTTATATTCTGAGGTATGCAAGAAACATTAATTGCTATACCACAGTAAAGCTCTGAAGATGAAAAGTTTTGTATAACACGATGAGTATCTGAAATCGATTTGATGCAATGACTGATCAAGTTAAAGCCTGTCCTTTTCGGGTTGGCGCTTTCTGATGAAATCAGAGTTAAATTCGATCAATACTATAATAAAATGGTTAAAGAAATTGTAGTTCTTTTATTACCTTTCAGAAACTTGTGCGAAATTTTGTCCAGTGATATACGTACTGTCAAGTTTGCTTTGCCCTTCATATTCCAATATAAGAAGAAGATGGATGAAGAGATGTCCTCTTATTCCGAAACATCCGAATCAAGACAAAAAAAACAATTAAACTCTTAATAGATTTTACCAAGGAAATGAAAAAAATTATTTGGATAAATATAACGATAATAAGGTACATATACTATCATCGTATTTGTATATTTATTTCGTGGATAATAAATTTTGAGTTGAACATCTCGGTATTACGTAAGGGCCAACAGGGGGGGGGGGAGGTACCAAGGCTAACGGATTAAATCGTAGATTAATATGTGGTTTTTATTTTACCCTATTTGAACATTCTATTTCGTGAACAGACGGAACCAAATGTATGGAACCCAACTTCAGCGCCCAATAACGGTGAAGCTGAAGGCATGGCTAAACCTGATTTTAGAACATCCTTCCAGCACCCATACGTGTTTGGAGGATATTCAGCGTAGCAAATTTATTGAATAACACAAAAAATTTCATAATATGATATAAAAGTATTTGCAAAAGAATAGGATGAAATGTATAACATTGTTTAAGACCATCATCTGCAATTCTTGGAAAAATGCTCATATATATGTACGTATATATATTCAGTATTAATTCTATCGACATATGTAAGCTCATCATCCATCGACAGAATAAAAAGTGAATAATTTTGTTAAGAAACAATTATTTCGTGCCTTCCCCATAAACCCTATGTCGTTACAAGCTAGGGTATTGCCCCTTTTACTGCTATGTGAGAGTCGCTTTTGAAGTCTTTATAGTGTTCATGTTATTCAAACCCTATATCAGGATTGTTGATTTTTACTTTCCGTTCCGAGGCTTACCAGATCGAGTTTCCCCCAAAATTAAATCAATTGTACAGTTTTTAAACGTAAACAGAATGAAGATGTAGTCAAATCTTAAGAAACGTTAAGAAGAACAGCTACAGTGACTATAACTTTGGGTTAATTTGGAAATATACACTAATACTCAGCCGGTGCATATTTCTATATCTACAAGCAAAACATTGAAATGACATTTGTATGTAAAGTTGTCCTCAATTATTGATATAGAGATAAATTTTCAAAAAAACAATACTAACATTATTATGATTGACGAAAAACTTACCGATTAAGAATTCGGGAGAAACATAGATATATGATTTTCAGTGAACAATATGTCATTCCCTTATTTCTGGTAATATCATCATTTGATAATAGATTGGTAAAGCAATACATATATCCATTGATCTTGCATTGGTTTCAACTTGTCTTGCAGGAATAAAGAGAAATACAGGACTGACGTTCAAGACAGAATCATTTCAGAATGAAACTGCAAGGGTCTACACTACGAAATATCTCAATATAGGTGAATCACTCTACGATAGTGCAGTAGCTTCATGTGGATCATCCAAGTATTTTGTTCGCAAGTAATATTTTTTATTAATAGAAATATAATAAATTAAGCATTTTTTTATTATCATCATCATTACCAAAACCACTATAAAGAATATACTCTTCCTTTGATAACCTATGGATAATCATACTCCTAAAAGTTATTTCCAATTTTCCACCATTCATTACTGATTTTTACACAATTAACGCACTCTATTTAACTTTACTCACAAAATAGTTAATCCAGGACTGATATTTAAAAGTCCCTAATCGATTTGTTTAAATAGTTATTTCTACGTATATTAATCCAATAATATTCTATAATGCAATTTCCACAAACCTTTCTATAATTTACAAACCTCTCCCAATTTCTACGGCAGAGTACATCTTACCAGATTTTACACAGTTCTTTAACAAGAATAAAAAACTGCGTAAACACAATCAATTAGCCTCCATATATCTAAATACAATGGATTATATACTCACACCTGTTTTAAAACAGCACCCACGTCATGCACCTGCTGTCTGTTGTTTTACTCAGCCTTGGAGTCCTTTCTCGAAGGTTTATTTTTGCTTCAACAAAAAATCGGTAAAAGCCACAACCCCTCAAGGTATCGTAACCCAATCCGGGGAATTCCGTAGGAACAATCAATTTTTTTTATTTATTTATAAATCAAATCAACTAAAGTCATACATTCATACATAAAGAGTAGAATACAATTCAAAACAGTTTAATTTATTGTATATTATACTCGAACAAATTCACTTATCTGGCTAGAATCTAATACATTTTCTTCTTTCTCTCTCTCTATATATATATATTGAAAGAATTCAAATTTTGTTCCCTTTTTTTGCATACATACAAATGAATAAAGAGAAAGTGGTATTATTCTCTCCAGAATATTCTCCAGAGTTAGCTAAAAGAATTAAAAGTATCTATAAAGATGATATTAAACATTATTATTCTCAGTTGAAATTAGAGAAACTAATTGATCTATTGGAACACACACAGTATTTATTTGAACTTTATGTAAGATTTTTCAATGATAAAAATGATAAGGATTTACTGACATCATATATAATTGGCTGCTTCTATGTGTACTTAATAATGCCAAAATCTATTCAATTCCAAACTAAAAATAAGGATTATAGTATATACACTGATATGAAAGCAATATATGAGGGACAAATGAATATGACAAATGTTCGTCTGATGGTAAGGGATGAGATTGACCACATACTAGATCGCACAAGTCCCGAACCAATAAAACTTACACAACTAATGGAAAGGAAAAGAGCATATTCAGTACCTGATGATTCAATATCAGAATCCTTACATAATTTAAAAATTAATGACCCAATGATAAGGACAACTACTAAAAATTCCGATGAAATCATACCTTATAAGAATAGTCAAAATGGTAGTCAAACTCCTGATTCTAGTTACTCAAGCTCAATAACTTCAACAGAAGATGATGAATATAATGCTAGTAACGTGCTCAGTGGTAATCAAGGCACCGATAGGATACCGATCAATAGTGATAGTGAATTATTTACAGATGAAGTTGACTCCGCTTCTCAGTTGTGGACTGCTCCTGCATTAGAACCCAATGATCAACTGAAAATAGCATTATATTCAGAACCTCTTACATTACCAGCTGTTTCAACAGAAGAGGATTATTCTCATCCAATCGAATTCCCAAAATACAATGAAGTAAATGAAGGCACTAATGTATCTAATACATCAAATGCTAATAATACTACAATTGATAAACGTGCACCTCTACTACGTGCGAGAACTGAAAGTATTGCCATGTCAATGTTCGATGAGTCTAATAGTAATAGAAACCTTTACGAAAATAATGTATACCCATACTCAAATTACAGAAAGAGCCCACTTGCTAGTAGTGACGAATTGATAGCCGATAGAAGTTTAACACATAGAAAGAACTCATATCATTCCGTTTATATGATGGAGAATGAAAATGATGAATTAAAAAATGAGAATTATTATGACCAAACAGACGATTTTATTCGTTCTATTGAAAGGTTAGAAAAACAGAGTATCATAACTGCCCCCGAATTATTTACAATTTTAACAAACCCAATTGATAGAAAGAAACTATTACTGATTGATTTAAGATTGGAGAAAAGGTACACTTATAATAATATAATTGCTGATAATTATGTGCAATTAGATCCAACTATTTTATGGGATTCGCAAAAGGGTACACCAATATATGAAATTAAGATCATCGAAAAATCATTAAATAATGAGTTATTTACTCATAGAAATGAATTTGATTATATTGTGTACTATTCTGATATGAAAACTTATATGAAATTAAATTTTGATTATCACTTTGTATTATTTTACTTACTTATTACTTCAGTAAAATCTACTGATAAATTTAAACGTGCTCCAACAGCTTTGTTAGGTGGATTTGAGAAATGGAAGAAAATGATGCATAAGTATACAAAAGAGTACGATATAGACGTCAGACAATATATATATGGCCCATACGATAGAGAAGGTAAAAAGATTAGCCAAACCGTAGCGCCCCCTACGAGTACTGATTTTATTACTGATAGACAGACACCGTACCCCTTAGAGAAAGTATCAAATAATAAGTTCCCTGAAGCACCATCATTTAGGCCACCAGAGGTCCCTTTCAGAATACGGAAGAGGCCCCCACCTCCACCTCCGGCAACGAGACCTAAGACCCCACCACTGCCAATGTTGGCACCACCAGGGGTACCACCAAGATTACCTGCTAAAATAAAAATGGAAAGGAACAGTAATGGTTTAATCGCTCGTAGCCCTTCACACATACCAGTACTCCCATCTACAATCCCAGAGAATAGACAATTGACAAAGTTTGAATTATTTGAAAATAAAAACAAACAATCTGTCAAAACAAGAAGTTACTCTATTCCCACAATCGAAAAAAATTCAAATATATTCGTCTCCTTATCAATTACAGGTTTAAGAAACTTAGGAAATACTTGCTATATTAATAGTATGATACAATGTCTATTCTCTACAACAGTCTTCAGAGATTTATTTCTCAGTAACGAGTATGAAAAATATTTAAATATGTCAGATAAACATATTTCTGCTAATAGCAGGAAACTTTCATTATCCAAGTCTTTGAATATTCTCTTCAGAAAGATGTACTTAAATGGAGGTTGTTCTGTAGTTCCTATTGCATTTCTAAAAACATGTAGTATATTGAGACCCGATTTGAAAATTCCAGATGATCAACAGGATACACAAGAATTTTTAATGCTAATGCTTGATAGATTACACGATGAATTATCAAAACAAGATGAGGTGGTTAATAAAAATCCAAACTTACTACTTTATGATACCAATCACCTAAAAGTTAATGAAAAAGAGTATAAAAAATGGTTTGATGAAAATGTAATGGGAAATGGATTATCGCCAATTGATGATTTTTTCCAAGGTCAAATGGAGAGTTGTTTGCAATGTGAAAGATGTGGATATTGTACATACAATTATTCGAGCTTTTATGTGCTATCTTTAGCTATTCCAAAAAAACAAAAAAGTTTTACGAAGTTATCGAAAAGCATTAATCTTGAAGATTGTATTAGTATGTTTACTTCTGATGAAATTTTATCTGGTGAAAATGCATGGAATTGTCCTAGATGTTATGAGGAACAAAAGAGGAAATTATTAGAAAAGAAAAAGAAAGTAAAACAAAGTCAAAACTTACAAATTCCAACTATGTCCAATGACAGAAGTCGTGAAAAGCATTCCATCTTCAAATTTGGCGGTTCAAAGAGAAAGAAACCTAAAACCATTAATAGGTCATTATCTCCATTTAGATTAATTAAAAAAAGTGATTCAAAGAATCGTGAAGCCGAAAATAATATATCCACAACTGGGTCATCTGAATTTGATCACAGATATAATAGCTATGATGATTCTGAAGATGAATTTGATGAGTTGGATGATGAGAAATTAAGGCATTGGAAGAATAAGAAACTTGTTACAGTAAAGACATTGAATTTTATTACTTTACCCAAAGTTTTGATGATTCACTTGTCTCGATTCTATTATGATCTGACCAAGAAGAATAACGCTATTATTACATATCCATTAATTCTTACTATGACTTTAAAAAATAAGGAAGTTGTGAAATATAGACTATATGGTCTTGTTAACCATACTGGTAATTTAATAAGCGGTCATTATACATCTTTGATTAATAAAGATTACGATCATAGTTTAGGGGGTAAGGAACAAAAGTGGTATTATTTTGACGATGAAGTTGTTAAAGAAGAAAGAAATCATGGTAATATGGATAACGGTATTAATAAAATATCCAGTAAAGATGTTTATGTGCTATTTTATGAAAGAATTAATTAGAAACTTTATACTCTACAGTAGTACATCCGATGCTTTAATTGATATATATATATATACTCGAATACAGATATATAGAATGCATAACATAATATAAATAAAAGAAAAGTGCATAATATAATTAATTTTAAATATGTATATGAATATATTTATTTACTTGCTTATTTATTTGAATATAAAAAGTACTAAAAGGGAAGTAACAATACTGGGATTATCCATAATAAGAATAAAAGAAAAGAAGAATATAAAATTACCAATATTCAAATTAAAAGAAAAATAGGCAATGCAAATATTGGAAATTTAACAGATTTTTTTTTGTCTCAGGCAATAAGTAATAGTTAAAAAAAAATAGTAACTGAATATTAGTTTAGTGAAAGAAAGGAGACATTTCGATTAAACACCAAACGTCTTTATGTAACGTTTAGTGTCTTCTATTTCTTTAGATCTTCTCTTGTCATCCCAATTAAGTTCATCTCCCATGATTTTAACGGTACCATCTACGGCATTCAATGCTTGTCTTGCATCAAGGAATGCAAATCTTGTTCTTCTTAACAAGAAATCCAAAGCCGTCCTAGTGTATTCATGTTGAATAGAATATTTCAATTCACCAATAGTGAAAGGATAACGGAAGGAATCAAATGGATTAATTTCATTATTTTCAATAATATGAATATCAGCAACAGTATCAACTTCATCTGAATTACGTGAGGGTGTCTTTTCACTTAAGATTTGGAAATTTGTTGCTAAAGTGACAGGTAATTGGTTAATATTATTTTGTTTAAAAGATTCACAAATTAAAGGAGCTCTTGTACCATAATTATCAGCTAAATGTTGGGCCATCTTCGAAGATAAATTATATTTTTGTGCTAATAATGCTTCTAAATTTGGATTCCAATTTTCTGCACCAATTAATTTTAATTTTCTTGTCGAACATGGTTTAATATCCTTAAAATTTCCAACTTTTACAACTTCATTAATAGTTTCTTCTGCCATTTCTCTATAAGTAGTCCATTTCCCACCTGCAATAGTAATTAAATTTGAAGGTGAAGTGAATATAAAATGAGATCTAACTAATCCTTCAGTCTTACCACCTTCATTTTCAATAATTCTTGGATCTTTTACTAAAGGTCTAATACCAGCCCAAGCACTTAAGACATCATCTCTCTTAACAGGAAATTTAATATAATGTTGTAATTCCTTTAATATATCTTGAATATCTGCTTCAGTTGCAGTTGGAGTCTCTGGTACTTGTTTTAAAGGTATATCAGTTGTTCCTGCCAAGACTTTTCCTTGCCAAGGTAAGAAGAACATTACTCTACCATCTGAAGTTCTTACATCTAATAAACCAACATTTTTTGGACAATAAAAACTTGGTAAAATAATATGAACACCAGATGATGGTACTACCATCTTTGGATTTTTAACAGCAATTTGTGAAGTAATATCATCAGAATGATAATTTGATGAATCGATATCAGGTAACCCATTTTTATTATTATCCATTTGTAAAATATGATCACTATAGGGTCCTGTTGCATTAACTATAGTCTTAGCCATAACTTCATAAATTTTATTAGTTTCAATATCTTTAACTATAGCACCTCTAACAATATCTTTTTCATCTTTTATTAATTGTTGAACTTGCATATAATTTAATACTGTAGCGCCTTTCGATATAGCTGTGATTGCTAAAGTTGAATTCAAACGTGAATCATTAAATGAACCATCATGATAAACAAGTCCTGCGGTTAATTTTGACGCATCTAACATTGGTGCTAATTCTGCTGCACTTGATTTTGATAAAAGGTAAGAACTTTTCAAATTTTGTGAACCTGCGAATAAGTCATAAAATTTACAACCGGCATAAAAATATGGAATTTGCCAATAAGTATAAACTGGAATCAAGATAGGTAGAATTTTACATAAATGTGGAGCTGTATTAATTAAATGAGCTCTTTCATTTAAAGCTTCAACAACCAAATCTAATTGATCTTTTGAAAATTCTAAGAAAGCTTTCTCTAAATAACGAACACCACCATGTGCCATCTTAGTTGATTTGGAAGATGTACCTGAAGCAAAATCTGATTTTTCAACCAATGCAACATTCAAACCTCTTGTTGCTGCATCAACTGCACAACCAGTACCTGTTGCACCACCACCAATAATTAGCACATCGAATTGTGGAGTTGAAGATAATTTATTTAATAAAGTTTCACGACTTGGAGTTGAAACTTCTTTAACTGCAACGGATTCTAATGTCTTTACGGGACTTAAATTTGTATAATCTGCTAAAGGAGATTTTTTAGTTTTTGCATTAAAATATAAAATAGAACCACCAAGGATTGTAATGGAAGACACGCCTAAGAAAACTTTTGGTCTCAAAAGACGTTTCCCAGCAGTCGCGAACATCCTATTAATTATCGATATATATTTATAAATTGTCCTTGATATCTACTTTCTAACAACCAAAAAAACCTCTTTTAAAATACTAAGTTGCAGCAAATATTGGAAAGGAGGTGAAAAAAACTATCTAGTTATCCCAAGAACACTTCATTCCTTTTATATATGTGGTTCACCCCAAATCTGCTTTCCCCGCACAAAGTCCGCCGAACCACAATGGAACGGCGTTAACGCCGAGAATCCGTTCATTTTCCATCGCGGAGAAACGGCAAATCAGAAAGGGGAGGGTAAATAACGGATCAATCAATAGATCGGTTTTACATTGGACGTAATTGTGAATGAGGTGACACAATAGAGTTCTTGAATGTCATTTGGAGCAAGATGGATGACTCAGTATATATTTATATATAGGATAAATTGAATCTGTAAAATTCTTTTCGTCCAGACGACACTTTGAATTGAGGGTTTTCTCAATACTCATACCTATATACAGATATAGGTCAAACTGCTTGGAGCTGTTTTCGAATATTTTTTTTTTTTTATTTATTATTCATTAATTTATATATACTACTTTTTTATTTATTTGATTTTTAGTTTGGTAAGAAAACCCCTATCTTTAATCATTCCATAATACCTTTCTTCTTAGTTCTCTTTAGTTTTTTTCTTATGACAAGCGTAGGTACACCACAAACAAAATTTTGTAAACCTGATAGAATCATTGATAAGGAACAACATAAAGTTTGTGGTTTTAATGTAGAGATCATCTCATTTAATAAATGTTTTGGATATGGATGAGTTAATGATAATATTATTACATCTAATGTATCGACTACACCACTAATACAATCGAATAAATGATAACAATGTTCACCAAGTTTCACAATATTTTGTCTTATTGTATCTTCTGAAACATTTTTTGAACTAGATTCCCAATGAACAATATATAATGTATCTCCATTATTAACAATTGTTCCCATCATATATGTTAATGCATACATTGATTCACTTGACATATCAACATACAATATATAACAATTCCCATTTGGTTCTATAGTATCATTTTCATTATTGTCTTTTTTAGAAATTGTATCGGCAATGGGTCCCTCAACTTTCAATCTTTTAGTTAATAATTTTAATCCACGTACATATCCTTCATCCATCTTATCAAATTTAATCCCTTCTTCAATTTTTGAATCACCACCATCATTAACAAATTTTGAAATCCATGGTTTTTTACTCTCTAATACATCATTAATACTCACAACAAAATTCGGTAAAACTTTCATCCCAGGATCATAATCAAATTTAGAATCAATTTCTGCATCATCTTCAATATCACTCACTTGTTCTTCATCAGATTCTTCCTCCTCCTCCTCATCATCTTCATCTTCATCCTCATCTTCATCCTCTGAGTCATCAGAATGTCCTTCTCCTTCTTCTTCTTCTTCTTCTTCATCAGCAACATTTTTCTTCTTAATATTCTTACGCTTTACATTATATAACCTCATTGATGGATCCTGTCTTAATACAGTCCATTTTAAAAATTCTTCCTCACGAATTCTACTTCTTGATCTTGACATCGATCTTGACCTTGACCTAGATCTACTCATGCTACCAACATTTTTACTATTAGAACGAGATCCGCTACTGTCATTACGTACAGCAATATCACGCTTCATAATACGACTTCTACCTCTCTCCAATTGTTCAGAGTCAAATTGAACTCCCTTTCCAGAAGTTCCATCAACACTGCCACCTCTATGACCTTCTGGACTGATTGGTTCAGGTTCATCTGCTGGCACAACATGTTCAATATTGGCTACATCATTAGTGTCACTTGTAGTGGGTTCAAATAAATGTGATTGAAACCCATCTGGGTTAGTTAAAAGTATACTTTTATGATGTTTCTCACTACTCATTGCAAAATTGTGAATGAATGGGGGTGATGTTGTGAGTTAAATTATCTAGTTTGAAAAAAAACACGAAAGTCTACTAAAATGCACAACTTCCTAATCAGAAGCTTTGATAAATAATTAGTTCCTCTTTCTAACACTTTCTTCTTGAATGTTTTTACCGAAGAGATCCCTCCCCCCTTTAAGTTCTGTCAAATAATTTATTTTTTTAATGTTGTAATTTCTTCCATAAAGAAAAACCGAAAAATCGTCATTTATTGAGCGATAAAAAGAGAACAGTAAGTAACAAACAATAAGTAAGAAACTTGATGATATTTTTCCAGATTTTAACCATTCTAACTAAATTTCTTTGTAGTCCAGTAGTGGCTGTTTAGAAAGTGTATTATAGAATTATATCCTCCTTAGGAGTATTTTTATAATAATTTGAGCTATTTTTTGTTGTGGTGTTGAGAGAAAACAAAATCACAGAAAATGGTACTGCATAAGAAACCGTTAAGTGCATTCCCAAAGGACACCGTCTTTTCTTCACCTGTAAAGAGAATTTTCGATTCACAGACAACTATGTATTTTCAACATTCTGAAGCATTGACTCGACTGAAATTTTTCGTTTCCAAATATACATCATTAGTAGAATCAAAATCATATTACCCGAATAATGAGACCACGACATTTGATAAAGAGTCATCAGGTGCATTAATGGATGTCATCGAAATATTAAATCGTCTTTCCACTTACATTGATGATATACCACCGTTTGAAGGACCAAGAAGGTACGGTAACCTTGCATGCCGGATATGGCATGATAAATTGAATGCAGTAATTACAGATGAAATAACAAATTTACTCCAGAGAAATGGCGTTCAGGATATTGATAACGAATTTGTATTAGAGATGACTTATTACATTCAGAATTGTTTTGGTTCGAAGACAAGATTGGATTTTGGAACAGGGCATGAACTATCATTTGTTGCATTTATTGCAACTTTAGATATGTCTGATCTATTACCAAATTTAACTGGTTATACTATAATGGAAATATTTAATCATTATTATAAATTAGTGAAAAAACTCATTCTTACATATACTTTGGAGCCTGCTGGATCGCATGGAGTATGGGGTTTGGATGATCATTTCCACTTCATATATTTACTTGGAGCATCTCAATGGATTGATAATGAAAAGATAATATCACCTAAGGATATGTTAGATAAATCTGTCTTAAATCAATACAAGGATCAAAATTTTTATTGCATGGCACTTTCATTTATTTTTCAAGTTAAATCTGGTCCCTTTAGTGAACATTCTCCGATCCTTTATGACATATCACATAATGTAAAACACTGGTCAAAAGTATTGAAAGGTTTAATGAAAATGTACGATGAAGAAGTCTTGAATAAATATCCAGTGGTACAACATTTTTGGTTTGGTACAGGATTTTTCCCCTGGATAGATACAAAAACAAAAAAAGCTTTACCAGCATATGAAATAGTAGAAGACTTGCCGGAAGAGTTAGAGTCATCTCATCGTATTAATATAGATAATGACATTACAACAGGGATTCCAAATCGGACTTCTTACACGAAACAACCATGCACATACCATACAAATTTACACACTCCCAAAATAATGATGAGAAACGAAACAATACCAAGTACAATGAACAACGCATTTTCCAGAAAACCTCAAATTTCACCATCAAGAACAATAACCTCAATGGCTCCACCTTCGTCAAGAACCTTTAATAATTACACAACCCCAACTAGAAATTCGCCCACTGCTTCCAGCATGGCATCATCGCGTTTAGGACAGGAAGAGAAATTCAGGAATTAATTTCCAGAACGATAAGAGGCCATATTAATGAGAGTAAATAATTGAGAGCATAATCACAACCATAATATTATTTAGCATTATTGAATGTTTTCAGTGTTTATATTACTATAGGTTCTATAGTAATATCAAAATACCTTTTATTATTCTTGGAAGAGACTATAATCACCCCCTCTTAAATCTATGTAGTAAATACATACAAGAGGCGAGAACATCAATCCATATCTGGATCATACTTGTTCTCCTTATATACTAAATTATATTGCGGTCGTGATTGTCTCCTTCTCATTTCATCGAGTGCGCATGTCAGTTGTATTTTAGTTTTCCTTTGCCATTATAACATAGTTGTACTGTCTGTAATACTATTATATTACAACAGAATTCCGTTTCTAGTAATTTCTAACAAATATTTGTTAATTAAATCCTCGAGAATTTTTATTCTCTTGAGCACTCGGGGAAATATAATATTAAAGAATAAAGTAAAAACTTTGCTTAATTATTGGATGGTAGATATAGAATACGGAAGCTTTGGAATACAGCAAAAGAAAGTCATTCTGTTTATATTTCTTCTTAAACGAATTTGATGTTTTGCATAAAGAAACTTCTGTCGTCTTAAGATCCATTTCCATATAGTTATATTTTGGTTGTTCTCCTTATTAGCTATGCCAAGGAAATAGCAAAAAGAGTGCTATAACAGACAGAGGAGCTCACGTTTCGATTGGATTATCTAGTAAAATGGGGCTAAATATATATGGAGCACAGTTGGTATAAAGCGTGATCCTAGAAATGATTATTATTTGAATTTTATTGTTTGACTTCCACCTATTCTACATCTGGATCAACACAGAAGTTGTTTTGAGACTTCCTTTAGGTACAAATACAAACAACTACAGGCTATATCTTGATGTACAATTAGGTTTTTATTTGTTTTGCATATAATTGAAATTGAATTACTCAATTGTCGACTGATTTGCTTGTTGCTCATAATCCATATACTGGACTCTTCTACCACTAATGAGACAGTAACAACACATAGAAGATGAATATTGAAGGAAATTCCCTTTTTGACAGCAGTTACTACATCCTCTTATTCTGTTCTAAACACAACTGTACCGCTCTCTTCTTATTTTCCAGATTTCAGATATTTTGATATAATTACTATATGAAATATTGACAATAACCAAAGAAATGGGATATATCAAAAGAAAATATTTTTACCAAACAACTAAGCATATATGCCAACTAATGGTTACGATTACTTTGCGGTTGATCGGGGGTGCTAATCCCTGTTATTGACCAACGTGTCGATTTTCTAGTGCCCTATACTGAATACAACCGTTAGCAACAAGATAGCAAAATAAACGAGAAAAAATTCATAATGATTTTTGCTGTTTCATCAAAAATTCTACATTTGCTTTGATAACATAATACTTTGTTTAATATCTTACAGTCAAATTCATTTTCAATATTTTTTCCTCTGACAATGAGTAAGTTGTATTGGAATATAGAAGTTGCCGTTTATTATGGTAAATGATACGCTCCTCAAAAGGGACAGTAGGATGGGCTATGAAAATCTCAGAAATTTATATCTTTCCTAAACTTACCAAATACAGCTAACATGTCAGCTACTGAGAGCCAAGATCTTCACGAAAATAAGGTCGCGAGTACTTCTGTTTCGTCGGCTTTAATTTTACCTCAAAAAAGGGAGCGGAAGGTAAAGAAAAAAAATATTGAAAATAATAAGGTAAACATGTATTCTACGCATAAGGCTATGCAGGTGACACATATTTCACGTGATGTCTACTTCCCTAATTACATCTTGTGGGTAGGTGGGTAGTTTTCTACCCAGATAATTGTGAGTTGTATTCAGCCTTGAAGAAGTATAAATAAGAGATGCTACATTATTTATGCATTTGTATCTTAAACTGAGAATTTTAGGACACTCTATATGTAAGAAGTATAAAGTGTGAGCTACTACTCAATGCAGTTTGGACTAAAAAATTATATTTTAAAAAGATTTGCTGAGAAGAAGAAAGAGTCAGCTGGCGAAAATAGCCAAAAGTTTGAGCCAGCTTTCTTTATTACAAAAGAATTGTTTTTGGGGGATCTTACCCATAGTTTGGTAAAACTTTCACAGGAAAAAGAGAAATCAAACTCGCCAGGAAACGTTATGTACTCTTGTCAGAATTGTCATTCAATTAATGTTTTTTCCTATAATTGTATTGATCATGATGATCATGTGTACTGCAAGCCTCGGAGCTTTGCGGTACTTGTGGTTGTTGGAAATGAGAATTCTGATACAATTTCGTTGACATCACCATGCACAACGGATTTAGCCAGTATACCTAATACTACTTTTACTTATTCAAAGTTCTGTGAGATGCAAATATCGCATATCCATCGCGAGTTGGCTTCCAAAACTATGTACCTAATGAACTATAATCCGTTTAATCATGTGACTGAAAGGTACAAAGGTCTTAAGTTGAAATTGCATAAGCGTAAACCACTTCATCTCTTTGTTGTCGACGATCCAAGTGAATACTTCCCAATACTTTTTGTAAACTGCTCTGCATATAACATGCGTAAGGTTTACGTGGAATTAACAATGATGATGAGAGAGATTGAACGTAGAACGTTTTATTCTCCAGGTACTTTTATTAGAAGAATTTTAGCACCAGTTTCTTTCCGTATTGATGGAGATAAAATTGTGGTATCCGATTGTAGTTTCAAGACTGAGATCCCTGACGATATATTTATAAGATACCGGAACTATTTTCTTCTCAAGCGCAAAAGAAGGCTACTAAATGATAACAACAGTATCAATGACGTAGACCTAGTACCTATTAGTGCAGAAGAAGTTGCATTTTATGATCCTGGTCGTGAACTCCAATCTGCTCCTCAATACTTCAAAGATCCTCCACCACTTTACTTAGAGGATATTTCAGATATTCAGTAATATGTGCTACAATTTTAAGTCAAGTTGAAACACGTACATTTATAAACTATCAATGATTATATAATATTTAAATAGATGTCAGAAACTAAGGGTAACTTATAGTGGCACTTAGTCCAAAAATATTGTAAAGAGATAATTTGCAATATCGGATTTAAACCAGCATTTGTAAAAGACCAGCAACAAAACATAAAAAGTAAAAAGACCAGCCATCTATTCAGGTGAAGTGTTCAAAAGAATTGTGGCATATATAAAGGCCATCATTGTTAAATAATAAAATAATTTTACTTATTAAATTTGTATATTATATAATTTAAAATAAACGATCAATTATCATATTACAAATATGTCCGAATTACATTTAACTAACAAACAAGAAATTAAAGAATCAACTGAGAGTAAAAACTCTAACTCAGATTCTCTACAATAGAACTTAACATATACACCGAGCTTGATAAGCACGTTATAATGTGATAAAGTATTATGGGATTCAAACTGTGTCATATAATGGAAGAAGGATTAGTTACTTTTGGTCGTGATAATCTGCGGGTGAATTAACATAGCCATGAATTTCTTCAGATAATTAAGCCAGATCTGAAAAATACCGTACCTGTGAAGTGCCAGGCAAATTATACCGAATGTTAATGTCACCAACAAAATGTCTATTATACCGAACACGATCCAGAATATTTTATTAGAAAATTTTTTTTCGAACCTATCTTTAATAATTTTCTCGATATAAAATATACTTGCAGTAAAAAGAGTCATGACAGTGATTAGTAGTGTGCTTCTAGATCTGGCTTCTAGGAGTTTTTCTTTCATTATATTATTCAGAGTTTCTTTCTTTTTAAAAAGTTTTTCTTCTATCGACTCTATTAATCTCTTATATTCTGTAACATTTTTTTGGCATTCTTGAACGTGATGACGTATTCTACAGTTGTCATATTTCTTTTGGAAGACAGAGTTGAGAATTATATCAATTACCAAAGTATCTCGATGAATACTCCTCATTTTTTTAATTTTATTCTCATAATTTTCCAATTCTTCAGAGTCACAAATATCTTCTATTGCATAACTGAACTGCATTATGCACTTAACCAGAATACTAAAATAATACTTCATATAGAGTAACCCGAGAAAATTCACTTGTATCTCACTAACTTCAGATAATTGTAATAGTAATAGTTCACTTATAGAAAATTTTATATCTGGAATATCTCCAACCACCACTATGAAATTATTAAGTTGATAATATGTGAAATCTTTTATGCTCGACGTGACTCTCATTTTATCTGGCACACTAGGTACCATGAATCCAGTAAACGAAATAAATTCAAATACATCAATGGGCTCAATTAAATTATTCCTCATCGACAGCCACTTATTATAAGAATTGAGCGAAACTTTATATGCATTATGATCACTACTCTTAACCATAATAAATAAACAACCACTGGTTTCTGTAAGTAATGGGTGAAGAGCATCATCAGAAATCTCACTTAACTTCAGGATCCTTTTTTTTATATTGTGACTTTTTACGTAATAAATCATACAGGTTACACCTTCCTCAGCAATTGAGCTATTAGGTTCACTCAGCTGTTCATTCTCCATAGTTATATTCTGCATCTCAAATTCTTATGTTGATCTGGGAAATTTTATCTTAATGTGGTATAACTTCAAACAAAGTCAGATATAATTTTTATATTGCAAATGATGAGACATTTCCCTTTTATTTCTAGTTTATGAGGTTTATCCTATTTTTGATCGGCAGTCACAATGGTAAATTTAAAACGTCAAGAAATAAGAGTCCATCATGTATAATTAACTTTTATTACATGGAAGAAAAAACGTCAAGCATTTTTTTATACGACACATATGCCAAGTATCTGTTTTTATTTTAGAAGTATGTTCATTCACTCAGGTTTTACACATGGTTGGGTGAGATCTGGATGTGGTTTGCTCTGGGTGCTGGAATGGGTTAGCTTCTGGAGAAATTCGACCACATTCATTCAAAATTTTCAGTACATTACAGAGAAGTACCTATCTCTACCTATATATGCATACATCTTTTCCCCTTATGCTAGTTATAATGTATTCTTGTTTGAGATGCTCTAAATTAGGCTAGGAAGAATAAAAAATTCGAACCCATGAAGGGGAACTGAATCAGAATACTAATTGCACTAAGTCTAGTTCTTTAAAAATGATAAAGAGGCACTTTCTATGTTTTGCTTAAGTCGTACATATACTGGATGTAAACTGTGTAACCTGTAAAATACCGTGATGTTTTACCAGTAGGCGCTGAGTGGAGTAACTCCACCCCTATATATCCCGATCTACTTGATTTAGCGAAAATATACACGGTGCTAGGGGCATAATTTCAAACATAGGTCTCGCGTTCCTATCTTTCATCCATGTTATTCCTCTGTTTCCTCAACTATCATTAGTCCATGCTTAAATGCATATCTTTAAGCTTGTGTTCTTTTTCAATATTCAATCACAAACAATATAAAAGAAAAAAAAGGGATGCCGCCTAACTAATTGATTTTTGCCGATGAGCATATCACGATTAAAATACACAGATGTATTGTACAGTGAATATATGTTCTTGATATTAATAAGTAGAGTTATTTCGCTGTCTTAAAAGGTGTATGTACGAGTATTTTTGGCATAAAAAAGGTTTTGACAACTCACGAGTATACATGATCACGAAACCTGTTAGACCTGTGTCAAACTTCTTGAACTACGCAGTGATTGGTTATACTATGTTGGTTTTACACTGAATCTTTATCTATTTCTCTTCTCTGAATTTAGTTTATTTTGATGTACAATAGCTATCTATATGCGGTTTTATTATCTAACATTATTTGATTTTAAATTGGCAATTAAACATTTATCTTATGCAAGGCAAAAATACCGTTTGAAGTTATCGCATAGTTATCAGTGACCTATCTCACTTTCTAATTCAACTACTGAGAACTGCTTTAATTTGCGTGAATATACAACTATTCATCCATGATATTTTAATTGCCTTCAAGAATAAAAGATAAATTTCTTTCCAAATTATCTTGGCTATCAATATAAAAAAATATAAACATAGAACCATTTAGCAAGTATCATACAATAATCATGTTAAAAACATCAGAACTTGTATATCCTGAGCTCATCATACCTGAATATTCTGCTAACCATATCTACTATAAGAGTGTGACTGCTGGTTCCCAATTCGACGGGGTATACCGAGTTAAACATCTTCTTCGTCTGTTTTATGTATCATTTAATCTCGTTTAGATGTTCTTGACAATTCTGATGGGTTTGTGTGTAAAGGGGTGGGTATAGCAATCTCTGAGAACACTCACACTTGGAGAACAACTGCTCTATTCGATTCCAGGAGCAATTAGACACCGGATCATTCGTTGGAAGGAGAGCATTATTGAAACGGCATGTACAATCAGATACCATATTCCTTCTTTTACGCCACAACCACTCTTCTCTGCGTACGAAAAACTCTTCCTCCGTCACATCTATGTTTGGTAGACGTTGTTTATATTCAATACGGTCTTCAATGATATTAAATATAACAGGCCTGTAAATGGCACACGTAAATAGAAAAGGGCAGTAGAATATTGGCTCATTTCTGGCAATCATGAGTGCAGTTATATTGTCATAGATATTTCTTATATTATCCTTTGAACAATTTACGAAAAGCATTGGAAAGTATTCTGTTGGTTTGGGTACCACATATAGTTCAATTGTGTTACGTTTTCGCAAATGTACCATTTTATGCCAACCTTTTTCCATTTTTCTTATTGTGCAATTATAAGTCAAAGGGATAAATTCAATATCATTCTCTATATGTTTTAACATACATTCATGGTTTTCGAGCTTTCTTGACCACCTAGAAAACCCAAATAACCTCCTTACATTCTCAGCAAATGGAGAACTTAGGACAAGGGTATCGCTCTCATCACTGCCTACTACCAATAGCATACTATAATAAAAAGGAGTAAAGTATGACTGTAATGGAATAGGTACAGGTCTAAATTTGGGTGAGCTTCCTTCCCCACGATACAAGTACTCTTTTCCTTTTATTGGTCGGCCATTTGTTATAGATCTACCATATTTCATCATTAAAGTAGGGACTAGTTCATCAAACTTAGAATATTTAAAGGAAGCAAATAATGGTTTTGATTTAAATTTAGTTCCTTTGAGAATTATACTATCATTTTTTTTAATTATATCCATTTTGAATTGAACATGTTCGGTTGGTTCCCGTGTCGTTCAGATTGACTCATTAGATAATTTAATACTAAAGGTGTTTATATAGAGTGCTGTATTAAATTTAAAATGGAAGGTAAAAGAGGATCTTACACATTCTCCATATTTCCTCTCCCATATTTCCGTGATAGTACTCTATATATGTAGTTTTGTTAAGCAAATAAAAGAACCTGATTTAATGAATCCCAAATCAAATGAATACCGTCATATGATTCAAACCATCGTCCCTTATATCCACTGAAAAAGTTAACTTTCTTACTGCCGTCCTGGAATTTGATGTAAAATATGACTCGTTTTTTTGAGACGGACTTTTAAACGCGCCTTCAATGACGTCATTTCATTGAACAAAACCACGGAATCTCTCACACCTGAGCGATCATTGAACTAATACTAGAATATGTTTAAGGCATTTTCTTTCAAAGAAAAGGTAAATTCAACAAAGTTAAATATGTGTGAAAAAGCTATATTTATTGTTGTACACGTTAGTTTCTGTAAAATAGTAATTAGCTTGTTTTAAGGAGAAGTTGAGGGCTATCATACTGATAAATCACTATGTTACTTTGTTGAACTGAAAGTGAAATTCACTAAGACTAATCATTTACTAAGTTGGGAAAGTGTATATTAAGATATTTCCCAATTTTGTATACCTATATACGTATGTATGACAGAGTGTCCAAGTTCTGTAACTTGCTCTCCATATATTCTACATACACCAGATATGTAAAACAAAAAAGGGGAATACCTAAGTTCAGTGATTTCCCTCATTTTGGTATAAAAGGGGACTTTCTAAATTTTGTAATTTCCACTTTTCCTGATACATTTTTATGAAAATTAGTGGCATATAGCTTTTACAGGAAATAAAAACAAATAAAAGTTTACACGTTTATCTGAATGTTCGCTAAAGAGACAGCAAGGTTAATCTGAAAGTTTAGAATATAGAAGGCGACAAAACTGAGGGTCATAATCAGTAAAACTGCTCATGAACACTTTGACTTTTAGTTATATATTTACTGGTCATTTATGATTGAAATCTGTAGTTTCTCTATATTTTATTTAATTGGGATTCTGTAAAAGTTTATCTAGGTCAACCTTGGCTCTAAATCTGGTCCCAAATTTTTTAATCTCCCTCACTGCTAAATATGATATTTTTTAACCTTTTCGCCTTTATATCACTGATGGCGAATCTTCGTGGTTTTTCTGTTTCCCAGATCTAAAATGTACTTTTGATAAACAGCCAAGTTATAGGTATGACTAACTATTATTAGTGCAGCGCTTAAGTTTTTAACTATTTCAATATTTCCATTTATTAGTTTACTTACAGTCGATTCAGTATTTATCTTCCATAATTTTATCCAATGTGTTAATTCATTTGACTAATATAATTAAATAATTTCACTATGGAGAGTAAGCTGTTATAGGAGACCATTAGGAAGTGTATGTATTTATAGATACTGCATGTAGCAATTGCAGAGGCTGAGAATTGTTATTTATATGCCATTTGTTTTCAAGTAACAGTATATCTGTTCTAATTATGCAGAGGGTGTTTTTTCTGATTAATAGACGGTATACAGGAAGGTATAACGATAGCATCAGCGTCGTGATATTTCTGTGCTATCTTAAAAAATAATTGACATATTTAAAACTATTTAACAGTTTTGAAATACATATTACCAAAAGTAATGTTTTCGAAAGCTAAAAAGTTCATCGGTTCCAGCAAGTGAAAATAAAAGAACAAATAGAATTTAAATCTCAAAATATTTTGTTTTATTTAAAATCAAAAATATGTCTAG
Organism: Maudiozyma serrabonitensis; assembly: GCA_030571355.1. Taxonomy (NCBI): domain Eukaryota; kingdom Fungi; phylum Ascomycota; class Saccharomycetes; order Saccharomycetales; family Saccharomycetaceae; genus Maudiozyma; species Maudiozyma serrabonitensis. Next base: position 158,823 of record JAJLXS010000014.1, on the reverse strand, counting down.
TGATATTGAAAGACTAACTATTCCAGCAAATTATACTTTTAAATCTCCTAAAGTTCATAATGAAGAACATACTCTATCTGCATATGTGTTACATTCTGGTAAAATTGAGGATGTTACCCCAAACAACTGGAAACATGATTTTAAGACTGTATTAACAGCTTGTGAAGGTGCTGTGGTATTAATTTCAAAGGAAATAAAAAGCAACGAACTTGATAATGCATTAAACTCGTACACGGAATGGTGCACTTTTAACGTTAATGAAAATTTAATATTGGAAGAGAAAACAATGAAATGGATGCAATATTCAGGGAACCAATGTGACCCACAAGAAAGCTTCAGATTTGACACATTGGTAAAAGGGCAAATATTAGTCCTTTCAGGTGCATTTCCCGATTTAACTGTTAAATTGAATGAAATTTTTGGTTCAGAAATTATAGCCAATAGTTCCCAACAAAACTTAATAATGATTGCTATTTTGGAGATTCTCTTGAAAAATACCTTTAAATGTGTAAGTTGTATTGAAAATAATATTAAGGGAAAAGAAAATGAAATAGAAAGAGTTGTACTTATGAAAATTCTGTTACTCGAAGACTATATTAGTTCTAGAGGAATCTATCTTATTGAACTGTCACATATATTATTTAATGCAAGTATATTATTGCGGGATACTAGAGCAAACATGAAGTATCTTGGCACAAGTGAAACTCTTGAAAATGTTGTTAAAGATCTAGAGCTGAGAGTTCGAAAAGAAGAAAACAAGATTGCGCAGTCGATGATAATATTAAGAGTCATCAGAGAAACCTTAAAAGCTAATCGACTAGCCTTCTTTGATTCTGTAATGTGGGTTATTGATGCCATCCTTAAGGTAGCTGCTGCTATCGGGGTAGCATTTGCTTGGTTTCTTCATGATAAAGAAAGTAGACCTAGAAAATACATACTAATCACAGTATGTGTTGTCGGATTCGTGGGAATAATACTGAGAATATATGCTTGTATTATTTGGGAACAATGGAGCTTTAGGTGGAGGAAACTTTGAGGTGGTAAAGAAACACTAAAGTTTCAAATGGCAATAATAACCTTCCATCTTTCAGAACGGCAATGAGCGTTGAATTTCATTTTCTTTAGTCTTAGACATAACAACGTAATTAACTCAGTATTTTTCTTTTTTTCTTTTCTTCCAAGATCTTTAATATTGAGTAGTTCATCAAATGTAATCAGTGCTCATGCCCTCTACATTATTAACCTTAGTTGTTTTCTTTTCCTTAAGAAGAGTTCAAGTTTAGTACGATTTGCCAGTCAGTTGTTTGTGAAGTAATATATCAAATCTATTCATTCAAAATGTCTCAGTCTTTTAATTTTATGTGTGTATTATACATTATTTTAAAAAGGCAAATCATACGCACACAATTTAAGGAATAGTTTCCTTAGTAAAATTTTGTTTTACTTAGGAGATTCCCTATTGTTTGTGCTGAGGACATGATTACGACTCTTCTTCACGGTGATGCCAAAACCATTTAAAGGAAGCACATAATAATGAGCTTCGCTATGTGGAAAGATAATAGGAATAACAGTATAAACTAATTTTTTATAGTTTTTGTATCGCAAACAAAACAATATAAAATCACATAAAGCCATATTTCCTGCCTCTTAAAAATTGTCAAGTTAACATTTTATAATAATGAATTGTTAGGTTATAGAAGACATGCCTTTATGGGTAAATGACATTTCCTACATAAGACATAATAAGCTAGTAACAGCAAAGATACCTCCCAGCGATAAATGTTAAACAACAAAAACACTCTTGATTGTACTATACCTCAGTTTTGGGTTAACAGGTCGAGGATAGACTTACAAAAATTATATATAGAACATAAAAACTAACTAAATCCAATTAAGGTATCCTTTACTACGATAATGAAGATCTTCACCAATGTAGTGCTGAAAAAAGTTTTATTTTTGTGATTTTAAGTTTTATCTCGAAATTTAAATAACAATATGTGCTATTACAATGATTGAACCTTTTTCTTTGTTGTACATATCTCTGCTGATGGAATTTCTTACCATACTAACTATCCATGACTGTAACTATTGCGGGTGAATTACGTTTCCCCACTAATTGGTAATTAAAATATTCTTTTATTAACAGGGGATATTGTCAGAAACTAAGGTTAACTTATAGTGACACTTCGGCCAAAAATATTGTAAAGAGATAATTTGCAATATCTGATTTAAACCAGCAATTGTAAAAGACCAGCCATCTATGCTGGTGAAGTGTTCAAAAGAATTATGGCATATATAAAAGCCATCATAGTAAAATAATAAAATAATTCTAGTTATTTAATTGTAGATTATATAATTTAAAATAAACGATCAATTATCATATTAAAAATATGTCCGAATTAAAAAATACTAACAAGCTAAAAACTTATGAGTCAAGGGAGAATGAAATATCTACCTCAGATTAGCTACAAATATATGAATATATAATGATGTAACGATGTATTCAAGTGCATATACCATAGAGGTTCTTCTTATTGCTTGGCTACTATAATAAGCTACGCGCGAAAAATGAGGCGCTACCATTTTAGTTGTTTACATATTTAAAGTAAAACTGATGACTTCTAGCTTATCTTAATCCAGAGACAAGTAACTGGTAAGGAAAGGTAAAAGGTGTTACTGTACTATTGCCGTTGGTACATGAGATTTGATGAACTTCAAAGACGAGGTTTCCTTGACAGGTAATTGAAAATCGCTATGAAGAGAAGAGGTTTTGTAAGATCACTCGCAGAAGATCGTTCAACCGATCAAAAGGAAATTACATCGATGACAGGGTTCAGATTATCTATATCGAAACAAAAGGAGAATAATGCTGTTGCTATTTCGTTTAATCAATTACGCAGATCCATTCAACTGAAAAACACAAAGACTCCCTTAAAATCTCAGAATGTCGATATTTCTGCTGTTATGAGTGCGATTGCTTTAAAGAAGAATAATCGTCGTAAAAATCAGATTACCCACAGAACATCAAGCATTTCCAGTATTGTTAAACAAGTGAACAAACGTAACCGGTGTATCCCCTCGAAAATTATTAAAAAATCAACATTAAATGATATTCTAGCAGATTCAAAAAGTAATGAAACAGACACTGCATTAAAATATTCATCAATATCATACAACGATTATATCAAGAAACCACTAATTAAAGAACCCTCAGAATTGTACCAAGATAGTATGTTATCCACACTACATATATCTCTATGGGAATTTCATTCTAAACTAAAGTTGTTGGATTCTCATGATAAATCAGAATACGATGCATTATTATGCATCCATAAAATAAAATCGCTATCTTCAAATGAGACTATGGTAATAACATCACATGAAAAATGTAACTTTATTCTGCATAACACAAGGAAAGACCAAACTATCCCTAAATCAGAAAAAATTCAACACTATAAATTGGCTGTCAATTCAAAAGCTACGATAAAATTAAACGATACCCTTAAATGGTGTCTACAATGGAAGTTCATTCCATTCAATGCGTAACCAATATTCACATCTCACCCATAATATATACATATATACACTATAAAATAACTCATATTATTACAAGTCGGCGTACGAAGATATTTAGATAATATCCAAATCGCTATCGCTATCATTGGTTTCTTTCGAGGGACTATCGTTTTCATGGAAGGTGGCTCTATATATGTTTTCTCTATGATTAATTTTATTCATAAGTGCAACTTTCGAAGGTTTTAAGAAAACTTTTTTCTTTTTAAAATTTATTAAATCGTTAATGTCATTATTCTTTTTGCGTAATGACTGACTTTGTTCATTTGGAGCTGTACATTTTGATTTCACGTCGCTGGTATGATGATTCAAAACAGTGGCCATTTTCCCATGAGTAGGATCAAATCCTAATCTTTGAATTAGTCCACCTTCTAATACATGTTGAGTGTTTGCTTTCATTTTTCTTGCTTTCTTTTCATTCGCTAGCCCCTCAACATTATTCGTACCCCTTTTCAAAATTTTATTTAGTTGTCTATCAATTTGAGAATCCTTTCTCTTGTCCATAACTTTCCTCTTCTTATTATCCAAATTTGTTAACATATCCGGATTTTGATATTTCTCATCAAAGAACGCCTTAGCCGCTGATGACGAACTAAAATGTCTGGATTTCCCTCCATATTTATCATAGAATTGAGGATTTTGTTGTGACCAACTCGGTAGCATTCGATATTGATCTGTAGTTGGTTTTGAGTTACCGGATCCCGTCTTAGCTTTATATAGCATAGGCTGATTTTCAGCCTTCATTGGAGCTCCTAAGGCATAATTACCAGTTAAGTCCACACGCTTGGAATTTGTCTTACGAAATTGAATTTCCCGATGGAATTCACAACATCGATCTGTAGATATATTAATAGGAGTCCCACATGCTATATTCTTGCTCTTAATAATTTCAGGGCACCATCCGATGTCCTTACTTTGACCGATCTCTAGAATACAATTGTAACCGTGACTGATACGTAAGTTAAATGATTTAATAAACTGTTCTCTACCACTTGGGCGCCATGGTAATATTTCAGGGTTCAATATTGCGATAATATCACCAACTCTAAGGTTATAATATTTTTCTGCCCCTTGTTTACCAAAAATGTATATATCTAAGGTATGTTTAAAATCTGTTATTACAAATTTAAAATATTTTTGAGGTTTTGCAGAAGATGTGAATTTGATTTCATCTTTCTTTGATATTATCCCAATAGTGGCCCAATTCGAATACTGAGGCTCTTGAAATTTTGGTGGACGTACTTTTGCAAATAGTTTACTTAATCGCAAAACCTTTATGTCTTGAAGCATGTGTTTTAGATCACGAGAAGGGATATACCTTTTTTTCACCCGCATATTTGAAAACTCATCTATTTCATCGGTTATTATTGTTGGATATGTTCTTCCCTCAGTGACATTATCAAATGCATGAACTCTGGTGCTCATCATTTCTTGGTACCGTTGAATCACTTCCTTACCCTGTTGTTTCGATTGTTGGAATTTTTTTGAAAAGTAAGATGGGTTATTTATCACACTTGTACCATCATTATCAACTGAATACTCACGTTCAAGTTTGGCTGATAACATAACTTCATTATTATTTAATGCTGGTTGAAGAGTTTGGTTTTCCACCATTTGCTGGTCTTGAAGGTTTTTCTGGTAACTAACTTTAGCTATAGGTCTTTTCTTCTCAGGAGAACTTGGAACTTGAGCACCTCTAAAGTTGGGATCCAATATTTTAGCTCTTTCTTTCTTTGACTCTAATCTTTTCTCCAGATCTTCTCTTCGGGCTGCAATTTCATCCAACTGTCGTTGTATTTCATGTTCCTCATCGCTATCAGACGTGTTGTTATCGTAATGGTCGACTTCTTTCGGTTCTCGAGGATCATCCATTAATATATTGAAGTTAATTACAGGTAATAAGTGTTTTATTGACTATATATTTGCCGGATTAATGTTGCCTTAATCTAAATGCTAGTTTCCTCTGTCATTTATTATTATTATTACCAAGTATTGACGATTATTATAGCGCGAAGACATATTAAATCTCGCGAAGCTTTTCATATCTAGACACTCAGTAAAAACATATCATCTTGAATGAAGCTTGAGAAAACAAAAACATGCTAATGAAATGAGTATTTTATTTGATTATTTAAATTTTTTATAAAATATTACATTATTTGACAAAATGTGCATGTTTATTTATGGTTCTTCCGTTTTACTTCTTTTGAATGGCCTCTCGATAGATTCGTCTGAGTTAGACGAACTAGTTGTCTTGTTGTTATCAAAATACACCTTGTTCATTGTTTCTGAACCTGATTTTGCTGCACTACCCACATCCTGAATTGCTGAAGATTTATAATCGTTGATTCCAAAAGATGTAGACGGTTTCCCAAAAATAGGAGCAAAGTTTGTATTTTGGTTACTGCCAAATGGAGAAGCTGTTGTTTGTGTTTGGAATGTTCCTAATGATGAATTTGATGATTGCGCAGAAAACGTAAATGGATTATTAGTTGTTGCTGTTGGTAAGCCGAAATTAACAAAATTAGTACTGTTTCCTAGCTGTGTATTCGCACCATTCTGTTGATCGGTCTCTCCTTTAGTTTCTTGTACTCGAGTTGGGCTTTCTGTGGTAATGTTCTGAGAATTTTCTAGTTTTGATAACTTTCTTTCTAATAATTTCGTTTTCATTAATTCTTGTTGTCTACCTTCCTCAAAAAATTTCTTTCTTGATTGTTCAAGGCTTTCCTGCATCTCAGTTTCAACTCTTTGTCTGAGTTCCTCTTTTACTTGGGCAGCTGTAAGATTCATCTCATTTGACAAGATGAGCGATTTAGCTTTTTCGACAGCCAACTCATCAAAATTATCCTGTAGTTCTTTTTTTCTTTTCTCAATTACTCTATTTATTTTTTCTTCTGTTGGTTGCCTTAGGTGCCTCTTTAAATCTTCCTTTGCATCTTCTATCCGTTTCAGAGTTTCGATTTCCCATTTCTCCTTTTCCTTGGCCAATAACTCCTTATCAACACTTGAACTACTAGTCACATCTACCAAATCCGGACTAATATCACTTTGGTGTATATTTTTTTCCTCTAATATAGTTTCCTCAAATTGTTTTTTGATATTATCGAGTCGTTCCAGATAATTGATAAGGTCAGGGCTTTTTGCTGATTCATCGAATAACTCCAGTTTTCCCTTTAGGTATGTTATTTCCGTTTCTAGCTCAATAATCTGTTTTTTTTTATCATTATTAGAAGATAACTTAGGTTCGTTACTGTGAGATCTGTCTGAACCTTCGGTATTTTTCAATTCCTCAATTTTTAGATTCATTCCATCACATTCAGATATCTTATCATCCAAAGCATGTTGCAAAGTATCCTTCTCCGATTTTAGTATAGCGATCTCGTCATTCAATTGATTCACAACAAGTTTAGTAGAATCTAATCTTTCGTGTGCTTGTTTTTTCAATCTTGCAAATTTTTCATCCATATCTTTGCTCTGTAAGTCTTTTGCGCTAATGTCTTCATTCAATGAATTGATTTGCGCTTTGAGTTCGAGGACTTCGTTTGGATCTGACTTGCGTTCACTTGAAAGTCTCATTGACTGTGTTTTCCACCTGTCACTCTCTTCTTGTAATAATTTAACATTTTGTTCTTTCTCTAGTATGGTCTTATTTAGTCCGTTAACTGTTGTTTCGTATGCTTCTAATTGGTGTTTCAATTGATTAACTTCGTCCCCATTCGTATTCTTTTCATCAGTCAAATTCATTAATTGAGTTTCTAACTCTTTATTCCTTTGTTGCATAATGTTAAATTCATGAATTTTATTCACTAGTTCGTCGTGGCTCTCGGTTATAGCGTTAGCCTGACTGGTGCCTACCTCTGGCTCTGTACTATGTAAATCAGAAGCAGTATTCGCCTTGGTCCTCATTTCACGTTCTAGAATATCCACTCTTTTACGGAGGTTGTCTCTTTCATGTTTTAGGCATAGTAGTATGTCGTCAATAGATTGATTGTCAGCAATAGACTCCATTTTGTGTAGCTTCTCTAATAATAAATCATTTTGAGTAGATAAACCCTTAAACCGTTCATTGGCAAACAATAACTGCTTTTCTAATATGTTTATATTCTTCTTGAAATTACTAATAACGGAATCTTGGTCATTAGAAGATGCAGTTTGGAGTTCACCTTGTGTTGTGTACTTAAATGTTTCTGGTGTCTGTCCGGGTTCTAATGCATTTTGTTCGAGTTTCATTTGGGTTTCTGATAAGCGGTTCTTTAATGAGCTATTCTGGTCTTTCATAACTGAGAGAGATAAAAATAGCTCACGATTCTTGGCTTCTAATTCCAAAATATTTTGGTTATCATTTATACTATCTTTCTGAGTCCCGTGTGAGAACTTGTTGTTTAACTCTTTAAATGGTTCCATTGTTAGTTGGTCTACCTCATTATTTACTACGCCGTCATTATAATGTAATGTCCCAGAATTATCTTGCATTGACTTTAGATTTTGCAGCTCAATGTTGAGCATTATTTGCTTTTGTTTTTGATCTTCATTTTCTCTCTTGATTTTGGAGATAGTCGTTTCGGCATCAAAATATTTCTTACCATTTGAAACTGATTCGTCCTGAAACCATTGTATTTCCGATTTTCTTTTCTCTTCTAAATCATGTAGCATTTTTTGTTGATCATTTGCCTGTCCTGATAATAATTCGATCTCCCTTTTTAATTTGTCGCACTGATCAATAGATTCTGTATGTATATCTTCTAGTGTTTTTAACTTTATTTCTAAATCTCCTATTTGAGTCTTTAGCTTGTTTTTTTCTTCACAAGTTTGTGTATATTTCTCCTGTATTGAACTCCTTTCCACTTCCATTTGATTACTACGAACTTCGATTTTATCTTGTAATAATTTTTGAGATGACAACTGGTTGCTCAGTTCGTTTATTTGGTTACCGTAATTATACTCATTCGCTTTGAATTCCATAATTGCACTTTGTGCCTTTTCTAATTCCTCCCTTATCGAATTTCTGGAACTGCACTTATCATTTACTTCATTTCTGAGATCATTTACATTATTTTGTAACAATGACTTACTATTTGTAGCTTTCTCCAGTTCAAATTTTAGTTGATGAATAGATATAGTCTGCTTTTCGATCATTGAATTTAACTCTGAAATTTTTTCATTCTTCTTAACCTCTAAATTTTCAAGTTTTTCATTTAACTGAATTAGTTCTTCAGCTGTGGGTTCATTTGATTTATTTGAATTATTTTTCATTTCTGTCAAATTATGAACTTTGTTCTCCTGTGGGATTAATAATCGTAAGGAGTTGCGTTCCTCAGTTAATTTATCCACATTATCTTGTAAATCATTCGCATGGTTTTGTAAATCTATCATTGCCAATTTTGCCTCTTTGATTGTATTTTTGTTATCTTCTGAAATGTCAACATTTTCAGTCAATTCAAGTTGCTTGGCTAATCCCCTTATGGAATTTAATAAATCCATATTTTTTTGCTGAAGCTCCTCAGTATCTTTAAAACAGACCAGTCTAGTTGATATAATTTTTTGAGAATCACTATAATCATTTTCATTTTCATTTGATATTATCCTTTTCACAAATGTTAATTCCTCAGCTGAAAATAACGGTGAGCCATCTTCAATCTGTGTATTGGCCAACAATAAAAATTGAACCTGTCTTGCCAAATCATTTCTTTGTATCCTTAATAATTTTATATTATTGACTCTATTGTCTTGTTTCTTCTTGATGATTCTCAACTCCTTTGTCATTTCAGTTTTTTCATGGGATACCTTCTCCAATAAATCAGAAGTATCAAGTAATTGACGTTCAAGTTCTTTAGTTCTTTTTTTGAATGATTCTATTAAGGGCATTTTTGTTTCCATCTCCGCTATCATCATCTCGAGTTGCCTCTGTAGATGTTCCTTCTGTTGTCTATCTTGAAGTAGTTGTCTCTTTAGGGAGTCTATTTCTTCACTTAAATAGTTGATATTCAATGGCTGATTACGATTTGAAGATATACTGTTAAAGTTTCCTTCTTCATTCGTTATAAATGAATCAATCATTGTCTGAAGGTTTTCACATTTTTGTTTATATTCTCTAAGATTATCTTTGGTCAATGCAATCTCATTTATTAACCTATCTCTTTCGTGTGAATCAATAGAGTTTGCACTATGCTCGATATTATTTTTGGCCTGTACTTCAAAATTACGAAGGCGATCTGTAAGTGCTTCCTTCATCTTTTCAGTGGCATTCATCTCTTTAGTAAATTCTGATTCTTTCACTTTCAAATTATCTTTGACTGATTTTAATTCATTTGAAGTAGTCTCGACAATTGAAGATAATTCTGAATTTTTTGATCGAAGTTCCTTTTGTATTGATAATAGAAGTTTATTTTGATCTGATACGTCAACAAATTTACGGTTCATTTCTGATAATTCATTTTGTTTTGTTTCCTTGTAGGAGATAAATTCTTCAGTATCCTTTCTTATTTGAGATTCCATCCAAGCTTTATGGGAATTTAATAATGATATTTCCTCAGCTTTTCTCATTAGTTCACATTTATTCGATGTATTTTCTTCTTCAAGTATTTGAACATTTGTCGAAGATTCGATATATTGATCTTTTAATTCTGATATTATTTTGTTTTGTTTTATAAGGTTTTTCTTTAAATTAGGATCATCATCCAGTATGTCATTTGTCAACAAATCTACCGATGAAAGTCTGGCAGTTGACTGAAAAGGTTCATGTACTGTATCTTTGTCATTATCAGCGATAACTGGAAAAGATTTACCCTTGGATGTTGCTAGTTTGTTAAGTAATATTAGGGTTGTTTCATGGTCAATTGAGGCCAGCTTCTCTTGTGAAATACCTAGTTCATTAGCCAGTCGCGTCGTACTATTGTTTGAATCCATTGTTTAAATTGATAAATAGTTATATTATTACAACACACTCAAAGGTGTTTTATGAATAGAATAAAATGTCAAATGAAATAATCTTTAGATCGTCTTAAAGATCTCAAAACATAAAAAAGAGTGAAAGTATATTTAGCTGCAATTACTCCTTCTCTACTAATCTCCGTCCTTATTTACACATACATTCAATTGATATGAAGGTGAGGTTAATTATAAGCTGCTACTTGATCTCTTTTGGTTCTGTTTTACTCTTTAGATGTGTTCATCATCTTGTCTGTTTACTTTAATCGTTATCTGTGAAAAGATGTGTAAATTTTTGAAATTTTAAAATGAGGGTAAATGATTATATTGAAAATAAAAATAAAAAAAAAGTAACAGTATTGTTGGACTTTTATTGCACCCATACATTTTATATAATGTCTGGGTTTATAAGTTCCGAAAACAAATTTTTTCAAAAATAAAAAAAAACTAAAAAAATGATAAAACGAAAAAGGCGCAGACCAATAAAGTCATTTACACATCCTTTAGGCGCATATTCTTGTAAATAAGCCAAATTGACACAACAGAAAGTAGAGAGAGTCCGTTAAGCATAGTGAGGTTCCAGTCTGGAACAGGAGATAATCTATGTTAGGTCTGTCTGGAAGTTACTGAACGGTAGGACTCTGGTAGGAAGAAAATCCCTTTACACCTTTCCCTCGAATACGTTCTGCAACGAATTTCGCCTTTCCAGGAGGAGCTCGAAATTTTCATTCATCCATTACTAAGAGAGGGTGGTGGAGGAAGCGAATAATTATGGAAAATTATCCATACGTACAGGGTTTAGTATGGGAGATGACCCAATTTACCTTGTAACGTATCATATTCGCTTCCTGCCATCTAACCATGTAGCATTACATAGTATTATTAATTAAAATAACGTCAACTTCACGTTAAATAAAAGCTTTAAATTCTTGAATTGTTTAACATATATTATTTAATTTAACATTAAAAAGGACTGTAAACTTCAAAGATGCAAATGTATGTACCATAATGTGATGAATTTAGCGAATTATGAAATGTTTTAAAGACAGATGATAAGCATTATAATAAGACATGTTTTTAGAAAAGAATGAGAAACAAATATTAAAAATTACATAATTAAAGAAGCGAAATAGTAACAAAATGGCTTAGAGGTAGTATATTGATATGCTTTGCAATATCTAATAAGATATATGTGATTAACATGTAGATTTATAAGGTCCAATTTAAATTGACATCGAATTTTGGTTATTTTATATGAAATTTATTGTTTTAAAACCCTCCAGGATAATGGATTTAATGATAAAGTGAATGGCTCATCCTATTTAATTGATAAAGATATTGTTTATTTTTTCTGTAATACTATATTTCGTGGTTTCACATCCTCTTCGACTGATAATTGATTACTAACAGTTTATTGAATAAATTTTATTCTTTTTTTAATTATAGTTTCGTCAAAACTCTAACAGGTAAGACCATCACCTTGGAAGTCGAATCCTCCGACACCATTGACAATGTCAAGTCCAAGATCCAAGACAAGGAAGGTATTCCACCTGACCAACAAAGATTGATCTTTGCTGGTAAGCAATTGGAAGACGGTAGAACTCTATCCGACTACAACATCCAAAAGGAATCTACCCTTCACTTAGTCCTAAGACTAAGAGGTGGTATCATTGAACCATCCCTAAAGGCTCTAGCTTCTAAGTACAACTGTGACAAGTCTGTTTGCCGTAAGTGTTACGCTAGACTACCACCAAGAGCTACCAACTGTAGAAAGAGAAAGTGTGGTCACACCAACCAACTACGTCCAAAGAAGAAGTTAAAATGATTGAGATGGTTCAGTTGTTTCATCTTATTATATATATAATATCGTTTAATAATTTTTAGATTTATTAATATCTTTTAATGGAATAAAAAATAGGAATTTAAAAAAAAAATATCAGATACTTGTTTATCAAGAATAACAAATAATAAAAGACTTGTTTTTGTTTTAACTTTGATGAAACAGTTTTTCCTGGAATTTCTTTAATGAAATATATAATATATTTATGTATATGTATAATGGTATATCTACATATTATGCAAAGTGTGTTATACTCTTTAAAAGTGTGGAGTAGAAATGCTAGAATATTGTTAATAATTATTGTTGAGCGTCATTCGATGACGTCAGCTTCAATTCCTCCTTTGAAGATGTTGGAACTTCTTTTGTTGCTCTAGTTGGTGGTCTTTCTTTTAAAGATTTAGACTCTGTTTTCTTGACTGGTGGTTCCCAATCAGGGCAGTATTCCTTTATAAGAGTCTTCAATTGAGGCCTCTTAATAGGCTTCGATAAGAAGCCATCCATTCCGGCCTCTATACATTCTTTGATGTTACTATCATCTGCAAATGCAGTTAGGGCAACGATAGGAGATGTATAATTTAATTCTTGACGAATCATTCTTGTGGATAAAAGACCGTCAATCTTTGGCATTTGAACATCCATGAATACCATATCATAACTCTCATTGTTGGAATCTAGTTCCTTGATCTTATCAAAGGCTTCTTGTCCATCGCAAGCTAAGTCAATAGAATTAATACCTTCAAGATTCAACATACGTTTAATGACCTCTTGATTGACATGGTTATCCTCTGCAACAAGAATTCGTAAACTCTTACCGCTATTAAGAAGGGATGGTATACTTCTAGATGATGTAGCAGTACCGGTACTTTGCAAGAATGGTCTATCTAGATTTAATGAGCTCTTTGTATGATGGTTTTCCTTAGATAATCCTGACTCTCTTTGGTGTTCCATATTAGTTTCATCACCATCAGGTGCATCTTCAAGGGGCGTTTCCTGAACATCTTCCGTACTTAAACGGCTAATTCTTGAACTACTACCTGCAGTGACAATAGATGACCGAGACTTTCTGCTATTGATACTTCTTGCAACTCTGAATTTGACCTTTCTATTTTTCTTACTTCTGGCATTAAATTCATCCTCAAAAGCTGTATCAATATCATGGAATTGTAGTTCTCTAGTTTGGGTTAAAGGAACGGTAAACGTAAATTTACTACCAACACCGACATTACTTTCCAATTCCATAGTACCGTTCATCATGGTTGCTAGTTGTCTACAAATAGATAAACCTAAACCAGTACCACCGTATTGTCTTGAAAGCGTCTGATCACCTTGAACAAAGGGTTCAAAAACAGAATCATGTAAGCTCTTGTCAATACCAGAACCAGTATCTTCAACTTCAATAGATATTACCCATGTCTTGGGTTCTTTTAATTCGGTACCTTTATCTGTATCGCTTTCTTCGTAAAGATTTGGTGTCTTCTTAAATTGACTGTTGAAAACGGTATCATCATATGAGCTTGTGCTTAGAGACACTAACGATTTACTATCTGTCTCATCACCCCCTGTATCAGACTCTGTTGAAGAATGTTCATCATCGATTCTATCAGCATGAGCTTTATCAAGATCAACGCCCTCTTGGGTAATTATATCCTCAATTTTACCGTTATTAGAAATTTTTTTATCATCCATCTTTGAAGTAGAATCATCGTCTGGAAATTCAGTGCCATTTTTAACATATACTTTCTTGTGTTGGAATTTATCACTTAAGATTGCATCATACTCACCTAAAAGTTTGATTCTAACGTCAACTTTACCATCTTCTGGTGTAAACTTCAATGCGTTTGAAACCAAATTCATTACAATCTGAATAATTCTATTGGAATCTCCATATAAAATCATAGTTCTCATGATATTTGGTGAAAGGATAATGGAGAGGCGAACATGTTGATCTTTAGCTATCTTACCGAAAATAGATTTAATTTGTAATGCGACATCTGTAATACAGAAGTTTCTTTTCTCCAATTTTGTTCTTCTTAAAACATTTTTAGAAAATGTAAGAAGTTCAGTTAAAATATGTAATAGAAGTTCACCAGACCTGAAAATAAGTTTTAAACTATTCTTAATTTTATCCATGTCCTCTTCCTCCATTGAAATTGCGGCCATACCTAATATACCATTTAGTGGTGTTCTTAATTCATGTGAAATGTTTGCAATAAAAACTGTTTTTGCTTCATTCGCAGTTTCAGCTTCAATTTTGGCAGCTTCTAATTGTTTTGTTCTCGCTCTGACACGATCTTCTAGTAGTGCATAATGTTGATCTAGTGCATCTGTCATAGTATTAAACGTTTCCGTAAGGTCAGATAGTTCATCAGAAAACAAAGTTCTCGAAAGTGGAACTCTAGCTTCAATCAAGTTTGTAGAGGTTGTAAGGTTTCTAGATTTGTTTGATAGTCTTTCGTTAGAATCCGTTGTCAAGCTATGAACTTCCTTATTTGATGATGCTTCATCTAGAGGTGATATCGGGTGTGAGTTACTGCCATCTATTTGGTGTAAACTATCAGCATGCATAGAAGCGGATATTGACGATGGCGTTAAATGAACCTTTTCATTTATGCTATTACTATAATTCGGTTCATTCCTATCAAATTTTAGACTACCCATTATACTGTTGGTGAAATGGAATCTCGAGGATTGGAATGATGTTCGTCTTATGGAATTATTACGACTTGCCGATCGACTTCCGGGTGTATTAGTCCTTAAACCTCTTCCTTCCGTTATTAGCTCTGTAGCCTTCTGTAATCTAACAATTGGTTTGACAGCCCAATGTGCCAGAGGAAATGTAACTACAATTACGAACACACCGATAGCTACCACTGTACCTGCAATAATTTTTGCTAACTTAGTTGATTGAGATAAGAATACAGATTCTGCTTGAGAAACAACGGCAACCCAATTCACTAAAGCAAACGTACAAGGTGAGTAACCAACAGCAACGTTCTTCGAATAAATAAACTTCGTGCTCTTCACAGATCCAGCTTTACCTAGTCTGACAGCTGAATTTAAGAAACTACCATTTGATAAGGGATATACAGTTGATATAATATCAGATGAGGTTCCCTCGGGTGGGAATACAAAATGATAACCGATAAGATAACCTGAGTTGTTTCTCACTGCAGATAACACTGCAACATTTGACTTCTCTAAGGCAGTAGTATCGTGAAAGACGCTGTATGCAGCTTCTGCAGACATAACGATAGTAATATATCCGTAAACTTTACTAACATCACTTAAGATGATAGAAGGATTGGTAAAAATTGGTAAAGACATTGACATTAGATATGAGGAACCATTTTTGACCGGATCTGTAAGTATACCTTCGGAGTCTAATGAAGATGGTAATGACATATTGGTTGATAATGGGAATAACTGTGAAAGAATAGTATCCGGTATTTGATCACCTGTCGAATTATTTGTTGCATTCATGACTGTTGTAAAAGTAGAATCATATACTCTTGAAGCAAAAAATAAATTTGAAGAACTTAAGAATTTTTCAACAATACTCTGAGAATCAATCCAGTTACTCTCGGATTTGTTCCCTGCAACATAATTTGCGAGACTCTTTTGCAATGTGTCTCTTGAAGACAGATAATAGCATTGGTAAAATAAGTAGTTCAAAGTTTGATTCAGCTGTGATGATTTTAGTTGGGCAGCAATGTATAGACGATTCGATCTCAGATCTTTATAGTTTGATGTAAAATAAACACCTGTTGTAACTGCTAGAATAACCAAAGATAAGATGGCGACAAGACTAACCAGTGCTGTTAATTGAGTTCTTATACTAACCTTGTAGGGAGGTTTGGGAGAAAACCTTGTCGGTATTAGTTTGGTTAAAAAATGTAGCATATGTTTGTCATGAATTGATGAGCTAGTCTAGATGAGGTTTATTTTAACGGATTTAATGTCGTACTTGGCACTTTTATTCGTTTTCCAAATAATAAGCTATGGGATATCTATATATTGATATGGAAGACGATTTATCCTTGCTATTATCGGACTAAAGTTTCTCTCTTCAATATAATTGCGATTTTATTCATGGTGTTTCTTTTTGTAGGTAGTCTTATTGCAAAATTTCAAAAAAATGAACTGACAAAGCCTCACCGCGTAAAATTAATGTATTAAAAGATTTCATACATTAACGCGAAAGGTGGTTTATTATCCAATATAAACAGGCTTGAGAACAATTTGAGACACTTTTGTCCTCGTTTTGGACAGCTTGAGTATATGATTGAAGTATCTTTACACACTTCTTACAATTTGTTAACCGGCTTTATTTAAATTTTATAAGATTAGATTAAAGAATATATATGTAATTTGATAACTTTGTTTAGAATATTATTACTTGAAGTTTCAAGAGTGACATCGTTTCACAAAACAATAAAAATTAAAAATAAAAAAAATCCTAGCTTTAGTCAGTAATTAATTTCCGTTGTTATATTTTCAAAGAAGGAACAATTGAAAATTACGAGTGCCTTCATTTTCACAAAAGAATGTATCCTAATGCAAATAATTTACTTTGATTATTATCTTGATTGTATCCAACTGATAATTTTCTTTCCCTTGAGGCTATATTATGCATTTCCTCACAAAATGCTAAACCCTTATTGAAGTTTTTCTTCAAAAGAAATCCAACATTCTTGACACAATTCTTTACAGCATTAAACGACTTGGTAAAAATTCCATGGCTGTCAGGATCCATTTCTCTGTCCATAAATTTTAATAACTTATTCAAAACTGATGACGATGAATGTGAGGTGACATCAGTAATAGTTTTGATATCTTTGTTGTTTGGACGTATGAAGGTACTAGTAGAATATACTATCCATCCTATAACATTAAAATATGATAAACAATATCCAACACCAACTCCCACTGATAAAGAGACACCCCATATGAACCATTTATTTTCTGTCACTGATTTATATCTGTGTTTTGAACTCTTATTTTGTTTTCTCTTTGATCTCTCTTTCTTTTCTTGATGTGACAAAATATATTCATTTATTTTATTACCATTTTGATATTGTAGTCTTTTTAGTCTTTTATTGCTTATAGATCCTCTTGATTCTGAAGAATCTGAATAATCAGATGAAGAATGGGAAGTATAAACGTATACGGAACTTGAAACTCTTTTTTCTCTTATTGTTGCACCTTGCTGTTTGACGAATTTTTCTTCAAGACTAGATAAAAATGAAAATAGTTTCTTAATCTCTTTGTCATTTGAGAGCACAATAGGTGGATACATAACATTTATAAGACCCCTTCTTAGATAGGAGTTTAATACATTTTTGATCTGTAGAAGATTGTCACTGTCTAAAGTAATAGCAGCAATGGGAATATTATTTTTAACTTTTTGTGACACTTTGTTCAATATACTCATTAATTCACTGACTTCCTCAATTACTATTAGTATTCCACTATATTCGACGTATTCATTGCTATCATATGTTCTTGGTAAAAAGAAAAAATGATCATAATTTGTTGGTACTGATTTATAGAACTGTAAACCAATTCTTCCCAAAATAAGGATTTTAAAATTTTTCCTTTCATCATTTTTAGAACATTCTCCTTTTCTAGAAATTGAAAGTTTAGGCATAACAAAGGAACCTGATGAAGAAGAGACACTTTTAGTTAATGTGACACTATCTTCTTCATTAAATTGATTAAACCCAATAGATGGTAATCTAGATTTTGCTTGGCCTTGATTAAAATCAAATGGATTGTTTTGGGAAGGATCTAATTGATGAACATTCAATCTATTACTACTAATACATTTGAGTAAAGTAGTTTTTTTAGTAGGACAATGTCCATCGTTATCATTTTTTAATACTGATAATTTATTTGGAGAAGGCGAATTTTGAGGATCTAATTCTTCTTCTGATGTATCACTAGAAGATAATATACCAACTGTATTTGTTTGTGACGTGCATCTTTCCACGTGGCATGAATTTGTAATATCATTCTTTTGAATAGCAAACCACGATTCTGGGAGTTCTTGTTTATCGTGTTGATGATCATCCTGTGTAGCCTCTTCGAGTGTTAATGGTCTTTCAGTAATTATTTTGGAAGATGTCTCCCCTGAAAATGTATCTGAATCATTTTTTAAATGTGGATTTTTAATTTCTTCTTGTAATTTTTCAGTGGGTAATGGTAAAATATTATGACTTCTTTCTAATAAATCATAAATAGAATGATGTGGATCTAATGAATTAATGTTACTATTTGTCTTATCTTTTTCTAAATTACTTTGATAAACTGACATGTTTAAAGGTAGGAATATCGGAAAAACAATTAGTTAATGTTTAATGAAATGGTTGGAATAATGTCTTTGTGGGATAAAAGTAAATTTGCCAATGTATATATATATATGTATAGTGTCAATACTTATCTGTATCCTATAGTTGTTGATCGTTTGGGATTTTGTGAGATTTTCACAAAACACTGAATATTATAGTAATAATAACAATAATAATAATAATAATAATAATAATAATAATAAATATTGGAGTTACAGTCACGTTCGAATAAGGAACAATTTATTTTAGAAATTGCCTAATATATTTGTACCGTATGTTTCACTCTATTGGAGAGAGCTAATATATATATATATATTTATATATATATCTGCGTATAAATGTGTAATTATTACCTTGATTGTAGTTATATATATTGTTTATTAAACCACGAGCTAGATGAGAAAATAAAGATAACTGAGTGTATTTATAAAGAATGTTTTCTCCATTTCCCAAAAATACATTTTGTCTTTATATATTATAAAATCTCCCTTAAAAAATGTTTGATTGGGGTCGTTGCCACACAATTTTTCGCATTGTCTGTCAGGGTTTATAACATTGAATGTATATAGATAGATATTAAATGACAGCGTTGACGCTTGACATAAGATAGATATAGAGACGTAATCAAATTATTTTACTATGTACATGTATATATCTATATATGTCACCATTACATAACGATATTGTCTATCAATCTGACGGTGTTGTTACTAATCTTATCAAAGACATTAACGGCACAACTAATGACGATCTTATCACCTGGTGCAACGGTATCCATTTCATGTAAAGTATAGAAATCTGCAATGGAAATATAATCGATCTTGAAATCACCTGTTTGAGTGAATGGCTCCCAAACATTTTTAATCTGTTGTAACAAAATATCTCTCTCGACAGATGAACCCTTATCTACGGCAGTGGCGATAGTAGTTTTAGCTAAAGAAAGACCTTTATATATATTTGAAGCCATGGTAACATATTCTGATGATAAATATTTATTTCTACTACTTAATGCTAATCCAGCATCATTTCTTACAATTGGAACCATTGTTAATTTTGTATTAACGAACAATTCTTTAACCATAACATTTAAAACAATAAATTGTTGAATATCTTTTTGACCAAAATATGCATTATCTGCCATTACAATATTAAATAATTTAGTCACAACGGTAGTAACACCTCTGAAGAAATTTGGTCTAGTCTTTCCTTCTAGCATTTCACTGACACCCAAAACACTAACAAATGGTCCTCTTTGTTGTTCCACATCTAATGGAATACCTTGTGGATACATTTCATTAGCAGAGGGAGCAAAAAGAACATCAACATTTAGGGACTCTAGTAACTTAATATCTTCTTCGGGAGTACGTGGATATTGATCTAAATCTTCATTAGGAGCAAATTGTGATGGATTAACAAATATGCTAACAACTGTAAAATCATTATTATCCACAGATTGTTTGATCAAGGTAGCATGACCATTATGTAAGCAACCCATGGTTGGAACAAATCCAATCGTTTTACCACGACGATCAATCGTAGTAGTTCTCCATTGAACCACTTCCTGTACAGTATGTAAAATCTTCATTGTCGAGAGTATGTATGCGTTATGTTTGACGGATAAATTGACCCAGTTAGTGTCTCTCAACAAACAGAAAGACCTCTACTTATATACTCACTAGATAATCCAATATGTCACATCCGGCATGTGAAAGTTTTAGAAACCCAATTCAATGGATGACTCTTGTTCATCGTCATCACACTGCTCGATGGTCATCGTTGTGAATTTTTCTTGTTTCGCCTCTTTGGCTGGCAATTTCGGCTGACACTTTACAGCACTCTGGGCACCCGACTGGTTCAATATCCTATTGAGGTTGTGGTACAACGGGCTGTTCTTTGGGGGAGAGATCTGTTTGGTGATTGTGATTGTGTTAGTGCTGTGCTTATATGGGTGGTTCACAATTATAGTATCAAGACAGTACGTTTGCTGATGATGATGATGATGATGTTAATAAGTGAATGATCACGTGACTTCCAGAGAAACCACCGTAGGAACCGCATCCATTTTTTGTCAACATGAATAAATTGGCAAAAAAAAATTTATAGTGGAAGCCGATCCGATCCTAATTACAAAGCGTAAACAAAGAAATAAAATAAATAAATAAACAAAAGATGGGGGCCCTTTACACGTAAATGTCAGTATATTAGTAGATGGAATGAACTAGATTTAAACTGATCTTGTCGGTAATATAATTAGGATCAAGTTTGGAAGGTCGGCTTTTAATTCAAAAGAAAATAAAGAGATCTTTGCAGGCAAGTAGCAGTTTTTATTAAATCAATAAGATGAGCAGTAATTCAAAACTGGCAGCGAGTCAGATTCCAAATCCATTTCAATCAACGGGGAACGTTTCAATAGGGTCTATTCCATCAGCTACAACGTTTAGACATGAATCACAGATACCTATGCCTTCGTTTTCTCAACCTACAGTGAGTTCTTCTACAATGCAAGATGCCAATGTATCAAATTTACCAAGAAGAAGAAATAGTGTAAATTCTACCTCGGGACTCTCTAATATGATTAATAATAGTATAAATAAACAAAATAATTCAAATTTAAGGAAAAGATCTAGAACTACAATGATGATTAATGAACAAGATTCTAAAAGACAAGAAAATACAAGAAGAAGAAGAAGTCTTCCGAGTAGATCAAATAATGAAATTTTTACTAATCCAGATAGAAAACCATCTCGTTATTCAAATCTTGGATTAGCTCCAGCAACAGATTTTTTAAAAAATGAATCTCAATATTTTAACACAAATAATAATAACAATAGTACTTTATCTAGTAGAGATGCAAGACCCTTAAGAGATAGAAATTTTCAACAAGCAATTCAAGAAGAAATTATTAATTATTTAATTCAAAATAAATTTGATATTGAGACTAATCATCCTGTATCTATTAAATCATTAAAACAACCTACTCAAAAAGGATTTCTGATAATATTTAAATGGCTTTATCAAAGAGTTGATCCCGGTCATAAATTTAATAAATCAATTGAATCTGATGTATATCAAATTTTGAAAAATTTACAATACCCTTATTTAGAATCAATCAATAAATCACAAATTAGTGCAGTTGGTGGTTCCTCATGGCATAAATTCCTTGGAATGTTACATTGGTTAGTTAGAGTTAACATGAAACTTGATCAAGTGACAGGTAAAATGGATGATGTGATTGATAATCAACCAACTCAAGAGATGGTTTCAATTAATAAACCTGTCAAGACTTTGGATGAACAAAATCATATCCAAGAAAAATATGAATTAATGGTAGAAAATTTATTTATTAATTATATCACCGAATCTTATAAGAATTTTTTAAATGTTGATGATAATTATGAAGTACCAATGGAAAAATTGTCCCTTGGATTTGAAAAATTTACTCATATAATTGAAAGTGATGTTTATAATTTAAACTCACAAAATGAAAAATATTTTAAAAAATATCAATATGTTCAAAAAATCAGTGAAAGATTTACTACATCAATGGAAAAATTTAATGCTTTAAAGAATGATTTAGAAAAATTTAAAAAATATATTGATTCAATGGAAATAAAATCTCAAGAGTGGCCCAAAAAATTAAAGAAAATGAATGACGAATTAATGAAAAAAAATGATGATGTTTCAAATATTGAGACAAATATTCGTGAAATTTTAAAAACATTAGATTCAAAGGGTCTCTCTGTAGAAACAATTGATGATAGAAATAAAGAAAAGACCCAATTACTTGAAAAATATGATACAATAACAGATAACTGTGATAAATTGATAGGTATAATAAAGGCTAAGAAATATGAAAATAATGGATTAGTAAGGAATTTGATAAGTGTGCAGAAACAGTATGAGTTGTCCTTAGATAGATTCTTGCACGAGAGGGCAGAAATTTTTGGTTTAAAAGAATATGATGAAACTAATAAGAATAATTTCCAAATAAAGATAAATGAATCAAAATTGACAAATGTCGATGAATCGATACAAGTCAAATATAGTGACCTATTTGATGGACAATATGACCCATCGTCGACCTCGTTATTAGAAAGTCAAAAGGAAGAATTTCAAAAACTTTTACAAGAAATAAATTTGAAGAGTGAAAAGTTGAACATCAATAATAATATAATTAAAGACAAGATTTTGGAGCTTCAAGACGAAATAAAACTAAAAAATGTCGAATATCAAAAAAGAGAAAAAACTTTATCCGAATTGAAATCTCAAATTGTTTCGCAGAAACAAAAGAATGAAAGCAATTTGGTTATTCAACGAATTGAGCTGGAAGAGCTTCAAAACAGAAATCAAAAGATTCTTAAAGATATGGAAAGACGTATAAAAGATGCAGAAAACCAGTTACAAGAAAAGGAGAGGGAATTGGAGACATGGAAATTAAATTCCGCTTCTGAATCAGCTAAATTGAAACAAAAGACCCAAGAAATAATAGGTCATTCGATAGAATTTAAAACCGCGATTGAAAAATCAATTATTACTACAAAAGAGGATATCTTAAAGGCACTACAAGAAATAGAGGAATTTAAATCAAGTAACCAGCTACAAAAATAACCTTAGTTCCGGCAAATTTTCTGGTTTAGTATTATTATTAATTGTAATTTTTTTTTTTTAAAAAATTTTATTGAGTTATTTATTTTAAAATAAGATGCAGATTTTGTATATGAATGAGAATTAAATAAAAAAAGAAAGTTCTTTTTAAAAAATGTTGTTGTTTTTTTAATTTTTGTATTTTCTAGTTTGTTTTGATTTTATAATTTTTGTACTTTTAACTTGAAAATTTATGCAGAATGTTTTAATATTAGAGAAAGTGTTTCATAAAGTTGGAATTCAGCAAATCCAATTATTTCTTAAGATTATTGTAATACATTTTACGAATTAAAGGATGATGTTCCTTCAATTCCTTGTTCTTATTGGTGCTGTATTCCATGTATGCCATGTCTTCACCACCAGCCAAACCGGCTAACGAACCCTCACCTCTGACGGCTTTAGACTTGAATCTCTTATGAACGTTAGAACCACGGCCAATTGAATTGTCAGCATCATCACCGATTTCAAGACCAGCAGCTTCTTCATTCTTCAATAGAACTTCTTGTAATAGTTCTCTACGTTCTCTTGCAGAAGCATAGGCCAAATTAGGTAGATTTTCCATACCGTGTAAATGAGTGATAACCTTAAATGCGTACCCTTGATCAACTAAGAAAGCCTGTCTTTTTGTTGAGTAATACATTTCTTGAGTATCCTTTGAAACTAAAGAGTAGAAAAATGCATTGAAACCTTCATCGTTACGTCTCTTGGCTCTTAGAATTCTACCTAATCTTTGTGCTTCTTGACGACGAGAACCATAATGAGAAGAAATCTGGATCAAACAAGTAGCTTCAGGTAAATCAATAGATGTATCACCGACCTTTGATAAAAATATGGTGTTGATTTGATCATTGTATTGAAAGTTCTGTAGAATATTCATACGTTCCTGTTGTGGAGTAGAACCATAAATAAATGGCTTACCTAATTTAAGAGCATATTCTTGTAATGCATACACATTGTCTGAAAAAACAATAATCTTATCACCTCTTCTTTCGTGGTATTGAATCAAAAATTGACATGCTTGGAATTTTGTAGGGTTCATAATGTATAAAAGCATTCTCTTTCTTGCAGATTCTCTTAAGTATTCCTGGTAAAATTCGGCAGTCATTGGACACCATACCTCCGCACATTGGACGTTAGCAATATGACCCTTTTGAGAAAGTTCCATCCAGTTAGCTTCATATAATTTTGGACCAATTAAGAAATTCAAATCACTAATCTTATCATCTTCTCTGACTAAAGTTGCGGTTAATCCAAGCTTAGCATGTGCAGCAATAGTAGAAACGACTCTACGGAACATAGCAGCTGGAACAACATGAACTTCATCAAGAATAATGAACCCCCATTCTCTACCAGTTAAGAAATCCATAACTTTTTGAGAATCGTGAGATCTATTTCTTGTATTAGCAACCATAGAGTATGTTGAGACAACTAAACCAGATTCAGTTTGAAACATTTCTTTGTTATCAGACGTGAAAACAGCACAATTTTCAGGTTGTAAAGTACACCATTGTAAAAATTGTTGTCTCCATTGCATAACAGACACAGAAGAAGTACATAGGACAATAACGGATTTTTTAATAGTACATGCAGCTGTAATACCTACTAAAGTTTTACCGGCACCGCATGGTAAGACAATAATCCCACTTCTAGCACGACCATTACCAAACATCTTACTTAGAGATTTTTCTTGGTATGGTCTAATTTGAGTAGATGGTTTCAAATCAATATCTAAATCAGGGTTACGATGATCATTTCTGAAATCATACTCTTCCAGGACGGGATAATCAATTTCTTGACATCTCTTCTTTACAATTTCAACCGCTTCGTTTCCTATTTCAAATGCATGAACTGCATCTAAATCATCTTCATCTTCATCTCTTTCATTATCACCACCTACAACAGCACTAAATATCGCTTCAACATCATTTGGATTGACATTAGCTTTCGTATCAGAAGTTTTCGTATCATTTGCTTGATTTTCTTCGCCATTGATTTGTTGTTGTTCACTATCGATTCTTAAAGGACCAATTATTGAATCTCTCAATAACATTTGTAAAATATCGGCCTGAGTAGTTTCAACAAAATATCTGTTATGTTTGATAACAAGTTTAACTTTACCATATGAAACAGTAGCACCTTTAATGAAATCGATGATCGATTGAGCAACAGGGACCTTAGATAATCTATCCAAGACAGAAATAATATCGTCAGTTTCAAGACCAACAGAGACAGCTGCATATAAAGAATAAGCAGTGATCTTATATTCATGAATGTGAGATGGTCTACTGATAGGTTCCGCAATTGTCACTAAGAAATCTTGTGCTTGTTCGGCCAAAGGTGAGAAACTTTCCAAAATAATTCTACCATCATTTGGAGAGATCCAGATAGGTCTAGATGAATGATCTGGTCTTAATTTTAAGTAACTAAAATCATGGGATCTAAACATACCTGAAACTGTATCGGGTTGAAAATCAGCTGGGATATCTGTATTTGCATGATTTAAGAAACTTTGATCCTTTTGAGCCAACATACTCATTGCATCATTTGCAGTTTTCTTTCTTGATCTAACAGATCTGTTAGGTTTCTTCACAGGATTTGCACCATTATGAGTACTAACAAAGCCATCATTCTCTGCCTCATTAACGAAAGTATCATCGTTTTCGATATTATCTTCAACGACAGACTCATCAGTAGCAGAAGATTCATCATCAGAGAAAAACGATTCGCTCATCTTAGGAAAGACTCTTGCAGTGCCTTCACTTGTCTTTGGAGTATCAACGTCAGTCATGTTTATCAGTTTTCTAGTCTCTCTGTTTGTGGACAAAATGGAACCTTTCTAATAACAATAAAATGGAAGCCTTCGATAAAAATATATATTGACAGCTTATATTAAGATATGTAAGCAAAATACCAATATTAAAAAAACAAAACTTCTTGTAAACTATTAAAATGGAAACGATACTGCGACTTTTCAACTACTAACACTTTCAAAAATCTATTGATGCTATTTTTTACAATAACCTAATAAATATTTTCAGTATTTGTGTAGTTAGATTACTTTCTCGATGTTATAAATGAGAAATGTTCCACAAATATAATTTGTCTAACTATCCTAATTTATATATGAAATATATTTCAATTCCACCTTTTTCAACCTTAGTAATGATCTATAAAGGTAATCATATCCTTTTTTTAATTTCCTTCTTCCTACCTGAGCCGAATGGATTCCGCTGACAAAGATTTTTATAGGGTTTTAATTAGGGTTCTCGTCTATTGTGATCATCCGGGTAATATAATAATGAAAACAATTTTATTCGACTTTACTAGTAGTTAAGCAAGGTTATTGAACAGTTGGCAATTGAATAAACTTTTGAGTTTCTGTTTTCATTACAGCTGTGAGGTTCATAGATTTATTCCTCAGTTTTTGTAGTCTATATATATTCTGTAAAAGTTCCAAAACAAAATTTATCAATATTAATTATTTAAAAAAGACACATATTCGATCAATATCTTCTATGTAGTTTCTACATCCTGTTTCTAACAAAACTGAATGCAGATTGTTTAAAATATTTAAGTACATATTATTTGTACTTTTTCTTTTGAACTTAAAAGAATCTGTGTAGTTATGAATATTCATTTATGCAAGGGATAAAAAAATAAGTTTAAAGTGAAAGGAGAATAGAACAAGAAGAGTAGTAGAACTTTCTGGAGTATAATTTTATGTCGAGAACATCTTAAAGGCATCTTTGTTTTTCTTATAATTTTGCCAATTTAATTGGACCATCTTTTACTCGTTCACTTTTAAATTTACCAAACCGTTCTTGAAATAATTGTTTCCTATAGTTATCATTGTCCTTACTTTGTGAAATTCCTCTATGATTTACTTTGGAAATTTTGACATATTCATTAACATATTTAACAATTTTTGATAAACATATCTTAGGATCCTCTAAATTTACTAAATGATCTCCATCAGGAATAACATCTTTTTGATATTTGGGAATCCTAGCCACTAATAATTCCTGGTTTTGTGGAGGACACCAAGTCGACTTCCCACCAACAATTCCGTAGACAGGAGTATTAATAAATGGTAGAGACCCAATCAACCATTGAGCTGTCGGATCTAACGTCAAATAACAAAGGATATTTTGTTGTTGTGAAATTTTCGTTCTAATTGTCCCATCAAGTGCATGAACAGCTTCAAATTGTGTCATTCTCTGCAATATTTCAGAATTAGAATTTTTATAAAAGCTTCTTGTTTCCATAAATTTCTTAAATTCATTCATATCTTTAAACTTATCATCCATTTTATTCCAAAGTGCATCATAGAACCTTGGCGGAACAATTGTGACATCAAATTTATTCTGTACATGCGGCACATACACCACTGGTTCAATTACAATAATAAGATCAAAAAGTGAAGGTGATAAAACACCACATGATAATGCTTGAAATCCACCCATTGAATGACCGACAACAACATTGATACAATTGGATGAATTTTTTGGTAAAAATTCTTCTTGTGCTACTTTACAAGCATCTCTAGCTCCATCGGCCCAATCAAAATTTGTTCCTAGCATGTTTCTGTTGATTTCAGCAGAATCACCATGTGTAACTTGATCAAGTGTAATAATTTTATTAATTTGCCATTCGATATTGTTATCAAAATACTTTGACATGTAGGCAATATAATATTCCCATACAGACCTATTCATTCCACTTCCGTGGAGAAACATAAAATTAACTAAACAACTATCTGGTCTCTTAACATTTGATTCACCACAGTAAGAATATAAATCGTAAACTAATTGTAATGTATCTGTCTCTTCTATTAAAGTTGCACCTTTTAAACGTGATGCAAAAGCTGTCGTTACTTTTGTTTCTTTTTTAAATAGAGTGCTTATAAGTGATTCCATTTTCTAATGTGTCAGACAGGAATCGAGAGATGTTGTTTTGTTCTATAGTGAATATTTTGACCAATTTAAGAATTTCATCATAAGGTAATAGTAGTTTTCATAAGAAAATAAATTAGATTTATCTGAAAATATGTTTATATTTATATCTTATTCGAATCAATTGAATTTTTGATATTAATTTCCCCACCTCTTCATTTAATAATAGTCCGGTTTTTAAATTGCTTACTTCCGTTAAGAACTTAACTGCCTAAAAAAAATTAAAACCAAAAAAGGTAAAACAATGTTCAAGATACGTCATTATTGACACATTTGATGATGATAATGATGATAAAAAAAATTGTATTAGATTATTAGAGAATTATAGGTTATTATATGATTAGAGAAAGCATACGCCAGCGAAATGCTATGATATTCGTGGCCATTTTATATATATAGTACAAACTACCGTCCAGTTTGGATTGTAAATGTAGGTGAAAAAAAGAAACAGGAAAAATAAAAATAGTAATAGTGATAGTGATAAAAAGATCAGAAAATAATGAATTGCCCAGTTTGTGTAGTACCTAATGTTGATGCAAAAGCTATTAAGATAGCAGGTGTTAAAAAAGAGAGAGAGAGAGAGAGAAAGCGAAAGATGATGTCATTTTGAAATTGATTGTTTCTACTCTGTTATACCGTTATCAGACTCATCTACTTCCGTATCATTTTCTGTGTCTTGGGCGCTGTTATCGTTAAATGATACTGTAGGGTTGGATTTCTTTGGTGATGATAATGACATTAGGGTCTCAATTGCAGCTACTTCAGTAGCACCTTCTTTTTTCTTTGGGTTAGCTTTAGGTGTACCTCGTGAATCTTTTGAAATTTCATTAAAATTCTCCACAACTTGATTTGATGGTTTTCGAGAACCCTGAGACCATTTCAAAGGTGACGAATTTTTTTCTAATGTATTTTTTTGTGATGTAGATTGTCCATTATTTGAATCACTTAAAGTTGAGGATGATGATGTTAATCCTGGTTGACCTCTTGCAGGTGAAGAAAGTGCCTTCATAAATGCTAATCGAGCAGAATTTGTACTATCTGATCTTTCATCATCCTGTGTATTATTATTATCTTCAGTAAGATTATTTCCATTCCCGTATGCAAATTTATTAGTATATGAACTTGATATTGAATGAGCAGGTGAAAGATGAATTGATCTTTGGGGACTAAATTGAGAATTTTGTAAAAATTGTTGTTGTTGTCTTTGTTGAATTAAAGTTTGTTGTCTATCTAATTCATTTTCTAATTCAGGTAAAGTACGATCAACCCAGCCATTCTGTAATTTTACAAAAGCATAATTTAATCTTGTCTTTAAATTATTTGAAATTTCTCTTATTGGTTTATTTGATTCTTTATAAATACTTGGAGATGTAATATGAGGAGATGGTGATAAGAAAGATGATTCAATATTTCTTGATTTTGGAGTAGTTGGTGGTAAAAGACGAGTAGTTCTTGAAGTTGGTGAAAAAGGTATCGTAACTTCTTCCTCATCATCTTCTTCATTATCACTTGAATTATGTGATCTTAATTTTTTATGTGATAAAATTTGTTGTTGTTCCGATAAATTATTTAATGAATTAAATTTAGGGGTTGCCAAGAAACTCATAGATGCAGAAGATCTTCTAACTTTATTTGGAGGTGATGGAGTCATTGGATAATCTACATTTGTCGTTGAACTATCTTTATTATTACCATTATTTTGAGTATGATGTGGAGTCCTTGTATTATTTTGTTGAGGACTATTCTTTAATGAAGAATCATTATTATCATTAGTATAACCTTTTGGAGACATCATAATAGTATTATTTGAATAATGTTCTTGTTGACTAGGTTTAATATTGATACGATCTGATTCTTTTAAGGATAATTCACTAAGTGGTTGATTTGAACTATTTTTAAATTTCCCTTGCATTAAAAACTTTTTAGTTAAAATTTAAAGTAAATAACACTTTTTTCCAATAGAGATTACACTTAATTA
The DNA here is from genome assembly GCA_030571355.1 of Maudiozyma serrabonitensis. Lineage (NCBI taxonomy): Eukaryota > Fungi > Ascomycota > Saccharomycetes > Saccharomycetales > Saccharomycetaceae > Maudiozyma > Maudiozyma serrabonitensis. The sequence goes on along the minus strand of JAJLXS010000014.1, from coordinate 128,562 downwards.
TTCTAATAATAATAAATAAGTATAAGGGGGGGGGGGAATAAATTGTAGAACTATATGATTTTTTCTCTTAAGTATCTACCTTTCACAGATAAATTGTAATTTTATTTTTATTTTTATTTTTTTTTACAAAACTAACAGTCCTTTATCAAATTCTGATAATGCTAATATTAACTTGTTGATTATACTAGTGGTAACAGTGAAGTGGTAAGTTATTTTCCAGTTGATAATCTTTCTCCTATTAAAAAATAAAAAAAAAATGGTTAAAAAAAAAAGACCACTTTAACACACAGATCGTTAAACTAATTCTAAAAAATAAAAATAAAATAAAAAAAGGACACCTATTGTAGACAAATTGAAGAACCTCTTTTGGACAATGGTTACCTAAAACTGTACAATCAATAAAATTAAAATAACTATTTAGTATTAATCATTTATTTAACAATAAATATGCTCCTTTTACGTAAAAATACAAAATTACAATTGTTATTATTATTAAAAAAATTTGAATATTTTATGAATTATTTATTAGAAAGAAAAACTATCCTTGTTCTGTTACAATTTCCACTCTTGCCCTCTCCGTTTCTCTCTCTCTCTCTTTCCCATTAATCTAAAATTAGCTGATTGAATACTCTCTTTTTTTCTCGTCTCGCGTTGTGAGAGAAATGCGCACGCGTTTTTTATAAGAAGCTCTTTTTTTGCTCGATGAGAGAACCGAACGCTGGTTCTTCTTTCTGTTTTTGGTCTCGCTTTCTCTTTCCGTTAATATTGTGTTTTTACCCCATTCCACGGAATAAAAAATGGTAGTAATATAACTTCTTTGGGAAATTGGGTGGGGGAGAGGAAAATAATTGTGTTTTTTCCCTTTTTGGGGTGCTGGTTGTTATGGTGAAGTGAAACGGTCACCAAGGCAGCCATTTTTCTTTTTCAATTGAATTTGGGGTGGTTGCTAGGAAGTTGCAACGTTGTCAGGATGAATTTGGGTGTGGTCGTTAGGAATGTTGGGTGTTGTCAGGATTCAATTGGGTGTGGTTACGATGAATCCAAAAGTGGTTGCTAGGAGTATAGAGTGGTTGCCGTGTTCAAATTGGGTGGTCGTCATGAAAATTTCGGGTGTTACTAAGCAGATGATGTGGTTGTTATGATACAATCAGCTGGTTGTCATGGTAAATTCGGGTGTACATATTAAGAAGGCGGGGTGGATACAGAGAGGTGGAGGTCGTTGTCATTAGAGATTCGGGTGTGCTTGCTAGAAATATCTGGGCGCTGGTTGCTATGAAGATATATTAATTGTTATGAAGAACTAGGGTGATTACTAAGGTATAAGAGTGGTTGCCAGGATAATTCAGGTGTGCTTACTAAGTTCGTTGCTATGAAGTTGCATGGTTGCTAGGAAGTGGGAGTCGTGTCATGATAGATTCAGGTGGTTACCACAAAATTAGGGTACTTTTTTCTTGATGAATATGGGTGTGTTAAGATGATAAAATGGGTGTATTATGCATATCAATTATTATATAGTAAAATTAAATAATTATTATACTATCCAGTAAATTACAGCTCAAAGATTCCTTGTTCGGCTAATTTCTCTAAATCATGTTCTTTACATATGGGTACAATACCATTAATAAGTGTATAATCATTTGTTATTAAAGTATTGCAAACAAAACATTCCATACATTTAGTATGAAATCGTTCTCTTTTATGGTTTTCTAAACACTCACCTTCAATGATTCTTTGACAAATATTGCATAAACTACCATTATGTTCATGGTAATGTAATTGACAATATGGTTCATCATCGTATACATAGCATTGATTATGTCTATCAAGTTTCATTGAACAATCTGTACACTTAAAACAACCACGATGCCATTGTCCATGTAATTCTTCCGCATATATTGGTTTTAATGATTTGTTTCGTTTACCAACGTTGATTATGATCTCTTCATGACAAAATCTACATGGACCTCTTCCAGTTGGCCAATTCATGTTTGTTTCATTCTTATTATCAAATACAATATCTTCAAATTCATCACTACAACTGGTACTACAGCTTGTATCTATTAATTGAATACCTTCTTTAAACACTGTTGACTGACTTAGATTTACTACTAAAGAGTCAGTGGAATCTAAAAACGTTGGTTCATGGTCTTTGAAATTTTGACTTTGCATCATTGGTTTCTCAACTTTTATACTAGAATCTAACATCGTTATAGAGTCGTCAGTTAATTCATTAGGATCTATGAGCGTCGGCACAATATTTTTTTGTATGATCTTCTTTTGTTTTCTCTTTAATGGTGAGCTTTCTCGAAGAACGCATTGATCTAAATGTACAATTGCACCTTTCGTAGTAACAGGTGTATTATCATCGGCAGTCACATAATCTACGAGAGAATCGACCCCCTCTATATCACTACTTATACCTGTTTCTATATTTTGATGATCATCCGCATGAAAGAAAATATTATTTTCATGCATTAATTGAGGTACATTTTGTTTTATTTCTTTGTTCACTATGATCGAACCCATATTCGCTCTCAATGCAGTGTTAATAGGTAATTCAAAGATATCATGTGTGAATTGTAAATGATCTTTATTTTCACCCTCTTTAGGTAACAGATCCTCAGAATTTTCAAAATCAAAATAACCTGAAAACTTCTTAGGTTGAATAGTAGATCTCTTGATAATTTTCTTATAATTAAATTGAAAACCGGCTTTTTGTAATGTTGCAATTTGTACTTTAGGATATGGTGAAGTTTTAAGTACGCACATCTTTTTTTTTAATTTTGTATCTCTTTTGTGTATTGAATGTATGTTTTGTTGTTTCTTTATCGTAATATTTTTTGTAATTGCTATTTCCCAATAAAAATGTGAACAATTTTATATGACAACTTTATTAAAACAACTTTCTTCAGGTCGAATTGGGAATGTACAGTACAGATGCAAGATGTACAAACATACAGTTAGATCTATATATATATATATATATCATGATGCAAGGGGTCCAGATTTAGAAGGATCAGGTTTTAAAAATTTTTTGCATGTGTTTATTTTTAAGTTATCATGTCAAACTAATCATTTAATAACTTCAATTCTACCTACAGTTCTCTCCTCGTCCCTCCCCCAGTAAACTATCTCAGAAATGTTAATAAATCACTAAAAGATTAGCAGAAACCGATAGCTTTTCCAGTAACGGAGTATGCAACGAGAGCCATATATTATTATTCATTAATCAAAAAATTGACTAGAAGTTAGTCCTGCTTGCCTCTAAACACAAAATGTTAATTTGAACTGTATTTAATGTAAGTTCTAAATTGATCTACTTAGTATTGTTGTTTGCATATGTGCATCTTGTCCGCCTTCCTCTTCAATTCTTAAAGATGCAAAAAAATAAAAAAGTTATTTTACGTTTTCGTCTTTTTTTTGTTTTGAATTAACCGATTTAGGAAAAACATAATCAATAAATGAAAAAGTTAATTAATTAATTATGTCGAAAACTGGAAATATACTTTATAATCTCTATCTTAAAAGACTTCTGGAAACAAACAAAAAAATGGTTCCAGCTAAGTACAACCAAAAGACTACGTAGGTACATTCTCGTCATATATTAAGTTATTTCCAAATTAAATTTTTTTGTTATTATTTGAACGGAAGCTTCTGGTTGGTTGAAGACTGTCCCCCAGGCTCACTTATCCCTCCTGCATTTCAAACTTCAACACAATAATTTGAATACATAAAAAAAAAAGGCAACTTATGGCTAACTGTAAATATTTAACGGGGATTCACATATAATCTCCGTTCACCCTTACCCTTGGTTATTCTGGGTGAAGAAGAAAAAAATTCTTCTTGAGAAGACTCCGTGTAATTTGTAATACAATAAGGAACATGTACAAGCCAGAAAATGTAATAAAGTTTAACTCCTGTTTTGTTTTTGTTACTCAACCATGTGGGGCTCCTTCGGTCCCTAAGTGATTCACTTCCTCTTTAAATTATTCGCGTCTTTTATTTCCACAGAAAGGGAAAGAGAAACTTTATTTACTAAAATTCCTTCACTATTCGAACGAAAATATCAAAAAAAGAAAATATTATGCCAGAACAATATGCTGAGAACTGATTTTCTATTTGTACGTAGAATGTAGAAATTGTAAAAGTCTAATCGAATCTAAACCGTTGCGGTTCCGTTATTGAAAGTGTTTGTTGTGAAAGAATTACTATCGGTATTCTCTCCGTGTTATGTAGACTTTACCAATAAGTTAAACTCAATTACCCAAAATCGACATACAATAATAATAACAAACAAAATAAGAGGGAAAGTATTCGTCATTTGGTTTCATGACACTTTGTTAAATTCTTTACTAACAAAAATGCCCACAACCAGTGAATACAGTTCCAACTCTTACTGTTCGATATTTTCTTTTAATATATAATTCTGTTACTTACTTGTGTCCATACATATAATATACCAGTACTGGTACTTCTTCAAGCTGTTTCACTGGATTTTCTCCCTCCTTTCACTTAATTTTCTTCGCCTATTTTTTTTTCTTTGCTTTCTGTTTTTTTCTCTCCTTAGTAAAATAGATTTTGGTTTTTTTTATGTGAAGGGGAAAATAAGCAGCCCATCACTAAATCGATATTATATTCTCTAAGATGAGTAAAGAGAGGAAATGAAACATGAAACAGTGCATATATTCTTTTTTAAATTCCTAAAAGATCATATTGTTTCAGCAATTTATCGTCAATTTTCTTTTTCTAATTTGTACATTTAATAACAATTGTATTAAACGTTTTGTATCATCAAACTACTTGGATTTGAACAGAAAACAAGAAACAATAAGAAGAAGAGATGGTATCACCTCAAAATTCTTATCCGGTAACTCAATATCTTATCGAACGGTATTATGAGATATTAGGGGTCCCATTACCAGAAGGTCCGAATTTAGAACTGCATAAGAACAGTACTGAGCTTTTTGATATCATATCTGGTAAAAGCGTATCAAAGATTGATGATTCAACTCCAGATACAACAGTAACTAATGATGAAGACATAGAGAATGAACAAAAAGGGGCTTATGGTATTAATGTAGAGACTACAAGTTTATTAGAAAAGATAAAAGGTCTCGTTAGTTCAATTACATCATGGAATTTCTCATACGAGAAATCAATTCAAATTGGAGCTCTCTTAAAAGAAAGGAATAATGCATTATCTTTTCGTCAATGGGAGAAGATTGGTCTTAAATTGGATTCACTTATGATGAAATCATCGTGGAAGATTAAGACAGAATCAAATCTTTATGATTATAAATTAATTACTGAATTAACAGAAAAATTGGTCTTATACAGAACTGAAGAAGATTATGAAAAATTATTATATTTGATACGTACAACTTGGGTCAGGAACCTTGGTGAGATGTGCAACTTAAACCTATACAGACATTCTAATATTGGGACCAAAAAACTTATTGAGACATATTTAAATGAATCCCAATTAGCAATTGATGCACTTCTTAATAAATCTGATATGGATCCACAATATTTATTAAGGATTTTACAACAAACTAGAAGAAATGTTGGAAGAACTGCTTTGGTTTTAAGTGGTGGTGCAACATTTGGCCTTTTCCATATCGGTGTTCTTGCTGCATTATATGAAGAGGATCTTGTACCGAGAGTCATAAGTGGTACAAGTGCAGGTTCTATAGTGGCAAGCATATTTTGTGTTCATACAAGAGATGAAATACCTGCATTGTTAGCAAATGTACTTAACATGCAATTTAATATATTCAAGGATAATAGAGATCAAAGTAATAGTGAAGATTTTTTACTTAAAATAGATAGATTCTTCAAACAAGGAACATGGTTTACAAATAGACATTTAGTCAATACAATGGTTGGATTTTTAGGTGATATGACATTTAAAGAAGCTTATTATAGAACTGGAAGAATCCTGAATATTACTGTATCTTCAGCCTCGATATTTGAACAACCAAGGTTATTAAATAATTTGACAGCTCCAAATGTTTTAATATGGTCTGCCGTATGTGCATCTTGTTCTGTTCCAGGGGTATTTCCAGCAACACCATTATATGAAAAGGATCCTAAAACTGGTCAAAAGAAAGAATGGACAGGAAATAGTTCTGTGAAGTTTGTGGATGGTTCTGTTGAGAATGATTTGCCCATTACGAGACTGTCAGAAATGTTCAATATAGATCATATTATTGCATGTCAAGTTAATTTCCATGTTTTCCCATTTTTAAATTTTTCTGTTAATTGTGTGGGAGGTGAAGTTCAAAATGAAATGAGTGCGAGATTCAAGAAACATGTTAACAATTTTTATGATTTTTTTACAGGAGAAATTGTCCATTATTTAGAGATTGGTAGTGAACTAGGTATCGCTAGAAATCTTCTCACAAAACTTAGGTCTGTATTGTCACAGCAATATTCTGGTAATGTAACAATTTTACCAAATATGAGTATGTTATTGAAATCGACTGAATTATTGAATAATCCATCGCAAGAATTTCTGTTGTACGAAACTGTCAATGGTGCCAGGGCAACGTGGCCAAAAATATCTATGATTAAAAATAATTGTAGACAAGAGTTTGCTTTAGATAAAGCAATTTTTTTCTTAAAAGAAAAAATTATTATGTCAACTTCTATTAAGAATCCTTTACAATTCAGTGAAGCAACAATTAGAGTCTCTGATATTCCATCAAATAAGGATGAGGAATCGCCATTACAAGAAACTAAAGGTGTTCATGTTGAGCATGCAGGTTCATTAGATGATAATATTGCCGAACCAGAAGAGCTGGACTCTTTATTGATCCATCCAAACGATGAAAATAGTGATCGCCCGGAGACGAGATTGAGGTCATTAAGTTTAAGAGAGCCGGTCTCTCTCACAAAACGGCCACCTATCTTGGAAAATAGATCGTCTACCAATATCAGACGTACATCTACACCGGTTATTACATATGGTGTATTGGCAGTATCTACTTCTTCGAGAATGGTAAGCCCAAAAAAGCCAAATGGGTCAGTAATAAGACGGTCTCCACGTAATGTCGATCGTAATGGCCAACGAAGAAAGGGGAGGTCTAGTACAATTATTACATATTCCACAACGTCTTCCGAAAACAGATACTAGCTTTTGCATATGAATATTTACTATATATAATACTTTATTCAACTTACCGATATGTATTCAGAATAGTATGTATTGAAGTTATTAAAATTTATGTTAGATTCGTCATTTTTTTTTATGCGATGATTTTGTAAATACATTTTAAATTTATTCAAATACAACTTAACATAAAACCTCGCAACTTGGCCAACGCAGTAAACAAAAATTTAAAAGTGACATATTTTTGGAAGAAATGCAAATACCATATATGTGCATAAAAGGGTTGTTTCTATAAATTTATTAAGTAATATATACGAATTAAATACGATATTTGAATGAATTAACCCCAAATCGTTCCCAAGTTTCCCTTTCATAAACGCATTCCATATTTGTAACCAACTTTTTAGTACGCATCATATTGACTGTCACATGCGATACTGAGGGACATCCGTTTAGCACTAAACTATGCAATGGTTTATTACCATTATTATTGATTATAGCACGTACTAGATCATATACAGATGAACCTCCAATTGATTGGTTGAATGATAAGTCCAGTTTAGTTAAATTTTTTAGATACCAAATCTGTTCTATCAGTGCTGATATACTATTATCAGTCAATGACCCCATCTGTTGAATATCTAATTCTTTCAAATTTTTCATCCGTTCAAAAAAACGCATTTCAGTGGAGATATTATTCATGTCATTTATGTGGCCACGTCTTGTGAATCCAATGTATGAACAGAAACCAATATTCAACTTTTCTAACATATCCGTATCAATAAAATTCGTAAGATGAAACAGGCCTGAGCCTGAGATACACGTATTCATCAAATCTAACACCCTTAGATTTTGAAAGTTCTTTCGATACATGTTGGATGATTCCATCATATCCATATCATATCTTCCATTATTTATATCCTCCCTAAAAGTTAAAGATTTTAAGTTCTTGAAAACATGATTTTCTTTTAAAAGTTTCATAAATGACGCAAATCTTGCATTTTTATTATTTTCTATCCATAAATCTTTCACATTTTGAAATTGCAACAACCATCGAAAATTTGTAACAGTATCATCGAATGTTACACCAGATATGCATAATTTATCCAAAGAATGCCAGTCTAGGGGTGAATTTACTTGCAAAAAAGACACCATTGGAAACGACTTAACTCTATTTAGGTCACATATTATCCGTAGGCTCCTCAAATTAGCACACCATGATGGGTTCAAATTAGAAATGTTTGAATTTGTCAAATTTAGATTTGCATTGAAACTGGATGTAACAGGAACCAATGAGGTGTTAAAAATTAGTTCTAAGTTATTCAAATTCTGGAAGTTTGATAAAAATTCAATTTCACCAGGTTTGTCAACCCGAAGCATCGTGATCATAGAAAGATCCTTCACACCATGACAAAAAGTATCACCGGGTATTATATATTTCGACAGGTCATAAATAGAAGCCTGGACCGTTGATATTACGAGTTTACACGTACTGTAATTTTGTAACTGCATGAAGAATGTCTTTAGCATTTTTTTCTCCTCGGATGGTAATCTTGATGATAACGTAAGAGACTTAATAAAATGTTTATTATCATAATGATTATCCGTATTGTTTAAGTCCATATTACTGAGATGCCTAGATGAGGACATTTTCTGGATGAAATTAATAAATTGGGAGAACTCTTTGTAGGTCACCCTTCTGAGGTTGAAAATATTAAACAGTATCGACCAGAACTGAATCCTCTTAAACCAACATTTAGATACGGTCATCAGTTTAAAAAGTTCATTAGGTTTAAAACCAAACAAAATAGATGGCAATAATTCTAGAGGTAAATTGCTAACAATGTCTATACCTTGTTTAACTTTTACCTCCTTGGCCTGATTAATCTTATTTTTCTTAATCTGTCTTTGTTCTAGAATGGGATCAATAATAATACGCTTACGTTCTAAATTAACTTTCTCCTCTTTCAATTTCATCGTATTTTCTTTAATAGTTCTTTTCTTATTCTGTATAAATTCAAGAAATTTCGATGAATATTCAATCTTCAAGGAATCATGTCCGTAATTTGCCATCTTCAATGCCATTTTATAATTCTTATATGCATCACTCTCCTTCCCAAGTTTCTGTAATAAGATACCACGTCGTATATACCCTTTCAAATTATATGATTCTTTCTCTATCATTTTATCAGCAACTTTAACTGCTTTTTCCAATTCATTCATCTTTTCCCAAGTTGCTGAAAGATTATCTAATACTTTAATATATTTGGGATGCACTACAATCTTTTTAGGCTCATTATTGACACATGTGAATGTGTGAGAGACTAATCCTAAAGATTCACGTAATCTAATTGTATCATTTTCACTGCAACTCTGGATCAGTTTAACTGTTTTTGAAAAGACATTTTTGGCACTTTTATAATCTTGGATTTTAAAGTATCTCGTGCCTAATTCTAGGGCTCTATCAACAGCAGATCCGCTCATCGAAGTGCATTCATCAAATAGAATACGATTAAATTAACGAATGTTTTTCTCTTCAAACAGTTGAATTCGTTGGTGATCCTTGTGCTTAATAAATTTCTAATATTTTATGAAGAGATGTATTTACATTCGATGGATTACCTGGCATTGTATGCTCTTCGCGTATATATTTATTTATCTTGCAAAACAAACGCGTCTAGGAACTGAGCCATCTTAATCAACGGTTTATCTAAAAAGCTTATGACGGGAATTGATTTAAATCGTACAGAAGAGAAGGTAAACAGGATTGAACGTATCAATATTTAGGTTTCTAGCTAGCGGTCGATAGAATAGTACTTCTAGGGAAAAATATGGGTGGAAATATGCTTCAGGTGCTCCTTATGGCGCTGGCGTTATTAGTTTTAACGTTTGCTATTGGTAGTCTTCCAATATACTGGTTTTCGCAGGGATCAAACACAACTAATGAACAATTTACTGGTCAATCAAAACATGAAAAATATATTAATGTGTTGGCACAGTTTGGTATAGGTATGTTGCTGGGGACTTCATTCATGTTGGTTATCCCTGAAGGTATTAGCGAATGTCTGGAACATGGAGGAAATGTAGGTTTAAACATGTTGATGGGTTTCCTTATTGTCTATCTGCTAGACAGAATTGTACAATCAATGATGAAAAACAGCCAGCATGAGATAAATTCAGGAAGTGAGATAAGGGGAAGAGCTGATGTTATTTTCGAATCATGGAAGGATCTGATAAAGAATCCTAAACAAGTATGCAAGGCGATACTCAGAAATAATGTTGTCTTTGCACTATTTATTCATGGTTTATCAGATGGAGTAGCTTTGGGAACTGCAGTAAATAACGATTCACTTATGGTTGTAATGTTAATAGCAATTGTAATTCATAAGATCCCTGCTGTACTTTCTTTATCAAGCTTAATGATCTCAAAACAGCATCTCCCAAAATGGGAAGCCATATCAAACTTGTTTGCATTTGCATTATCTACACCATTAGGTTACATTGCTTTATCTATATTTAATCTAAAGCATTCGGAGACAATGAGTTGGTTAAGTGGTAATTTATTATTAATGAGTGGTGGGAGCTTGCTATATGCTTCATTCACTGCATTTGTGGGAGATTCTGGACATTCCCACGATTACGAACATATTCCAATACAGACATATGATCCTGACTTTTCTTCTGAAGACAACCTTGCAACTCCTCAACCAGAAGGCCATGAGGAATTTGATATGGAATGGGACCCGAGAAGTTACAATATCGTCAATGAAGATACCATCAATAACAATACAAATATCGATCCAGCCCAATCTGACGGTAATACAATACGTGGCGAAAGGGGGGTAAATGGAACCTTCAAAGGCATTAGTTGGTTGTCATTGGACGAATCTGTGTATACATTGATGGGTGTCATTCTCCCTGTAATTATATCATATGTTATAAGTGAATAATTAAGCATACACACACATATATATATACTTATATATTAAAGTACTTTAATAAAGGACTAATGATTACACACAAAAATACTCTCTTTCATGAAGATTTTATTACGATACAACCTTACAAAACGATGAAAATTCAATGAATGTAACCATGTATGAGTTCCGATTGGTTATCCTTGATGAATGTGAAAATTTCTTCTTCAAGGAAAATATGCAACTATAAAAATGGGATGGAAAGCCAAAAAAACATATGCTATCTCCTGTTCAGAGTCTTCCTTCTTAACCATTTATCTTTAGTGCTTGTTATTTGAACTTCTTTCTTTGGAGCCATTGCTCTCGATTGAGAGACGGAACTTAATAAAGTTACACTAACAGGACCTTTATTAATCGTTTTCCTTCTTAGAGTTTTCAGTTGATTTTTCTTCCTCTTCAAAGCATCACTTCGTATGGTCCTCTCCATATCTGAGTCATCTATATTGTCATTGATAAAATCTGATTCCTGATTAAAATTTATATGAGTTGGTTTGGCTGCCCCCGTTTGTTCGACGTCTTTTAAAAGTTCAGTAGGGAGTTCCTCTAATGGTTCTATAATCTCTTCAGTAGCAACAACCTTTTGCTTCTTTGTTGATTGTTGCTCTTGAAATAATGCATTTTGTCTCCTTCTCTTTTCTTTTAGTTGTTGTTGTTCCAATTTCTTCGCATCTTCACTAACTTGTAATTTCTTTTCAATATCTTCTTTTGTTTTGGCAGCGCCTTCTTCTTCAGGAGCCTCATCGTCACTTTCACTCTCATCATCATCCAAATTTAAAGCTCTCTTATTGGTTGTTTTGAAGCCATCTTCATTTATAGTAATTCCTTTACCTTGAGAAGGAGCAACTGCATCCTCCTGATCATCAAATTTCACGTGATTACTGCTCATTTTTTGTCCCTCAATATCTTCCTTTTCCAAATGCAATTACCTTCTCTTATTCAGTTAATAACACACTCAAAGTATTAATATTGTAACCTCCCCAAATACAGTATCAACAAGGAATCAATTATGTATTGTCTTCGTCTATCAAAAGAGATGGAATATGAGTACTTCTTTCTTTTAGTTTATCGAAAAGCTCATCGCATTTTTTTTTTCAGCTTTTTTGCGCTGAAAGGAAAAAAAATTTTCGGACTGCGAAATTACCCTCACATACAAAATACGAATTAATTAGCCAGCTATACCTGTTAAACTAAAGGTTAACGGTTCATCAATCAAACATATTCTTGGCTGGTTTCCTCTTGATTTTCTTATGAACTTTGTTCTTCTTTAACGATGGCTTTAGGTCTATAGTTATATCGTCTCCAACCTTCAATGGATTGATCTCTTCAGCATCCGATGTATCAGGTTGATTTTGGGTTTTAGCTGCCATGAGGCCGGCCTCGATCTGTTTTTGTAAAATGTAACTCTTTACTTCCTGATCTGCTTTCTCATGCTTCTCAATATCTTCAAGCTGTTGTTTCCGTACTGTGTTGCTCCCGGAAGTATCCACATAACTTATTAATAAACTGCCCATTTCGATATTCTCTGGCTTGTCAAAATCATCAAGATTTTGTATTCTAATCTTTCCTTCTTTTGATAAATGTTGAATAAATTTGTTTAGTGATGTGAATTGAGTGGAATTCATATGGACATGATCCTTATCTTGGATGAATTCATTATAAACTTTATTGGCGGCAATTAATTTTTCACCATGATTGACTCTTAAAAGGGTCAAAAAATCACTTTCAAATTGGGCTGTATACTTATCGATATCTTCTGTAGTAACTTGGGATATATTCTTTAGATGCGATGGTGATTTGATATGTGATTTAAACCCATTATCATCGCGACATTGCTTCATACAGATTTGACAATAAAATTTTAATTTTTGAAGACCTCTTGCCTTCATCTGTTTACTCAAAAATTTAGCACTAGAATAATCGCTCATCTTACCTTATCCATATATATATATATATACTTATTTCCAACTAGTAATGAACACACATACACACACTTTTGTTATCATATCGGGAAGGTGTATAAGTATTCGATATCTGTCACCTTTTTTCTCTTAAAATGATATCTTCTCTTTCTTATTTTATATAGTTATTGCTTTCTGGATATTTGTTACTGGGCGGCCCACGAACTTCCCATTGAAATGAATATTTAACTAGTCAACCTACACAATCAAGTTATATAAACAAAACAATTCTAATAGGGAAGAATACTTGGAAAAGGTAAAAGGAATTGGATCATACAAGGAACATCAATATATATATATATATAAATAGATTACCCCTTTATTTGACGCAATGTCGAAGTTAGAGCAATTGGCCAAGCAGAGAATACTCTCAAGGCAGGATAATTCCAAGAAACCCATAGAATCTAATACAAACACCAAAGGTGCCTCTCTATTAGATAGGTTGAAAACTTCAAAGATCGAAAAGAAAACAGAACCCAAACTAACGCTCTCTGAAGTGTTGAAAAACTCAAAAACTCATGCAACTGAAAGAACTGAAAAATCACCTTCCTTGAATTCTTTAAGTTCAAGATTACACAATTTACAATCGAAAAGACAGAGGGAAGAGAATATTGCAGCCACAGTTGAACAAAAGGAAAACATAACCACCGCTGAAATACCAATAGTGGAAAGAAAAAAGCTGAAGGCCCATGAATCACAAGAATTAAAGGATATTAGAGCTTCTTTGTCATACTTTACAGAAATGAAAGAGCAAGATAATATACCGTCAAAATATTGCAAATATTCTACGAAAGGATCTCAATCACACTTGATAGCTGACGCACACAAAAAGACTAATGATGTTGATAATAAAAGAATATTGGCTGAATTAAATTTTATCTTTTGTCCTTCAAGTAAGAGAAATAGAATAGTACAAAACTTTTCAAAAGTAAGTCCCGATGATGAGGTCATAGAGGCCCAAACGAGTGCCTTTAAAGATGTTACCAAGAAGATGACAAAGTTGTCTATAAAACCACCAAAGAGATTGCAGAAAAAAGTCGAAACCAAGGAGAATATCACACGAATTAATCCCCACCAATATATTGCAAAGAACAAAATACACCCTACTGTATCCATAGTTGTACTTGGACATTCAGGCTGTGGTAAATCTACACTAATTGGAAAACTATTATATGATCTAGGGTTTTTTAAGATCCAAGATGTCAATGATTTGAAAATCAGACTAGAGAGATCTCAATACAGAAGTGAAAAAAACTTATTCTGGTCGTGGTTACTGGATTATGATAGAGAATCTTCAAAAGTCATGGAAAAATCAATTAGATCCGAAGAAACTCTGTATAGTGCACATAATTATAGGATAACTGATATCCCAGGGACAAGGAAAATGTTGTCTTCTGAACTTTTACGTGTCATGAGTAACTGCGACGTCAGTCTTCTAGTGATTGATTGTGGTATAGATGGATTTGAAAATGGTTTTAACTTGAATGGTCAAATAATCGAACATTGTGTGTTAGCATACTCATGTGGTGTGAAAAAATTAATTATTGCCATGAATAAACTAGATACAGTCGATTGGCACGAGGAAAGATTTCAAGATATCAAAGGAGAGTTACTCCCATTTCTCACAAATATTGGTTTTGAACAGAATCAATTATCCTGGGTTCCTTGTTGTAGCATAGTAAATACAAAGGAAGATGGTCTCTTTAGACCTATCTATAACCAAATGTGCCCATGGAACACTGAGACGAGAAGTATATTTGACATTATTCAAAATGAAAGCATAACACTAGACAGTTCCAAATTGTCGGATGTGAACGAACCATTAACAATGACTGTTGACAAATCTTCAATCGGAGGTAGAATTTTCGGTACAATGAAGTTTGGTAATATTCAAAAAGATGATAATGTAACAGTTCTGCCTGATGGCTATAATATTTCAATCAAATCAATTTTAAAGCAAGGAAAATCAGTTCCTCTTGCGATTGCTGGTGATTACATTTGCGTAGAATATGAGCATCAAGGAATGGATAAAGAAAATAATGTTATTATTACTGAACGGAATGTTATTTCAGCTTCAGATAATCCCCAACTTATAGTCATAAATCGCGAACATGTTGTCCTTGATATTGAATTGTTCGATATATACGATACACAAATCTCTGATGGGACTAAATTGAAAATATTTACAGGTGTACTGGAACAGGATATCAAAATTAATAAGATTTTGAACCATAGGGACGCTATATTAAGAGTGGAGGTTGAAGTCAATGAACCAATTATTCTAACTCCAGGATTTAATGTTGTTATATTAAGAAATAATATGAACAGGACCATTGGTATTGGAAAACTATTACAATAACTATTTGTTTTAAAATAAGCATCTTTAAAAGAACATCTTAATCTATATGATTTTAATATTATATAGTTGCATATATAATGGTATTTAATCAATATTTTGTTCTGTTTAAAGAGGTATATTATCACATTATAATCTTAATGTTTTTCCCGTAGTGGAACCATTGCTATTTATATTACTATTTTCAGCATTAGCATTGCTATTTTTATAAGTTTTTGGGGTTGCAGTCTTAGTTGGAATCAAATCAAATACGGAAAGATCTTCCTCATTTAATCTGAAACTAACAGATTTGTTTGCCCTTGACGAATTGGCACTTGATTCTGTCATCACATCATCATATAAGTCATTAATTATTGCATGTTTAAACAATTTCTTTTTCTGCGAAGTTGGTCGTTTCTTATTAATATCTTTCTCCACCAACGGTGATGAACTTTTTGGTTGAATCAATTGTTTTTTCTTGAAAACCGTTTCCTTCAACATGGAAGAGGATGAAGAAGAAGAAGAAGAAGAAGAAGGAGGAGGAGGAGAAGCTTTTGAGATGTCCTGAGGGATATCTTTCTTCAAAGTAGCTTGAATAGCAGATGTTAGAGATACGACATCATCTTTAGGTATGGCATCATTATCACGTTTTCTTTTATTTACTTGCAAATCCTTAATATTAATAGTTGTTGTTGCGTCAACAAATTTTTCTGATGGTCTTCTCATCTTTGAACGTAATGATGGTAATTTATAATTTACCGTTTTACCTCTTGTTCTTCTTGTCGAGGAAGTTATTTCTGGATAAGTTGATACAGGCATTTTTTCATCCACAATCTTTCTTTTCTTATTTTTTATCCTTGGAGGTCTAATTGAATGTTTCATAGGGGTATTATTACTATTGAACTCATCATTCATATTTTCTTTCTCATTATCTTTAAATATATTAAGTTTTGTTACAGATGAGGAAGAAGATGACGAGGATGAAGGTATGATTGAAGATGTAGATAAATTTTTACGAGATTTTTGTGATAATGCCAATGAATTTATCGTACTGTTCTTTTTAGTATCATTTTCTTCAGGTATTGAATAATCTATAATAGAATTTGTAAAATCGGTTCCATCATTAATTGATTCTTCAGAAACGTTTCCATGATCTTGATCTTGTAATAAATCCCTTGATTCATTGTTAACCATAATAACATCATCATCAACCGTATTAATATTATGATGACTATGATGATCAATATTTTTATTTGGTGGATCATTATCTATAGGGAACTCAAAATCACTTGGAACAAACATTGATTGTCTTCTTGAACTTTTTCTTCTCTTTCGTGAGGATGTAGAATTTACCGAAGGAGAAGCAGATGTAGATGATGATGAGGAAGGCCCTGAAACCTTTGAATGTACTGTATGTGAATCCTTTGATGATGGTAACGATGATGGAGGCAAATGTAGTATGTTGGAATGTAAACTATTCTTGGGAGAGTTATCAGCGGGTAAATTCTCTTGAATTCTAACCTGCTGAAACATATCTAATATAGATTGAAATCTTGATAGTAAATTTTGTTCCATATCTTGTAACTTATCGCTCAATTCTTTTTGATATTTTAATTGTGTGATACTTAGATGTGATCTTACAGCAATATTTTCTTGAATTAAACCACTAACCTTCGTCTCCATTTCATTCAATTTAATTTTCAATACCGAATTCTCTTTAGCAATCGCGACATTCTGTTGAATATAAGAACTCTTTAAATGTATCAATTTCTCAGATTCCTGATCCAGAATATCCTGTAACTCCTGAAATTGCAACTGATACGACCTTGCATTATTGGACTTATTTGAATTACTGTTGCTCTTCGAGCCGCTACTCCGTCCCGTTTTAGTCATCTAATTCACTTTCTCAATTAAACTTAGTATCCTTTTGGCTCTCTCTATATTCACACACACACGGGTATTAAGTTCTACTCGTACCCCAAGACTGATCAAACTTATAAGATACACTTCTATTCAATGAAGGACTTAAACGGTTAACTTCTTCTCTCTTTCCCATGAGGTTAGTTCCCTTTTGTTTACCTTTTAATTATATTATAAACAAATAGAAAGCAAAACCCGCCCATAGTAAATTTTGTTTGTGGCTCCGGTCAGCTCGTGTCACATGATATTCCCTATTGCCCGCAGAGAAAATTTTTCGTTTTTGAGCTCATCGCAACTTTTTCAGTGAGAGAAACTTTGTAAAACTAGAAGAACCAGTTTAGAACATCTTTTCAAGTTCATTTAATTTTTATATATATATATATATATTTATTGGGATTAGGTAGTTTCTGTTATAGGTGACGTAGAATCTAAGAGAAAGAAAGAAAGAAAGGAAAGGAGTATCAAGATGATTAGAACAGTGAAACCAAAGAATGCAAGAGCTAAGAGAGCTCTAGAGAAGAAAGAGGCTAAGATCGTAGAGAATGTTAAACAAGCACTATTCATTCCAGGTCAAACCTCTAACAAAGTTTTACATGATGTTATGGTTGATTTGAGTTCGTTGAAGAAACCAAACATGAAAAGATTCAATAAGAAAAACAATATTAGACCATTTGAAGATGCATCTAATTTAGAATTTTTAAGTGAAAAGAATGATTGTTCTTTAATGGTTTTAAGTTCAAATTCTAAAAAGCGTAAGAATAATTTAACTTTTATTCGTACTTTTGGTTATAAGATATATGATATGATTGAATTACAAATTGCAGAAAATTTTAAATTATTATCAGATTTCCGTAAGGAAACTTTTACCGTTGGATTAAAACCAATGATGATATTCCAAGGTAGTGCCTTTGATACTGATCCTGTATTCATGCATGTAAAATCTCTATTCATGGATTTCTTTAGAGGTGAAATTACTACTTTGCAAGATGTCTCTGGTTTACAACATATTATCTCAGTTACCATTGCTGGTGATTATCAGGATGGTGAACCATTACCAAATGTATTATTCAGAGTCTACAAATTAAAGACTTACAGAAGTGAACAAGGTGGTCGTAAATTACCAAGAGTCGAATTAAACGAGACTGGTCCACGTTTAGATTTTAAAATAGGTAGAATTCAAACTCCAACGCCTGATATGGTTAAAGAAGCTATGAAGAGACCAAAACAATTGGATATCAAGATGAAGAAGAACGTTGAATTAGATTCTATGGGTGACAAATTCGGTAGAATCCATATGGGTAAACAAGAATTACAAAACTTACAAACAAGAAAGATGAAGGGTTTGAAGTCTAAATTCGATCAAACTGGTGAAGATGAAAGTGACAACGAAATCGCTAATGATGAAGATGATGACGAAAGTTTCGTTACCGCAGACGATATCGAACCAGCTACCAAGAAACCAAAGCACTAAATACATTCATTTGCATTTCCCTAAATAACCATTATCATTGAACCACCATTATATATAAACGTATATATCACGTCACCTTATGTGACATAGTTCCTCCTTGACTAAACAATTTGTACATTATACTTTAATACTGACAAGAACTCTCTCTCTCTCTTGATGGAATTCGTTAGCAACTTGTTTTATTCAGCCTTTAGTATGGCCAAGCACACGCCTGAGTCGCGGGATCGACTCTGCAACAGTTCCAATTTCTCTTTCACATTCAAAAAAAACGAAACGAAAAAAAAGTGAAGGCAACAACGCACAAATCGATAAAATGACTGAACTGGTTTTGTTGATACGTACGTATTTAATCAAGGGTGCATGTCAAACTCGGGAGGATTAACTAATTTAATTGAGGATAAAAATACCATTTTAGTGACTTGTAAAGGTCTAAATCCATATCCAGATTGAATTTAAACACTAAGAAGCGTTCAATCTCGAATAAATATACTGTTATTGCTAATTTTAAAGTTGTTCTTTTTTTAATAGATATATCGGAGATATAAGTTGTTCGTTTAAACATAATTTTTTTTTAGAAAGTTAACATTTCATTAAAGTATTTATAAAAATATTCCATACTTAACGAAATAATAATTGCTTTACAAGGTTGTCTTTTTTTTGCTTTTTCTTTCTATTCTTTAAAAAAATTGAAACTCTGTTTGGATTGATTCAAAAGTCATTTGATTTATAGGAAGGCATATAGACCTATCTATTTTAACTAAGACAAGAAACAAACAAAAAAAATGGCTGTACGGTCGACTTCGCAGGAAATTATTAGAGAGACCAAAGAAAGAAGGTCACATTCTAGTTCTTCCTCTACAAGTTTAGTGACATCTTTGATGAAATCCTGGAGGATTTCTTCATCAAGTTCATCAAGTTCATCAAGTAAACCTTCAAATAAATCATCTCAATCATTTTCTGGAAGTCCAACAACGGGAACATATAATGATTCAATGTACAATAATCATAGTCATGCAAATGATAATAATTCAAATCAACAACATCGTCCTAGTAATGAAAATGGACTTTATTCTCTCTCTACAGCAAATAATTCTGATGGTAATTTTGATGCAATGTCAAAACAACAGAATAGTACAAATAAATCCATAACATCACCTGCTAATACATATTCTCCATTAAGATATTCAAGTCCATCATCTAGTCAAATTGAAAGCCCTAGAGCATCCGTTCTAAGGCAACAACATTACAAACATTCTCATCATAATCAATTATATTATCAACACAACAATAATAGTAATATTAGCGAACTTTCAACAACTCACAAGAAATCTAGTGATAAATATTTTGAGGATCTAGATGAAGATTGGAGTGCAGTAATAGATAATTATAACATGCCAATTCCAATGTTAACCAATGGTGGTAATGGTAAATCCTCAGTGTCCCATAATAATCAAACTAAGGATCCAAAAAATAACCTTTCAAGGACTTCAACTGCTTCATCTATAGCCACTAGTATTACATCAACAACATTAACACAAGGTCAATCTTTACAATATCCACAATTACCAAATCTTAATACTATGGATGTTATTGATCTCCAAAAGAGTCAAGAAGAAATAGAAAATGAACGTGAAGTACAGGAATTAAACTCAATCATGCAAAGAATAACAAAATTTGACAATATTATCAAAGGTAAACATATTATTAATTTACAAGAACTACGACAATTGAGTTGGAACGGTATTCCTAAACCACATAGACCTATCGTGTGGAAATTACTAATAGGTTATTTACCAGCAAATACTAAAAGGCAAGAATCTCTTTTGAAGAGGAAAAGACAAGAATACTCTGAAGGTTTAAAACATACATTTTCAGATGAACATTCCAGAGATATCCCAACTTGGCATCAGATAGAAATCGATATCCCTAGAACAAATCCTCACATCCCATTGTATCAGTTTAAATCCGTTCACGATAGTCTTCAAAGGATTTTATATCTTTGGGCAATAAGACATCCAGCAAGTGGTTATGTCCAAGGTATTAACGATTTAGTGACACCATTTTTTCAAACTTTTTTAACTGAATATCTGCCACCATCTAAAATTGATACTGTTGAAATTACTGATCCAAATACGTACTTGACAGAAAATCAGAAAGAACATCTAGAGGCTGATACATTTTGGTGTTTAACAAAATTCTTGGAACAAATTACGGATAACTACATTCATGGTCAACCAGGGATCTTAAAACAAGTGAAAAATTTAAGCCAATTAGTGAAAAGAATCGATTTAGATCTATATAAACATTTCGAGAATGAACATGTAGAGTTTATTCAATTTGCATTCAGATGGATGAATTGTTTATTAATGAGAGAATTTCAGATGGATACTGTGATAAGAATGTGGGATACATATCTTGCAGAGACATCACCAGAAACTACATCGAGCTTTGCGACACCCAATCAATTGAGCACGAATAATGATGCATTATTATCACCACACACACCTGTTTCAAGAAAACCAGCCATGTTTGGAACACCTAACACAGACCTTGCATCACCCATATCATCCACTAATAGATCAAATATGGGTGCTCAAACCAATGCTTCTCCAGCAGGTATATCATCGTCAGATGACTCGTCGACTAGGTTTAGTAATACTTCACTCAATGAATTTCATGTGTTTGTTTGTGCTGCTTTTCTGATTAAGTGGAGTGATACGCTATGTGATATGGACTTCCAAGGTATAATTACATTTCTACAAAATCCTCCCACAAAAGATTGGACTGAAACTGACATAGAGATGTTACTGAGTGAAGCGTATATATGGCAATCATTATACAAGGATGCGACATCGCATTGGTTGAAATAAATACGTAATATTAATGACTTTATATTATCATCACAAAATTAAACAAATCAATTTGTTTTACATAATGAACAATAAGTAACTTTGAAACTAACTATTAGCATAAAATGGTTCATATATACACACACATACAACTAATTACCACCTATACCATTTACAAATTATTTTGATAAAAAGTTTCCCATAATTCAATGCACTCCTTTTGAGATTCTATCGATGATTCTAGAGAGATTTCCATACTATTTCTAAATTCTTCTATTTTCTCAACCTCATAATGCTTAATTTCACTTTTAATGTCATCGGCAATAGCTAACCATTTATCCTTAATTACATTGTATCTCTTATCCAACACCAGACATTCCCCAAGCATATTTTTACAACGTTCATCGGTAATTGGTACATTTGGTTTAAAATCTGGATAAGCTTTGGCAAATTGACCCTTTTTCTTTTTTAAATCGCCTTCCACAATTACAAGGAAATAACCTAATTTAGCTCTCTGGTTGAATATAGCTCGTACACTGGACAAAGTTCTAACATATTCGTCTAATGTCACACCAAGCGTCAAAGATTGCTGTAAAGAATTTCTTTCCAAAGATTCTCTAATAGAATCATGAAGTTGTGCAAAAGAAGTTAAAAGATCTGAACTTTTTCTGGTGACCTCTAGTTTAGCCAATATCTCTACACTCTTGGAAAAATCGAATACTGTAGCTGCCAGTTCATTTCTCTCTGTATCGATTAGTTCGAGTGATCTATATAACTGTTTCAATTGTTCTTCTAATACAACAAACCTTTCACGTTCTTGGATGAAATATTGATCAGGTTCATTGTATTTCGGCTGTGAAGTTAATGAAAAATTCATAAAACCTTTATTCTGTTCAGCATCAATACCACCATTTCTTAAGACTATGACTGCATCATCCGGTCCTAATAATTCTATTTCACTTATATGAACCTCCGAAAGATCGTTATTATCATTATATGATCCAGATGCTGTCAAATGAGCTCTCAACTTTGAATCACTAGAGAATTGCTCACTGGTTAGGAACATCAAAAAATCCTGGTCTCTTTGTAATACTGGATCCTGTGCTATTCTTTTCAACATTGTCTTCATTTGGAATCTCCTATTTTCTATGAAATCTCTCTTAAATCTTCCAACAGCTTGTTTCTCTGGAGGTGGTGGGATCACTTTACCCCAGTGATTACTTTGTAATTGACGATAAAGCCATCTAAAATCAGTGTAACGTCTTGTAACTTGAGCATTTCTTGAGTCTAATAATTCCGAGTTGGTATTAACAGTATATTCAACATGTGCTGATGTGAGATCACCAACTTTTACCGGATCTGTGACATCAATTTTAAATGGAACCAAATCTGCTGCTTGTGTTTCTATTTGTTTTTGATCTGAATTTTCGGTCTGCACTCCAACTTTCTTGTCGATAGGATTTGATATTTTACCAAATTTCTCTTTCTTATCATCAGAAAGTGGTTGTACTTTCCTTGGAGATAATTTATAAAGTGGTTCATTCATTTGATTTAAAAGTGTAACTTTGGAAATACTACCATTTGTATCCTTTGTTTTGTTTTCATAATCTAAAGTTTCTTCAACAAATTCGTTTTCTTTTTGTGCCTTCGCCAGTGGATCATCATCTAACGATGTTACTTGTGTTAAAGAATCTGTCGTCACTTTACTACTACTGTTATTTTTATTGTTATTCAATTCAGAGTCCCTATCTTCGGATGTTGCATTACCATAATTTGGTTTTCTACGACGTAATCTCGTAGATGCATTGAACAGCGAATGTGGTTTACCTGTTCTTTTACTTGGTGATGTTTCTTTTGTATTTAATTTCAAAGCTTCAGTCCCCAGGATAGGGGACATTAAAGAAGAAGATCCACCAAACAAGAGATCATCACCACCACCACTCATCATTGTGCTTACTCCGACGTCATTCTCAATTCCTGCAAGAGGATTATCTTCTGGGGCTAACAAATTAATCAAATTATTACCTTCAGATTTGTTATTATCGTCATCGATTTCATTGTTATCAACATCAATGTGATCATTAGTACTAATGTTTGCAAAAGTTTGACTCAATTCATTAATAGTATCATGTGGGGTATTTGAATTTATATTTGCTCCAAAATCCAACTTATCATTCCCAGTTGCAGTTGTATTTGTGGTCACCTTGTTTTCATCTTGATTTAATTCATCCCAAACAGGGGCTCGAAGTGCATCGTCACTCTCGTAATTCATCCTTTTCTATAATGATCAATCTAATTTTGAATCTGGCTATTTATTTGAACCACAAACAACTACTAACTAAATATAGTACACAAGAACGGAACTAAACCTTTCTTCTTTAACCAAATACTAATTGTTTCTATCCAGAATCAGAATCTAAGCATTTTTGTTTCTTGTCTTGACAATTCGCTATGAAGGGAATGAAACAAATCCCTACGGCCTTTAACAAAAATTCGTTCAAGCTGCGGCCAAACCGCCTAATTTACTGTGAACTACCAACAGTAAAATATTACATACCAAGTAGTAAATATAAAGTAATAGAACGTGTATAAGCATTTATGTAACCAATTTGTTGGTCAACAGAATCTGTGCAGTTGCTAAGATCTATCATTACTTGGAGAAATAAGTTTATTTGGTGGATTGACCAGGTTTTGTTGTGACAGAGTTTTAGAACTCTTCTTGATTACCGCTATGGATATTTTACTAAGGGCCCATGGCAGTCCACATCATTTATAGTACGGTATATTAGTCTATTTAAGCAAATATTTTGATTAGTTTGTGTATATAGTCTTGAATATTGGCTTCTTTGTATATGCATTAGTTAGTGGGTACCCCTACACCAAACCATCTTGTACGGAGTTTTCTCTGGAAATTGTAGATTTTCCAAAAAAAATAACAATCGTCGCCATTCAAAGACAACAACAACAAACAAGTTGAAAGAATATTTTTGGAAGTTAACAAGATGATAAACAAACAGAGACTTCAATTAACTTAAGAAGGGGTACTAGTTTTGACATTTTTTGCTTCTGAGTGTATTTGAAACAGACCATAGGACTTCATTTTTCATTGCAGAAGTTTTTAACGTTTCCTGTCGAAGAAATGAATGACGTAGAAACTGAAAATATTGAAATTATTGAGGAATTAAATGTGGATGAACTTCCTGATAATATAACGGAACAGCCTCAAGATCCTGTCAAGAAGAAGGATTGTAAAATAAGTGCCACTGATAGAAGATATTCTTTGTGGAATTTTTGGATCTGTGGACTCTTTTTGAAAATATTGTTGTTTCCTGATTACTTCAGTACAGATTTCGATGTTCATAGAAACTGGTTAGCGATTACCCATAATCTTCCAATAAGTGAATGGTATTTTGAACATACAAGTCAATGGACTCTAGATTATCCACCATTTTTTGCATATTTTGAATGGATTTTATCCCAATTTGTTCCTTCAATAGTTAAGAAGGATGGTTGCTTAGATATTGTGGAAGTGGGTCAATTTGGTTGGCCTACAGTGATTTTTCAAAGAACTACCGTTATTGTTAGTGAAATTTTACTTTATGCTGTATTACAATACTACATCAATACAACTTCAAAGGATAGAAGAACTCAAAGTTTTATTGTTGCAACAAGTATTGTTGTTTCCCCAGGGTTTTTAATAATTGACCACATTCATTTCCAATATAATGGATTCCTTTTTGCAATTTTCATTGCATCTATTGTTACGGCTAGAAATAAAAACTATTTATGGTGTGCAACTTTCTACAGTATTGCGTTATGCTTTAAACATATTTTCCTTTACATGGCACCATGTTATTTTATATTTTTATTAAGAGCTTACGTTTTAAATTTTGAGAATTTTAAATTTAGAAGTTATAAAGATTTATTATTCCTGGTGAAATGGTCTCATCTTTTCAAATTAGGTAGTATTGTAATTGGTACATTTGCTTTATGTTTTAGTCCATTCATTTTCCAAATGCCACAAGTATTATCTAGACTATTCCCATTTTCAAGAGGATTAACTCATGCTTATTGGGCTCCAAATTTTTGGGCATTATATTCTTTTGCTGATAAGATCCTTTCTATTGTTATACTAAGAGTACCATACATATATACTGTTGTGACGAGGTTTATATCATCACCATTAATACCTTCTTCAGTCAATGAAATAAGGGAGAGAGTACAAGAAGCTAGTAACAATGGTTCCAAAGGTTTAGTACAAGATGTTGTCTTTACAGTGCTACCTCAGATTCCACCAAAGGTTACTTTCTTTTTAACAGTATTCTATCAAATCCTAGCAGTCATCCCAGTATTATTTGATCCTTCATTTAAGAGATTTATTGGATCTCTAACTCTATGTGGCCTTGCATCTTATCTATTTGGATGGCACGTACATGAAAAGGCTATTTTATTGGTTATTGTTCCATTCTCTTTCTTAGTTATTTTGGATAGAAGATTACTTGTTCCTTTCATGCTTGTATCTGCCGCAGGTTATGTCTCATTGTTCCCATTATTATACGAAAATGCTGATTTTGCATTGAAATGTTTATATACCTTCGTGTGGTGTGTAGTATATTTCTTTGCTCTTAGAAAAACCACCAAACTTTCTTCTAGTGTTGAAAGAAGAGTATTCTTCATGGATAGGTTAGCTATCATCTATATTTGCTTGTTATTACCAATGGTATTAGGAATTCAATTTTTTGATGTCATGAAATGGAAATATCCATTGTTCGAAAAATTCGAATTCTTAGGGCTTATGACATACAGTGTGTATTGTTCTCTGGGGATAATGAGTTCATGGATTGGTATATCGTGGTTATATAACTTTGATGAACCATTATGGGAATCCTGATAGATATTGGACCTCAAACGGTTTAATTCTTCATATATACTTTTAAGTTATTACAAGTAATAATATTATGAACAATAAATATTGAAAATTATTTTAAAGTAGAGAAGTTTAAAAAAAAAAGTAAACAGGGTCTATCTATATATGTTGTATAAATTCCTTTTGAAATGAATGTATTATTGTGTTTGATTAGATGTGGACTTTTCTTCTTTAATCAAATTCTTTAATGCCATACCTGCATCATCCATCTTCTCTGGATTTGAGTCGATATAATCAGGTACCTTCAAACTCTTTTCAATCTTTGCATTTGATGTATAATGGAGTTCATGAGGATTATTCAGTTGTTGACATTTATTAATTGTAGTTACTGTGTGACGCATTAGTGGTGGTACATCCTCCGATCGAGGGTTGTTTGCCTGAAAATTTCCGTTTGGACCAACATCCTTAAACTCATAATGGGCCACATCAAGCATCGATAAGTCTATGCTATTTTTAATTTGTTTATTTTTGAAACTAACAGGTATTGATGAGCTTTTATATGCTGGTGACTTCCATGTATTATTATGTAACTTTCCTGATGAATTAATTTTTTGTTGATGGTTTTTTAACATAGTCATGTGTGCATTCTGATCTACACTGTCAATATTGCTAACCGCTAACAAACTAGAATTTCTTCTTTGAGTAGGAGGGCTAAATAGCAAACTACCGGGAGATCCAAAATTCACAAATGATGGCGGTGTATTAAATACTTTAGAATGTTCTGGTGATAAAACATTAGATCTTATGTTAATATTTTCTTGCCATACTTGTTCACCTATCTCTGATTCATCATTTAAAAGGAGTGGATCACCAACAAAATACTTAAAACCATACTGTTTGGAACCCTCTGCAACAATCTTTTTAGAATTATCATCGAGAGGTTCAATTTTAGATATAGTATTTTCATTTTTATCAGTAACAAATTGTTCATCAATAGAATCATTGACCTTTGTAGTCCATGTTTGGGAAGTAACCCCTATGGAATGATTGTTTCCGAGGCTCATCCTAAAAGGTGATAGGATTCCAAGGGAACCATTTATATTTGGTGTTAATCCAGTTTTCCATTGGGAACTAAAGAAGTTTCCTGGCGACATAGGTCCTGGAGCGGGTGGGGTACAAGGTATTGACATTTTGGAATCTGTTACCTTTTCTTTTGAAGAACTGTGTGATTCATTGATCATAGACCCACTACTAAATGCCTTTTCTAATTTCAAAGGCTCATTTTTGGGTACTGATAAGTGTTTTACATTTGATATATTATCCTTTGATACTACAGGTTTCTTCTGTTTACTTAATGTATGAGTTTTCATCTTCTTTAATAAGAATAACACATCCTTCTTTTGGAAATTTGAATCATGTTTTATTGGAACTACAAAATCCTTAATTTGATAAAGTTGTTCTTGTTTCAATGGACCATTCGGCGAAGACCCTATTGTAGCTTTACCATTAGAATTTATGTTTAATGATAATGAAAAATTTATACTATGTTCATTTTTCTTCTCACTCGTTACATTCATGGTTTCTGATTTATCTGTAATGGGAGTCAAAGGAGCACCATTTGATACCAATTTTGGTTTACTCATATCATTTAATTTATTCTTATCCCTTGGTGGTGAATTAACAGAATGTGAAGAAGTTTTTTTCGGTGTGGTTAATATGATACCTCTATATCTTCCATTCTTCGTAGTACCCATTTTCTTTACTATATTATCTTTTCTAGGACTTGTTCCGGCAAGTCCCTCCTTGAGAGGTGAGTTTGAATGTTGAGTTGATTCAGAATGTAAACGACCTGCATTACTATTCCTTCTCTTCTTTGAATTTGGTGTGAGTTGTCCAACTTTCATCATTGGTTTAGAAAATACATGCGTACCTTGTTTCTGTACTTTCATCGAGGATTGAGCCAAAGGGCTCTCTAATGGATTAGCATAGTTTTTAGTGATTGGTGGTCTTCCTCTCTTTCTTGCACTTTTCTCTGGACTTGCAGTCATAATAGAAATGAATACGTTCTATCTACAAACAGAGAACAAAATTTTCCGACTTCTTAAAAGGCTTTCTTTTTCACTTTTCTTTGAGGTCAATATTGACTTGATATGATCAAACCTTCTTTTTATAATAAAAGTTCAAAAAAAGATTTTTTTTTCTTCAGGAAGGGTAGAGCTATTTTTCAAACAAAGTTAGATTCGAGAAATAACAACTTTTTTGCTTAAAGTATGTCCTTTGATAACTCACTGATAGTGATCTAGTGTATAGTTCTCTCTATTATATTATATTACTATTATAAATCTATTATTATATTTGTAGTTGCAACTGAAAAATTGAAGAAGCTAAAGAAGAAGAAGAGAAAAAAAGGTCAAAACAATATACTGATTTGTTTTCCTAATCCGGTAATTTTCACTTTTTTCCAATTTTTATTTAGAGTGCCCCGGAAAAGGGTGAAGCACAGCTGAAACTCCTTCACAATTTTATAAAACAAATGAATTCCTAATTGGGAAGCACGTGATAAATTCTACTTGTAAGCAAGATTGAACAAAGGCTTGACCGTTCAATGATGAATTTATGTAACCCTTTGTAGAGTATTATTCATTGAATAATGTATTATTCCTTTTATTTGGTTTTTTTTTTAATTATAAAGTAATATTAAATAAAGATGAATAGTAGTAGTAGTGGTAGTTGTATTAAATAAGTTGAAAAAAAAAGGAAATAAATAAATAGATAAAAGACATATGGGAAATGATCGTACAGAGATTAGTGGATGGTGAGTTAGTTGTAATAATATTATCAGAAAAATGGGACAGGTAAAGAAAAAAAAAGAGCTACGAACAACCAGAAAGGTAAAAGAAAGTAGTAGTAATAATAATAATAATTGTAGGTTCAGTCAAATTGAACGTATTAGACCTGTATATGATTTATTATTGTCTCTTTATACATGATTGGTTGGTAGCTTGTATTTATGGACAATTTAACCACATCTCTGGTCATATCAAATAGATACAATTTGTTTTTTCTTTGATATAGGATCTTTCCCCATTGATGAATTTAATGTTATGTCATTTTTTTTATTGTTTTTTTGAGGGTGTGTCAAAGAAATAAAATGTAAAAAAATTACACAATTTACTTTCTTGGCTTTGGAGGTGTGTAAGTGAATTTTCTAGTCTTGATACCAGCCCATTTGAATTTCTTAACCCAAACAGATAATAGATACAAGGATGATAGAATGATTATAGCTTTTAGACCTTGTCTCTTTCTTTCATCATGTTCAGGTTCAGAACACCAATTCAAAAATTGTGTAACATCCTTTGCCATTTGTGATGTAGTAGCAGGTGTACCATCTTCATATTCTACTAGATCATCAAATAATACTCTACCCATAGCAATTGAACCACCTGGGAAATATGGATTATAGTTTGAGCCAACTGGTAATGTTACACCTTCTGGGGCATCTTCTGGATAACCAGTTAATAAAGAGAAGATATAATCTGAACCACCATGTCTAGCTTTAACTATTAAAGATAAATCAGGTGGTAAAGCACCTTGGTTAGCAGCTCTTGCAGCTTGTTCATTTGGATAAGGACCTGGAATATAATCTGCCAATTTACCTGGTCTCTTCTTTGGGTTACCATTATCATCTGGTTCATCATCATATTCAAACTCTTCAGCCATTTCTTTAACTTCAGAATTTGTATGAGAGACACCAACTAAGGTTCTCCAAGCGACTCTATCTAAGGAATGACAAGCGGCACAAACTTCTCTATACACTTGATAACCTCTTCTAATTGAAGCATGATCAAATGTACTAAATGGACCATTTTGTGGCCAATCGAATTCAGGAGAATGTAAACCATGTTCTGCTGCAGTCATTGCATTGGCAGTTAATGATTCTGCATATAGTAAACCTGAAGCTGTAATACCAGTTAATGCAGCACCAGCTATTAAAAACTTATTATTGGCGGACTTTGCGGTCTTACCGGTAATTGTAGACACTTGACGAGTAGTAGTCTTAGAGACCATACGACTTAACAAAGATCTTGAGAACATTTTATAATCAATCTTTGGATTCAAAAGAACAAACGAATTTTGTATGGATAAAAACTAAAATGAACTTTTTTTTTGTATTATTAATAAATAATCTTTCTTGTCTATCTTCCAATCAAATATTAGCTAAATAAGGGGATAATCAAAAAAGGCAAAAAAAATATGTTTGTGAAATTGTGAAATAATTCTTGGTTATCTAATGATGAATAAAAACCTTTCTAAATTTTTCTTTCCTACAGTATCTTTCAAACAAGGATATCAATGGAAAAACGAAGGCAGTAATTAAATATTATCAAACAAATAACGAAAAAAATAAAATTAAATTGTAGCAATATACCTGTATGTATATATATCTTCACTTGATGGTTTAATAAATTGTAATTGTTACTGATACTTCAATTATATATTTATATCTAATCACAAGCTTTTAAATATATACATATATATATATATATTCCTCAAGTCTTCAACTTGTTGCAGTATATTATATGAGGTTCCCTCTCTCCCTTGCAGAACTATCCATCGGTCTGCTCTCTTTCTATTTACTGCAGTAATAACAATCAAACAGCAGGCGTCTCACGCTTTATTTTCTATTCTCCGATACGTTCGGCTTTCACAGTGAGAAGTTTTTCGGGTTTGATGGTTTTCTCGCTTTTCATTGGTTGGTTTGTTAGGGTTAAAGTTAGGGTGCGTTAAGTGAATGAGAGTTTCGGAGTAGGACGTGTCGTGTGATGTGATGTTAGGGTTTATAAATCACTATACACGAACAATAGAGCCCTAAAATAGGGTTTCTTTGATATTTTGTTTTGTTTACATAATAAAAGAAGATGGGATCACATAAGAAACCTTCAGTATTTGAATAACTGTATGAAGAAGAAGAAGGAGAAGGCAAACAAGGGTTTTCCTATTGTTATTTCAACTATAGAAACAACAGGTCGGAAAGATGTCGGATATACGGTATTCGTTCCTTAATACGTTAGATTATCTTCCCTGTGATGTAGTTAGAACTTTATGGTTATTACAAACATTAGATGGTAAAGTGAGAGATTTAGATCAATCAGATGAACAATTTAAATATTACAGAGATAATTTGAATACACAATCACAATTGGTTGGTGATTTGGTGGAGAAAGAAACTAGACGACTTCAAGAACAAACTGAAGAATTAGAGTTTCAATTAATTGTTAAAAAAAGATACAATACATTCTTAAAGAATAAACCTTATCTAATTAAAAAATTAAATAAAAAATTGAAGAAACCTACTGTTATTAAAGCAAGAAAAAATAAAATGAAACTAAGTATAAATTTAAAACAATTGAGAAAAGAAGTCATTAAAGAACATCGTTCGAATAGTTTAACTCCTACTCTAACATCAGATAAGAATAATAATAATAAAAATAATGGCATCTCCGAAGAAATATATTGTTGGTGTCAACAACCATCTTTTGGTGATATGGTTGCTTGTGATAATGATAAATGCCCTAGAGAATGGTTTCATTATTCCTGTGTTGGGATTGTTAGACCACCTAAAGGTAAATGGTTTTGTAGTACTAAATGTCAAAAGGAATGGAAATCTAAAAGCCGACAGAACATTAAAAAATATAGACATTAATCATCATACACCACTATATTTGAAAAACAATTTATATGAAAATACATATTTATATAAGACCAACAATGCATAATAATTTAATATAATTCCATATTAATAAAAAAGAAAAAAATTTATTTTTTATAGGAGATTAAAGAAATATTTTAAATATATATATATATATATATATTATATTTATAAGTCCTTCTTTAGAGTACCCATGAAAGCGTGCTTTTCAGCTGGGGTTTGGAATCTACCCTTACCGAACTTGGAAGCAGTGTCAATCCACTTTAGAGTAACTTCTTCTAGAGCCTTTCTGGAAGTGTTAGTGTATAGGGACTTTCTTAGAGTAACAACTCTCTTTCTGGTACCTGGGATAGAACCCTTAACCATAACGAAATCGTTGTTGACGTTACCGTAGTGAACGAAACCACCCATTGGGTTGATAGTCTTCTTAGTTCTGTCGAATTCGGTGGAAGCATTACCTTCATCACCACCCTTACCGATTCTGTAAACCTTGTGGTTGATGGAAGTTCTGTGATGGTAACCGTTTTGACCAGCACGAGCAACAGACCACATAACGTGGGCTGGATGCCATGGACCAATACAAGCAACCTTTCTTAGACCTCTATGAGTCTTTCTTGGTAGTCTCTTAGTACCCCATCTGTGGGTAACACCTTCGAAACCGTGACCCTTGGTGACAGCGACAACATCGATCATTTCGTTACATTCGAAGACAGAGTCAACAGAGACGGTCTTTTCGAAATGTTCTCTAGCCCAGTCAACCTTTTCGGAAACGGAACCACCATTCAATTGAATTTCAGCTAGATGAGCCTTCTTTTGAGCTAATGGAGTCTTTCTGACTTGAGTGTGAACTAAAACTCTAACAACGGAAGCGTACTTCTTTAATCTAGCAAGTTCCTTTTCAATGGCAGCACCATCTTGAGCGTACTTGGTAGAGTACTTAGAGAAAGCCTTCTTCTTAGACTTGAACCAGTTCTTGTAGAATCTTCTCTTAACTTCATCGGACAAATGTTCAGCCCAGACAGTGGTTAGGGATCTTAGACCTCTTGGGGTTTCGACGTAACCGACAACACCAACAACGACGACAGCTGGAGTATCAACGACAGTGACAGCTTCAACAATTTCTCTCTTGTGGAATTTGGAACCTGGTCTGTCTAGATCTCTAACGATAGTGGTCATACCAGCCTTGTAACCTAAGAAAGAGGTTAGAGCAACTGGCTTAGTTTGGTCGTCCTTTGGGAAAGAGTGAACCTTACCTCTGATGGAGGCGGCTCTCTTTCTTGGCAAGAAACCTAAATGACCGTGACGTGGAGCTTCGTACTTTCTGTGAGACATTGTGTACTGTACTTATATAAATGTGTTGTAGTTTCTCTTAGCAAAAAACAAAAAAATGTATGTATATTAGAAATTAAGATAAGTATCAATAATTGAAAAATATAAAAAATTCACTCTTAAATATATATATTATCTTTCAGATTTTTAAAAGAATTGACAACAACCAAAAAAAAAAATTTTCATGCAGATTGAAAAATTTACTAATTCTGTTTCTCTCTCTGTGTCAAACATGCCCTAATAGAAAAAAAAACTATTTCAACCCACTTCGCATCAAGAAAAAAAGGAAAGAGAGAACTCTATCCATAGAGCGCTTCCACATTCACACTTCAAGAAATTTCAATTTTTAGTTTTTTTTGCGTTCGGCCAACCAAAAAAAAAAGAGATATAAAATATTTAACGGGTGTAGGGATGTTGTAAGTCCAATCGTGTTAACATCACAGCACACGAGGGTGTCACACAACTTCAAAAACAAACTATTCCTACAAAACAATAGAATTAGCACGATTATAAATCACTATCCATATGTTTACACACTCCCCCCACTTGTTTATTGCTCACTTCTCCCCTTACCTTATAGCACCAAAAATTTTATATCCTGATCACTTTCAGCTATTGTATCTAGCACCATCTAGCACGCAAAATCTTGCTCGTGTCGGCAGACCGCACACCGTTCGGCAAGCTGTAAACCGTTTTCTCTCTCTGTATGTGTGATAGTTAGCGCACCCCACACAAATTGACCGCACCGGCATCTCAAAGAAGTTGTTCCGGGCGTGTTTATTGCTGCTTTTCATTTCAAGTTTTTTTCTTTGGGGGAGAGCGAACAGCCCGCCAATATCCATGAATTCAACCACACAGACACAGAACCCGCCGTACAAACACCCCCGCAAACAATACTTTTGTAGTTTCTTTTCTGGCTATCAGTTCACCACCCCCGCGTTATCAGAGAAGAAGAATAAGAAACTGCTTGATATTCTGGCCAGATACCGCCGCAGCACAGGGTGGCACCCCCCTCCCCCTGGCGGTGGTTGCTTTTTCGCATTTGCCATTACAGGTTCTTCCACCGATTTCTTTTTTTTTTTCTTCTTTGCTTGGGGTTAGCCCTTGCCTAAGATAGAGGAAAACCTTCGAAAACTCTTTCTTATCTTGAACCTTGTTGATCATCATACGTTTTACCTTCCCCCCCCATTATATAAGCAAAGAGATAAATATCAAATAAAATATTAGTCTTGATTATAAGAATTTCTTCAAAACTAACAAGTTTACCTCTTTTATTTATTTGTTTTTCTTAATCTGTATACCAGCACATTATCAAAGAAAATAAGGTAAAACAACAACAACAACAGCATATCTATATCATTTTTAAGAAACAATGACTAGTTTAGATGATAGTATCATTTCTGATCAGAATTTAATGTTGCTAGACAACGTAACAAATTATACAAGAGCTTCAGTTGATTATTTTCACCATAGTTTTGATTATAATAAATTAGAAATGTCAGAAACTTGGGCTTTATTATTAAAAATGAGAAAACATAAATTATTACGTTTACCATCATGTTCATCAGAAGATGATGATGATTATTCAATGTATTTGAAAAGATTGCATCACTGTCTTTGGAGACGTTGGGCTATTCATGAATTTCATTTACAAGATAAAAAACTTGATCCTTTAGTAATTAATTGGAATAAAGAAACTGATGTTACTGTATTATATGGACCTTCTTTATCAAAGGATATAGAACAACAAAAACAAGAAGAATCTAAAACTGTGGAAATTCCTTCATTTAGTTCACAAGATTCTGATGAAATTAAAAGTATTCATTCTGATACAAATTTAGATTATTCATCTTCTTATGATAGTTATTCTTCCTCTATTGAATCACAAACTTCATCGATTTTCGATTCTCCATCCATTTTGAAAACCAATCATACAAATAATAACACTTCTTCGGTGAAGAAAAGTTTAAAATTTAATTGTTTGGTTCATAGAAGAGATATTAATCAAAGAGGTCAATTTATTGAATCCGATATTAAAATTAATGATATGGATTCTCAAATGGATTCATATACAACTTCATTACATCATAATTCAGGATCTTATCATTATTATGATTTTAATTCAAAAGCAGAACAATCTACATTATTATTCGATGATGATGATGATGATGAAGATGAAAATTATATTACTTCTTTTAACGATCAACAATTAGATTCTTCTAATCATCATCATCATCATCATCATCACCATCACCATCATCATACTCATAACCATGTACGTACGGCTGTACGTCATTGAACCTATTACATTCGCTACCTGATAGATACATATAAGACAGGCATAATTTTTTAATGACATTAAACACATACATATTACCTTTCACTCCATTTTTTTTACAAAATGAAAATATAAAGAGGTAAAATAATCACAAACGCACATATTCGTATCATTATTATTACAACAACTATTAATTTAATTTTTATATTATTATGAAATAACTTTCAAACGACTAATACCGACACAAACAAAACAATTTGTAACTGCATAATCTTTCCGTTTTGTTTTTCTGTCTTTTTATTTATTTACATATATTTACATACATTCAATATTTTTTACTAATTTTATGTCCCTAATCATTTTAACTCTAGTACTTTTTTTCCTTTATATATTTCCAAATAATAATCTCCAACAAAGTATTATACATACATAATTAATACGCATTTTTCTATGTTTATTCTTATTCTTTTTACAATTAGTTATATATATAATTTATATTAATACATATATATACATATACATTTCACTTTTTTTTCTTAATTTTTTCTTTTTTCAATCATATTTAGTATTGAAAAATGTATGATTCATTGTCTCCTTAGCAGTCAATCTTTCTTGATGATCATATCTTAATAAATTATCAATTAAATCAACCATTTCTGGAACTGCTAATGTAGTTTCAGATGTAATAAAATGACTCCAAGGTTTCTTTGTAAAATCTTTCATAATCTTATCATACTCTGATGGTAAGTCTAAATTATATTTAGCTAAATATTGCAACATTTCTTTTGTTCCAAGAACAGCTGCAATCTTAACCAGTTGATCTGGATTAGTTGAACCTTTAAAGAATGGCTCTTTTTTAAACACTATAGCAGCAAGCATACATCCGACAGACCAAAGATCCAAAGAATAATCATATTGATTCAAATTCACTAATAGTTCTGGACCTTTATGGTAACGAGATGCAACACGAACATTGTAATCAACACCAGGGTGATAGAATTCTGCTAAACCCCAATCAATTAATCTTAATTTACGTTCAATTGGATCAATCATCACATTTTGAGGTTTAACATCTCTATGCATAATACCCATTGAATGACAATAATCTAAAGCGATTAATAATTGTGTAAAATAATATTGAATATCAGTTAATTTAAAGGTTGGATATAAAGTTCTAAAATCTACATTCTTAACTTCTTCAAATATCAATGCAGGAATTTTAGAATCTTTATCTTGAACAATATCGTATAATGCCACTACATTTGGTCCACCTGTTAAATTAGTTAAAATTTTTAATTCACGAAATATTTTCTTCATCTTAACAGGCTTCAATACTTTAATAACACATGGTTTGTCATTAGTAACACATTTCCCACTAAAGACTTCTGAATATTTACCACGACCAATCTTATTAATGATCTCATAGTTGTATATCTTCCCCCAATCAATAGTAACACCTTGTTCATAATCCCAGTATTCTTGCGGCCTCTTTTCACAAGCATCAGAATACACTTTAGCAACAGAGTAAACGTGCTTGGATTTCTGGTTCAACATCGAAGCAGGTAATGGCATCTTTCTTTAATAAAATCAATTAATACTATCTCAGAATTTATATATATATTATATTTCTTGTCCTTTCACCAATACCAAAAAGTAACAAAAACAGAATAAGGCTAACACACTGACCACAATCAATCCTTAATCCTACCTCGAGAAATCAGTTTCGATTAGAATTATATCCCTGTATACTTTGTATCTCGATCTGTTTTCTGTGTTTTCTTGTATGCCTTTCCCCCTCTCATTTTGCCCTTTCTTTAAATTTTTATTATTTTTTTTTTTTGCTTTTCCTTTCGCTTTTGGCCTCTCTAACTCTGTGCTGGACAGTGTCGTTTTCGCTCCGCTGTATAAATATTTGTTTTGTTTGTCTGGCTGTGCTAAATTTGAGGTTAATTTACCTGTAAATGACAGTATTTAGTTAATGTAATAAGACTAGGAAAGCTCACCAGGAACGAATTTAGAAAAACGGTATACTATAGATTATATATTGAGTCGATCAATGGTAGTTTATAGTGGGTAATCATTGAAAAAAATTCCCTTTTTTTTGTAAAGATACCCGTCCATCATCGATGTTAAGGCAAGTTGGTATTTTAAAATTTGATCTAGGAGAACGGCACACTGATATAGTGGTTAAGGATGTACAAATATGGGTGGATAATGATATTTCAAAGAATGAACCACTTAACGATAATGTCTCGATTTGGTCTCATAGTGGTCGGTTTATGCAATATGTAGACCTCAATATGTTGCCATTGTGGTTACGCCCCAACGTCTCATCTAATAATGCAACGCATATATGTTTTACTACAAGTAGGGCAACTAATGCGTATTTTAATTCTAAATTAAGAGATAGTAGGAGAGGTATAGTGATCAGTTTTCCATCTCAAGAGACAGCGATTGATAGTAGTGGATTATGGATATTCTATAGAGATGATGATGATAATGATGAATTGAAAGAGGATAAGTTTGTGAAATGTTTTATGTTGGATCTGTCACGAAAAAACATGATCGATACTCAGATTCATGATTATGTAAAGAATAATGGTCATATGGGAAGAGAATCTAGTATCGATGATATATTAAAAAAATCTCAAAATAGAATCAATTCTGCAAATAATGAAGTCGCAAAGAATGTTCGTATTAATGATCGTAAATTGCAATTCAATGAAACTCTATCGAAATTAATCCTTGGTGGGTTAAGACTTAGAGGTATACCAAATACTCAATCATCATTCCAAAGACTATACAAGATGACTTTTGATGCATCGGAATTTACACATCGTAATGAATTGAAAGAGATGAACAGAGGCCAGCAATCAGATATTCCTTTTGAGGAGTTACAAGAAACTGTCGAAACATTGTTAAGGCTGTTCACAAAGTCATAATATCGTTTTTTGCTTGAATCACTTGCTTGCCTTACACTAAGTAAAGGCAGGGCCTTTGGCAATGTATTATAATTCCGCGGAACTTATCTCCGAACTCATTACTTTACGTTCTGTAACTGAAAAATTATTTACTATGATATTCGGCCGAATAGATTTCCATGCACTACGCCACCTGGTCCGAATGTAAATATATATATATAAGCATTAGATAACTCCATCACTTCTAACAAACTGGTTGAACATTGAACGTGAACTTGTTTCAATTATTTGTTAAATATCTAATAAGCGATAATCAAATAGATCTGTTTCAAAGATATATATTTTACTTAGTGCGTGTGTTTGCATCTGCTGTTTGTTTTTTTTCGTTCTGTTTTTATGTCATCTAAACAAGGTAGTCATCTCTTTGTTCTTATACATGGGTTATGGGGAACTCCTCAGCACATGGGTTCCCTTAGAGAGAGCTTCCAACAATATATTGATCCAAACGAAAATGCGATTTTTTTATTGCCATCACAAAACTCTAAATTTAAAACTTTTGATGGTATTGAAGTACTAGGTTATAGAGCACTCCTTGAGATTTGTCAGTATATTAGAAGACATAATGATTTAAAAGAATGTTCTGATCATAAACGTATTACCCGAATCAGTATAATTGGGTATTCACTTGGTGGTTTGGTAGCCAGATTTGTTGTTGGTAAGATGTTTACAGAATGTCAAGAATATTTTTCTGGTATTGAACCCGTATTATTCTTAACAATAGCAAGCCCGCATCTTGGGATACGATTCTTTAATCCTTCAAATGGAATACTTAGAACAATTTTAGATCCAATAATGACTGTCCTTGGCTCGAATGCCTTGGGGAAAAGTGGTAGAGAGCTTTTTATTGCTAATAGATACAATGATATTTTAATTAAATTGAGTGAAGGTGAATTCATTGACGGACTAGCAAAATTTAAATATAGAACTGTATGTGCAAATGTTAAGAATGATAGAACTGTTGCATTCTACACAGCTTTTATAACAAATCATGATCCTTTCATCGATACTCAAAATAGTGTAAATTATACATTCGAGAGTAATATTCCAGGAAATGGTTACGGTTTTAGTTTACCAAAAATTGTTGATTTAACTCAATTGGATCCTAATAATAAACATATAGTAGAAGAGAAACCACTATCGTTAAATGCGAAATTAAAACTTTATGTGTTATTACCTTGTCTATTCTTAGTGATTTTCCCAATTGCATTGCTGGTAAATATATCAGGTACCATATATAGACATTTCGCTACTATTAAATATAGAAAGATGATTAGAGATGGA
This sequence comes from Maudiozyma serrabonitensis, assembly GCA_030571355.1. Classification (NCBI taxonomy): domain Eukaryota; kingdom Fungi; phylum Ascomycota; class Saccharomycetes; order Saccharomycetales; family Saccharomycetaceae; genus Maudiozyma; species Maudiozyma serrabonitensis. Next base: position 88,495 of record JAJLXS010000014.1, on the reverse strand, counting down.
AATTTACCAGATAAGTTTCGTGAAAAGATTGGGATTAGTGATCGATTAGAAACGTATGTTAGTACCACATATGAATCCATTTTAAAAGAAAATGAATCTGAAAATGATGATTTGGAAGCAGATGGTGACTTTATACAGAGTGGGAAAATTTATCTTCAATCAACAAGTAAAATTCCTAATGATACCAAATCAAAGGATGATAAATGGGATACATTTATTCAAAAATATTCTAGTATTATCAGTGAAAAGAATACCTGGTATAAAAATTTCAATGATCTCCCCTTTGATAAGAAAAGAATGACAATATTAGAAAATCTTTCCAGTTTGGAATGGATCAGAGTTCCAATCTACGTTAAGGCACTTAATGCACATGGTGGTATTATTGCAAGGAGAGGTATCGATGAGGATACACAACCAACGAGTCTTGCCTCTATCCAATTTGTTGGTCAACTAGTAAGTTACCTAGTCTCAACTACTTAAATGACATTAATGATATTACATTTACATATATTTATACAATTTTTTTTTTTCTGTAGTAATTAATTACTTACTTATTATTTGCATTATTATGAAGTAGACATAATAAGTTCAGTGAGAAGGAATGGCTGATTTTACCATTTCTCAACTGGGTTAGCTTTGTAAGCAATATAGTCTTCTTCGTTGTACAAGGAAATCTCGGTTTCATTTTCAATATCATACTCACATAGTTTTTTTCCATTAGTTTCTGAGGTATCAATGATCCAATCATCATCATGGTTAAAATTGATCACCAGATTCACAGTCTTTGAGCCATGTGCATGAGTGTAAATTTTCATCTTGTTATACTTAACAGTTCTAAATGGTCTGAATGCACCATCTGTTTGGATATGTTTCATGCAATCATTAAATAAGTCATGCCCTGTCTTATTTTTCAAATCGTAATCCCTCAAGATTATGTTTCTGACATTCCTATATGGGAATGATTTGATAACACGTATAGTTATCGTAGAATCCGTTAGAGGTGCCGCCGACGATGTTAGCGGTTCATTTAAATCGTAGTTAATTGATTGATTATTAGACATTATATTAGCAGTGTATTCCGTTTTCTTTATAAAGACTAACAAGTATAAACCAAATATTACTATGTGCTCTGGGTGGATCTGCTTTTTATGTCCAAGGATAATGTCATCCCCGTTAAGAAATTTTTCAAGATGCATTTGGCGGGGGGGGAAGGGCCCACACTAAAGCTAGTGACATAAAAACAGAAGCGACATTTATAAATAGGATGATTGAAAGAAAAGCAGCTCTATACGTTGTGGTAACGGTGTATAGAAACAGGAGTTACTGCCAAATTAATAAATCAAGAGCTGTTTCTTGGTTTGTTTAACTTCTTATTTATATTTAGTAACAAATAATATAAAATCAAGAGAAAATTAAAAAAATATGGGTAATTAGAATTTTAACACATGTTAAAATATAGACACTTTAGTAAACAAAATTTTAATTTTTTCATAGACTTGCTACATTATTCTATTTGAATTAGTAAAAACTTTATATAATGATACAATAACCTTATAAAGTCTCTTATTTTCAAAGATATTGACTTTGCAATTATCTAGTAGTATGGCCAAGTTTTAAGTGATAACCATCCCCCCCCAAAAAAAAAAAAAATTAGCTGACATTTGTGACAACCATACACACCCTTCCACAACAGTTAAAGCGAAAGTAACTTACTCAATTACCATCAAATATATACCTTTGGTATGACAGTTAAACAACTAAAATCTATTCTTAAATAAAACTTTTTGGAAAAATTCGGGTAACTGTTTATCAATATACCGAAAACGGAAATTTGTCAACAAAAAAATAAAGTGAGAGAGCCTCATCAGTTTGCGAAAATAGTGAAAAGAAACAAATACAGGGAGAGAGACACATCCTTTAACATCATCACTTACATTAAGTTTTGATGCAAGAGAGCGTAAAACACCAAAAAGGTTAAGTATTTTCTAAAGGATACATCATATTTTGTTTATTACTTGACATTTTCATTATTTTTGGTCTTATCACATGCTAAAAAATTTAACGAACCAACTGTAAAGCAAAAGAAATAAGAAATAAAAACAGAAATTTAATATTGAATAAATCATTTCTGTTTTGTAATATAGAACCATACAACGATGGATACGATACAAAAATCATCACCAGCAAATCTAAAACAATGCACAGATATGGACACTGGTGTTGAGATATCTCACGCAAATGATACCTCAACGGAGTCCTCAATAGAAACAACATTATCAACAATGGGATCAAGAACACCTATCGTGACACATACGAGCCAAACCAATGCCAGCCCGTCAAAGGAGTTCATGACTTTGACACCAATTAGACTCCCTGAAAATTATTCCCCATCGAAGAACCCGTTACTTTCATCTAGTCGAAGGAAACCTAAAGATATAAATACCAAGATCAATTCTTTGAATAATTATTCTCCAACCCATGAAACCATATATCAAGAAAAATTTAATGGTATCTCATCTCAATTGACAACGCTTCTGGAGAATCTGAATATAATATATCATAAGATAGGTTACTCTAGCTCTGTTATTACAACTAAAGAAAAGACGATATTTCGTGACCTATCCTCCCTATTAGAGAAATTCTATGAGGAGGCAGAATTTGAAATGAAAGAGCTATCTTCCAGTAACGATTTAGATCAAGAGATAATAAATAAAATTTTAATTATATTGGGTGATAATGGTGGTATTGAGACAATTCCAGATCTATACATAAGGAACGCCATTTTGAAACAATCGAATAAAAATGTTCCTCAATCGCCTAAAAAACCATTGACATTGCTTAATAAAAAACTTGCACTTGAAACCGCTAAAATATTTACATTAGGTAAGTATATACCCAAATTGATTACATTCTTACAATATTCTGTAACATTACAAAAATTGATACGATCAGTTAATAATGATAATTTAATCCCCGAGGAATCAGTTAAAAATACAATTTCAAATTTACCATCATTGAAAGAAGTCGAATCTCTCCTGAAAGATTTGATGAGCTTAAAAGATTTTCACACAAATACGGATAATATATCACAATTACTGAAACGATATAAGAAGATTCTTTTAGATGGTCATTATTGTACAGATATCTCCGCTAACCGAATAAAAGGTCTTATTTCTGCCATTGAAATATATGAAACGGAATTTAATTTGAGATTGCAACATAATAATGAAATGGTAAATGAAATAAGTACCTTGGTCAATGAATTACAAATAAACCCAGAGGAAGATTTACATTCTCATGAATGGAATACCCTTAAGACTTGCATTGAAATTGTAGAAAATGGTAACTCACAAAATATAAAAGATTTAGATCCGAATATTATAATTAGCAACGAACAGCTAGATATATTGCAATTGATAACTCATAAATATGTTACCGCTAAGACAAATAGATTGAACGAAAAGAAAATATTGATTACCAAATGCAAATCTTTATGGTCTTTATTAAAGTTATCTGAGACATATATCCAAGATTTCCTGAAACAGAATACCGGTCTTTCTACTCAAGTATTTATTAATCTAAATGCAGAAACCGAAAAACTAGAACAAGAAAAGAAACAACAAATGAAACAATTGATTAACCAGGCTTTGGAGGACATTACTGGATTATGGGATACATTGAGTATAGAAGAACAACATAAAGAAGAATTTTATCAAAAATTTAATTATCAATTCGAACCTGTTCAAAATATTCAATATGATGAAAATTTATTAGGAATTTGTACTTCTGAAATCAAGGAATTAAATGAAAAGATGGAAATTTATAAACCTATATTAAAATTAATTGATGAATTCCATTCTTTGCAAGAGGATGAAATATTCCTTGATAATAGTTCTAAGGATTCATCTAGACTCCTGTCTAGAAATTCTCATAAGATTCTATTAAAGGAAGAAAACACTAGGAAGAGACTAACGAGACATTTCCCAAGAGTAATGGCTGAATTATCAAAAAAATTATTAGAATCTGAGGATGTTTTCCAAAGACCATTTTTGTATAAGAATCAACGCATGCTGGACATTGTGTTAGATGAAGAAGAATCCTTTGTTCAAAAATATCCAAGGAGTAGACGTATTATGGGGGAACGTATATCAAAGATTCGAAAAGAACGAATTGTGTCTAATTCTTCTACAAATTCAAAATCAACTATCGGATCGAGTCAATCTGCACCAATGACAAAATCAAATGATAATAGATCATTTAGAGTAGCTAAACGTTATTATTCAGATGAATTGAGAACTAAAAGTAACAATTGTAATAGTACTATTCAAAGAAAAATATCTCCAATAAGATATAAATCTAATTTAACTGAATCTGATTTAATGAAAAATTCAAGGTTACTTGCAGAAGAATCTAAATTACCAAAATTCTACGAACAAGACATTGTAACCTGTAATAAAGAATCAATTACTGATAGACGATTACTTGCACCAACTAAAATAGTTAAAAAACCACTTTCAACTCCTGGAAATACAAGACCTTCAATGTTAAGAGATTCATCATCAAATGTATCATTAAATAAATTTTCAACTCCTACTTTGAAAAATACACCTCAACAAATAGGTTCCAATCATGGTATAAGACCAACACAATTATTCCCACTCAGTAATAGCAAAATAAACAATATATCGAATATTAAGATATCACGTATTCCTACTCTTAACAAACCTGTAACAAGAAGAAACATTGCAAATAATATATCACAATTACAAGAAAAAGAAAATTCACAACTAGGAAGAATTCCATCCGACCCACAACCACAACAGGACATAACTGCAAAACTACGTAGTCCATACCGTGAACCAGATCACAGTATCTACCAACTATCTCAATCACCCGACGGTAAATTCAGGTTAAGCATCCAAGAGAGAGAACTGGACAACCCATTTGATGACACTAGCCTCTACGAAGAATAAATCGTATCCCCTACACTCAAATAAAACAAAAGGACAATTGTAACACTAACAACATAATATTTAATAGTAAGTAACTGCTTCAATAGCAATATATATTATTGCAAAACTTATGTAATTAATCAACTTTATTTAATGACATCTAAAAATCTTCTAGTCATTTACCCTCTCTCATTGCGAAATCGCAAAATTTCCAGAAGAAAAAAATTTGAGAAAAATTTATTTTTTTGCGATGCGTTTTTTATTGGAAATTTCTCGCTGTGAGTGAGAGACCCCCAGACGATGTGCCAAATTTTTTTCTTTCATTCTTTTATTGAAATCTCTACAAGAGGTAGTAACTCATCTGCTGGAACTTGAGTAAAATTTCCTAAACTAAATTGCGATGCCATCTCTAAAATACCGATTATTTTGATCTGATAAGTTTTTGTATTTGTCTTAGGATTATTGTTCACTTTTAAATATTGATTTTTGATTTGTTTTGGAAGCTTAGAAAGTGTTGGTTTGTATCAATATAACATCGTTTTATTTTGACATTTATTATATTACGCAAGGTAGAGAATCTATCCTTTATCAAAGAAAACAAGTGAGGGAGAGTTTAATAAGTTGTAAGTTTCTATAATCATTAATTAATAGTAGAACTAAGAGAAGAAAGATACATCCTTTTAATTTAAAAAATATCAAAATGATATCTCCAAAATTTTCATCTGCCGCTAAGCAACTTAATCCCGATGGGAATATATTACAAAGAAATGGTCTCCCTAATAATGATATTAAAAATAATTCTGGTATTACTTCAACCAATAATAAAGATAATGACTCTTCATCAATGATAGCGTCTCCAATATTAAGAAACTCTGTGAGTCCTACCCCTTCACAAACCAAATCTATTATGAATATAAGTGGTACTTCAGGAGCTGTTGTAAATAATACCCCAGAGACTGGTTTAAAGAGAATCCCTGCGGTAACATTTAGTGATTCGAGTATTAAACCATCACAATCACAGATGGGAATTAATGAATGTATTAATAATACATCTCCAACTGGTAGTATAAATGTAACGTCACCAACAGAAACACAAGGAATCAAGATACCGATAAATGGTACAAATTCCGGTGCAGGAGAAGTACAAGGAATAATAAAATCACCATCTACAATGAACCCTATTAAAGAAGGCACTACGATAAAAATTATCGAAGACCCGAATAGAAATAATATTACAAATAATAATCCAATAAAGAAAAATGATAGTAATACTAGTTTAGGTAACAAAAAGCATTTGAAAAATATAAATACCAAAGTCTTGTTTGATCAAGATGCCCCCTTAACGATATCTAGTCCATCATCAATCTTATCAACTTCAGAAAATGGAATTCACAACAATTTAATGTTGAATTTTTCAGATATTAAACAACAAAATAAAGATCATCCACATTTTTTCGTTGAAGATCCATTACACAACCCAAATTCAAGCATCAATAATAGGTCGAGATCATGTTCAAATAGTAGTGCTCATAGTGGGAGTGTTACAATTGGTTCAATGGGTGCTAAAAGTATTGGAAGTATAATAAACGATACCAATACCAATTCCAATTCTAATCCGACAAGACTAAATAGTAATGGTAATTATACTGTTAGTAATTCAGGCGGGTTAAAATCATTGGAGTCTGTATTAGAGGACAAACCATTAACTACTGAAACACCTACTACAACAAATACCAATCAAGCATCTGTTACTTCTACAACAAGTAAACCAATAGATGGGAAACCTATTATCTCAAGTCAAAACAATTCTCAAACAGCATTGTCTCGTACACCATCATCGTCATTGATTAATGGTGGTAGCAATGTCGCTACTCATCCGTTATCTTTAAATATACCAAAGAGAGAAACTGGTAAAAATGTCGATCCACGTTTACCTCAAGATGATGGTAAATTACATGTATTATTTGGTGCGACAGGCTCGTTATCAGTATTTAAGATTAAACCAATGATAAAAAAATTAGAAGAAATATATGGTAAAGATCGTATTGTAATTCAAGTAATTTTGACTGAATCTGCTACAAAATTTTTCACCCAAAGATATATGAAAAAAATTAATAAAAGGAATTTAAATCAAGTAATAACAAATGCTAACGGAGATATTGTAATGAATAATAATGTTATGTTAGAGAGAAGCAATACAATTCCATTAACCACTATAACGAATGGTGAAAATGTTACAAATAATGATAATAGTATATCACAAACAAGTACACCTTTAGATCAAAATACACCAAATATAATTAGCGGGGGAGTTGACATTAACATTTGCAATAAAAATAAGACAGTCTTTCAACAAATTGAATTACCACCACATATTCAAATATGGAGAGATCAAGATGAATGGGATGCATGGAAACAACGTACTGATCCTGTTTTACATATTGAATTAAGAAGATGGGCTGATATTTTAGTAGTTGCACCATTAACAGCAAATACATTATCTAAGATTGCATTAGGTCTTTGTGATAATTTATTAACAAGTGTTATTCGTGCATGGAATCCAAGTTTCCCAATTTTTTTAGCACCATCAATGGTTAGTAGTATCTATAATTCAGTGATGACAAAGAAACAATTAAACATTATTAAAGATGAGATGTCATGGATTACTGTATTTCAACCAAGTGAAAAAGTTATGGGCATCAATGGTGACATTGGTCTTGGAGGTATGATGGATGCTAATGAAATTGTTGATAAAATTGTTATGAAACTTGGTGGATATCCAAAGGATGATGAAGATGAAGATGAGGATGATAGTGAAGAAGAAGAAGAAGAAGAAGAAGAAGAAGAAAAGAAGAAGCAAGAAAGAAAGAATAATGAAACTGAATCGGAGGATGATGATGATGATGACGATGACGATGACGACGATGATGACGACGACGATGACGACGATGATGACGACGACGATGATGACGACGACGATGAAGAAGAAGACGACGATAAAGAAGAAGAGAAAGAGAATACCGGAGTTACATCTCAAGCGAATTAATCAAAATACCTTATTTTTCGGTTCGTTTCAAGTTTACACCCATGCATACAAATAAATAAGTAAATAGATAGATACATAACTAGTAAGGATAAAACATGTTATACGTCACATTGTTTCTAAACTGGAAAAAAGAATGAATTATTCATTTATAAAATAGTTTAACCTGGTATATATATGTGTGTGTGTTGGCAATGAGCCTTATTTAGTTGAAATAATTCAAGAAATACATTCTCAATACGTCATCACGAGACAGTGCAAAAACTATATACATTTTACCACATTTCAAAGAAACTAAGCAATAATCAAAGCACACCATCAATTCCTTATAAAAAAAAAGATACATATCCGTATATTCGAGTAACTCACCTATTAGTAATACTTTTCCACATTGTTGAACAGAGAGAGAGATTGTCATGTTATTTTGCGCAATGCATTTCTTTTAAAAATAACGTGAGGATGAGAAAGCGAGGCGCGTGTGCAATTCATAGTGAAGACACAGCGAATTTTTGTATTTTGTTATCATGAATCCCTTTTGCGGTGGCAAATCTTGTTGTATGGCGGAGAGCGGGAGGGAGGGGGGAGGAGAGAAGGTAAAATGATTAGGATTAGAGAGAAAGAGAGTGGCAGGGACAATAAATTGATATATAAAAGGGGAAAGGGTGGCAAAACTAGTGTAAAATTGGAATACATTTCTTTAAAAAGGATGAAATAGAAACTGTCAAAATATTCTTTGTTTAAATACATATACTAACTAAAAGTAATCACTATATTGTCTATTTGCTTTTTTTTTTAGAAATACGTGCTCAACTATTGCTACTTATTAATTTTAAACCAGGAAATATAAACAACAACATAACCTACCATCTAATTATTATTATCTACTAAAATGTCTGAAAAACAACAAGAAATTATCAAACAACAAACTCTAAAGGAGAATATTATAGCTTCTAATGAAAATAGTTCCACAACTTTAAATTCAAATAATTCAAGTGCAAAAAGAATAATTAAGAAGAATTCAAATAAGAAGAAGAGAAAAAATGTTTGTTATATGGATAATTGTTCAAATGCTGCATTAAAATTTATTGGAGATTGTAATTTTTGTCATGGTCATTATTGTTCAAAACATAGAATTATGGAAAATCATAAATGTACAGGATTAGATAGTTGTAAAGAACAAATGCATAAAAGAAATGCAGATAAATTAGATAAAGAACAAACAATAATACCAAAGATTCAAATATAAAAAGAAAATATAAACTCACTACTGCAATCAAAAAAAGGAAGGAATATCAATTAGAAAACCATACCCTTGTTAATAAGAAAAACAAAGCAAAACAAAAACAAAAACAAAACAGAAAGATAGAATGTCAGAAGTGACGTTGTCCCGTTAACACGTCTACTATATCCACATATCGACATATCGTTTCCACAACTGCCAACAAGCTAACGTTGTTGTGACTCACTTTCATCGCGAGAATCACGTTTGGATCATTGTAACTTTCGTTCTCCTTTCACTTCGGAATCAAAAACCTGTTATATTATTATACAATCAATATATAAATATGTCTTTATGTGGAAGCATACAACTAAATATTAATTAAATAATACTGTTTACCTTAATCATTTCCAATGTCATCCATCAATCTTTCACCACCAATTACTGACTATATTGATAGCGCCGTGTAACTATTAATTACTTCTCGCTAAAAACTTCGAAATTTTCAGAAAAAAATATTTTTCCGCTTTTTAACGGTCCGAAGATCGAGTGAGCGTGAAACTACACAAGTTCAAAATTACGAAACAAGATGAAAAATTTTTCATAGATGCCCTGGTAATTAATTGCATGGATCTACATATATTTAAACTTAATCTTTATAACAGAACGAAAATTCGTATTGTTATTAGTATTCCTATATACAGTAGATTTTTGGAAACCATCATATGACAAGATAAGATAAAAGGAACAATGGCAAAGAGACCACTTGGGTTATCTAAAAGTAACAAAGCTAAAAGGGTCAAGAAAGACCAAAACAATGAAGGGGCAGGTACCTCTAACAGTAACACTAACAGTAGAGAAGGTACTCCGCAATTGACTTTGGAAGTTGAAGAAGGCGAAGATCCAGAAAATGAATTAGTTCAATTACGTGCTATGTGGAAAAGGTATTTCCATGAGGAGAGACAATCGGAACCACTATTGAATGGTGTTATTAATGAATGTAATGGTTTATTAATTAAAAGTGATAAAGAAGGTACACAGTTGGATACTGAATATTTAGCTATCTTTGCATTTGCATTGGTTGAATCGATTTATACTGAAGATGGGTATCATCCAGAAATGCATGAACTATTTGAACGTGCATTAGAAGTACTTGAAAGAGGTTTTAAACAAGATCCTGAAAATAAATTATTGGGACTAACATTTGCTAATTTATGTTTTACCAGAATTATTACTGAATATATGTCACAATTAAAACCTGAAAGTGAAGAATCCGAAAATAAATGGGGAATTAAAAATTTATTAAAGGATGCAATGTCAAAATTTTCAATATATGATAAAGATATTAAAATGACATATTCTGTATTAAACGAATTGAATACTTTATTAGAACTTGTTGCACAGTTCAATAGTTCATCCGCTGTCGCTGAAGATGGTCTAGACAGTGATATCGAAGAAGATGCCGAAGAAGATGCTGACGATGAAGAAACTGCTATTCTTTCAAAAGAACATCCATTGTATGATATTAAATTAAATTCTCGTTCTCATTTTGAATGGCAAAGACGTCAATTAATTGAATTGTATGAAAAATTATCAACAAATGATAAGGATATTAAATTCAAGAGAGATGTTGCAACAATGATTGGAGAATTATACTTAAAGAAAGCAGCATCTCCATCGAGACAATTTTTAAAATTAAGATATGGTGATGATAAAGATGGAGATGTTACTCATGGCCATCTCTGTCAAGAAGCTCAAGAAAATGCAATTAAAGCTATTGCATCTGCATTAGAATATTTAAGACTTGCTCAAGATCCTGATTCCACGGATTCTTGGGTTGCAATTGCAGAAGCTTATATTGATTTAGGTAATGTTTGTGATAATGAATCAAGTGAACAAGAAAATGCTTATGGTGAAGCTGAAAAATTATTACGTAAAGCTAATATTGCCGCACATGGTAAGTATGATGAAGTTTTAAATAGATTCTTAGAAGATCAAGCTCAATAGTAGAAAAAAAATAATAATATAATATAATATGATATAATATATTGTAATAAAAAAAGGATTCTAAGCAGATACACCTTTTTTTCTTAATTAATTTGGTTATTTTTCTTTTTTGGCAGATTGGTATATAACGCTTGGCATGAGTTCCGTGGGTGTTGCCATGTAGCAACCAAAGGCACACTCATATATCTCTGATTATCCGTGGATAATAATTTTTTTTATATCTATAGTTTGGTTTTAATAAAGTATACCTTCTTGTATATTCCAGTCTTAAATTATATAGGGTTAAGTATAATTAACTTGAAGTTCCGCGGGTGCACTGTTCGTGGACAGTGATGTCCCTGACCACTTTTCCCGTCTCTCTTCTGCACCGTCTCAGTGTATCTCATATCCAAAAAGAAAAACAACGTAATTGGAAAGAGAGAGAAAAAGCATATCTCAGTTGCTTTATCGGCACAACAAATTCCATACCCAAGAAAAAAATTACACTTCGTCTCTTTCTCGGCAGGGAGCACTATGGGCGGTACATAGGAATAACCTAACATTATTACGTACAGGGAGTAGGTAATCTGGGAAACAGAAAATTCGAAATATTCCTAATTTGGGTTCATGTTAAATGCCTTGTATTATAATCGCGCACAGAGTTGCATTCCACATCCGGAACAACGGTACATAAACTGTCTTCTTCTCTTTGGCAAACAACAAATGCAACAAACAACGAAACCCGCGGAGTTAAAGCTCTTCCGGAAAACTGCCATGGTGGTCTCATTTTTTCCAAAATACACAATAAATTTTATCTGGGGGAGGAAAATATTCCACAGAACACGCTGCACACTGACACCATAGAAGACAAGTTTCTTTCTGTTTTCCCACATTTATAAATGTCCCTCATTCAAAAGAGGACTAAAAACCCTCGATGAGGTAATAGAGAGGGCCCTACAAACTGAAGAAATTCAACAATATTCATTGTTTTTAATTAGGATATCGATCCCTTGCTGCTTCTTGGGTTTAAATTGATGATGAGTTATACAATAACAGTGAATAATACAGGCAAAGATTCGAACAGTTTTCTTTGTTTTCCATGGAAGATAAACAATATGAGGAGAGAATCATCTTCAAGACAATGTCATTTTATTTTATTACAAGTCTTTGTTAGTAATCACTTATGGAAAGGTTTTGCTAATGTAAGGTAGAATGCATCTCTCTCTCTCCGATGTCAGGCTTACTTTAAATGCATCTTTGTAATGCACCTTGTCATAGAGAGAAAAAGAAAATTTAATAAACAATAAAATGACTGAAGCTTTTTTCTTCTTTCATTGATAATCAGTCCTCCTTTTTCCAGTTAATTTATATTCAACCTCCCCCCTCCCATTTGTAGTTTCTTTTTATCTTTGATAATGTGTCCATCGTTTCCATCTTTCTTTTCAAAATTTAACTGCATTATATATAATAAACAAGCAAAAAAATATTTAACTTAATTTAATTCTCAATTAACTTTTTCAAATTAAAATTTCACACCACATCAAACATTAAATTACTATTTTTTTTTTAAATTAATATAATTAATTGTAGTTTAATAAAGATAGAAATAACGAACTTCAGCTTTTTGTTTATTTTATTTTTTATTTTTTATTTTTACACAATGAATCAATATTCTATCGATTCTGGTGTATCTAAAGTACTAAATAGTACATCATCAGTAAATGATTTACTTCACCATCATCATGTATCACTTTATGGTGGTATGACACCAAATTTAGCATTTAATATTTGTATGATTGTTATATGGGGTATTCTTTTATCAAGTCAAATAGTACAAGTAATATATAAACAATATTGGTTTTCAACAGCTTTTATATGTACAGGTATATTAGAAGTATTAGGCTATATTGGTAGAACATGGTCTCATTCAGATACATCATTAATGGATCCATTTTTATTAAATATGATTTGTTTAACAATTGCACCTGTCTTTACAATGGGTGGTATTTATTATCAATTAGCTAAACTATTAGAAGTTTATGGTTCAAAATTTGGTCTTTGGCCACCAATTATTTATTCATATGTATTTATTGCATCTGATATTGTTTCATTAGCTATTCAAGCTGCAGGTGGTGGTACAGCAGGTATGGCTGTAGCAGATGAAGAAAGTACTAAGGATGGTACTCATATTTTTGTCGCAGGTTTAGCATTACAGGTATTCTCAATGTTAATCTTTATGTTTTTATGGTTTCATTTCTTATATCAAATTTTTATTAAGACAAGATTACAACATTCAAAAGTTTCAAAATTTTCTTGGTCTTTATTAAAAATTCCACAAGAAGAAATAGATTATATGTATACCCCAAAATATAGAAATATGAGAATACCAAATAGAATTCCATTTAAATATTTCACTTTAGGTATGACAGGTGCAGTATTAACAATTTTTACCCGTTGTGTTTATCGTTTAGCTGAATTATCTGAAGGTTGGGAAGGTAATTTAATTACCCATGAGTGGTATTTTATCATCTTGGATGCCGTAATGATGTCAATTGCAACAATTTGTATGACAGTATTTCATCCAGGTTTTGCATTTCAAGGTCGTACAGAAAAAGTTCCAATTGCAAAGACTCATAAATTTGGAAAATCAAAGAAAAATTTAAAAGAATCAGCCTTTGATCGTGATGTTGAAGCTGCTGATTTGGATACCAATGGTGGTCATGATTTAGCAAACCTTGTAGGTGATGATAATAATGATGATGACGATTTAGATAATTCTTCTTGGAATAATACTGATAGTAATGAAAAGACAGATACTAGTTATGCTATACCTGTCGTGGAAAATAATGGAACCACAGTATCTGATGATTCAGATAATTCTGATATGAAAAATAATAATTCAAAACAATCTGGTTTAAAATCAAAATTATGGCCTTTCAAGAAATAATTGTATCATTTATTAAAAAAAATTAAAAAGTTACTAATCTCTTTTTAATTTTTCTCTTCAACCACTACATCCATCTCATCGTAACTTTTTCACATAATAACCTTTAGCATCTTTCCACACCATTTATTTTTCGTTTTATACATAAATTGGTTTTATTTATTTATTTGAAATTTACTATTAAAAATAATACCAATGTCCATGGTATTCACATAATAATAATAATAATAATACCCTCTTTTTGGTCTCATTTCATCCCTATTAATTAATACATCATGACACATCTTTTTTCATTAGTAATAATACCATTTTTTTTTACTACTCATTTTTCAAAATTTTTATGACCCTCATTTCTAATTCCAACGATAAATAGGATAATAATCATCTCTGATATCTTCCATTTTTTCATCCTATTTTTTTTAGTTCTTCTTTTTATCTGATGTATTACATTAGGCATAGTTTAGATACTTCCATCGTTCTATGTGTGAAAAATATTTTTCCTTTAGGATATACCAAACATATTAATCTTCATTCAAACTTTTGATAGACTGACTTTATAGCATCGTATATATCTGAATAAAATCAATAGTAAAAAAAATAAAATAATAATTCTATTTACCATATAAAAATAAAATTGTGTCATTACATAAATATGTGTGATATATATAACCTTCCTTTAGAGAGTAAACAAAAAACGGTAAAATTTAATAATAAGATGATACTAATAAGTCATTTTTTGTTTGCATTCAAACTTCTTCTTTAACATCATCGAGATTCTCTTGTTTTTCTTGTTCTTGTTCTTGTTCTTCTCTCTTCTTAGCTTTTTCTCTTCTTCGCAAAATAAAAACTATTTCACAAATTGAATAGCCGAAAAATTCATCGAGTAACGTCGTTACACATGAATGACAACATCTCCAATCCCAGAAGTCAGGTTCTATTTTACCTCCAAAAGTTTGAGTTTTATAGTCATAATGCACCGGAGTAACTTTTCTTACCACATCAGTGCCAGGACACATCCACCCATCATTAAGAAAATAATAACATGCAGCATGTAACAGAATAATTAATACAGATATTCTAGGATATACCTTATTAACATATGCTGCCTTAACAGTGCATACAGTTGCCCAAACATAAAAATTAATTCTTAAAATCGCCTGGAGATAGCCAAAAAATGATTTTGGAATTTCATCATAAATCATAATCACAATGTGGAATAAATTTAACATTTTCTTTTGTTATATTTATTTTAGACTCTCTATTTCTTTTCTTTGATTAATTAATTGATTAAATACTATCTTGTTTGTTTCAAGAACCTACAGAAAAGGGATGCTAAATGACTTTATAAAAGGTTTTTACTTGAGACTTTTTATAATGAGTCTCTTGGTTGCAACTAAAATGTCGGAAAAAAAAATATTGTTACTATTATTAGAGGCACAGCTTTTTTTCTTCTCTCATCCCTTGATTTTGTTGTAAGAGCTGGGAAGGCCCCATTGTGGTAATATCTCTGATGAATTACCCAAATACAGATACGAATATAAGATCAAGTATATTTAATGACACAAGATATTTAACATTGAAAATTTAAGAATTCTTACAACAGCATTTTAAATGTTTTAACGTAATGGGAAAGTAACGCCTCTAATTACTATATTTTATTACACTCCTACATATCAAAATATTCATTGTCTGAGCCTCAGTACTCACTATAAAGAAATATTGCATTCAGATATTCCTATTGTATGTATGTAAACATTTTAAAGTTACATTTTATACTCCTTCCTCTTGTTGTAAAGACTATTACTACGTATTAATTTAGCTTGATACTTGTATTCACTTCTCTCTGCGAACATCGTAAATTTCCGCGATGAGAAGTGAAAAATTTTGTTTACCAAATAAGAATATAATTAAATTTGAAATGTAACATTACCATAAAAATAAAAAGAAGAAAACATACTTGTGAAAGGATAATCAACAGTTAAACAAAGAATCAAACAGATCTTCTCAAATCAAACTTACCAGTATTATATACTATTAGTATGGGTGTTCCTTCATTCTTTAGATGGTTATCAAGGAAGTATCCTAAGATTATTTCACCAGTTATTGAAGACCCTGCTCAAGTTGTCGATGGTGTCACATTACCGTTAGATTACGCTGCACCAAACCCTAATGGTGAATTAGATAACTTATATCTGGATATGAATGGTATTGTTCATCCATGTTCTCATCCAGAGAATAGACCACCACCAGAGACAGAAGATGAAATGCTTTTAGCTGTCTTTGAATATACCAATAGAGTTTTAAATATGGCAAGACCACGTAAAGTACTAGTAATGGCTGTAGATGGTGTTGCTCCTCGTGCCAAAATGAATCAACAAAGAGCACGTAGATTTAGAAGTGCGAGAGATGCAGAAATTCAAAATATGGAACGTGAAAGAGAAATACTAGAAAGAGAAAGCTATGGTGAAATCATTGATGACTCTGTGAGAAATAAAAAGACTTGGGATTCTAATGCGATTACCCCCGGTACACCCTTCATGGACAAACTAGCTGCTGCATTACGTTATTGGACAGCTTTCAAACTAGCCACAGACCCAGGTTGGAAAGATCTTCAAGTTGTGATTAGTGATGCTACTGTTCCTGGGGAAGGTGAACATAAGATTATGAATTTTATTAGATCACAACGTGCGGACCCAGAATATAACCCAAATACTACACATTGTATTTATGGTTTAGATGCTGATTTAATTTTCTTAGGTCTTGCAACACATGAACCTCATTTTAAAATTTTGAGAGAAGATGTTTTTGCTCAGAGTACTAAACCTAGATCCAGAAATGGTGGTAATAGTACATTTGCGCCACAGACAGCAGAAGAAAAGGAACTGCTATCGAAAGAAGATGCTCAGAAACCATTCTTATGGCTACATGTTAGTGTCCTAAGAGAATATTTAGCTGCTGAATTGTGGGTCCCCAGGTTACCATTTGTATTCGACCTCGAGAGAGCTATTGATGATTGGGTTTTCATGTGTTTTTTCTGTGGTAACGATTTTTTACCACATTTACCTAGTTTGGATGTAAGAGAAAACAGTATTGATATCTTGTTAGATATTTGGAAAGTTATTCTACCTCAGTTAAAGACATATATGACATGTGATGGTAATTTGAATTTAGAATCTGTTGAGAAAGTTTTAGCTCAATTAGGAGCTCGTGAACCTGATATCTTTAAAACTAGACATATTCAAGAAGTTAGGAAACAAGAAGCAATGCAAAAAAGGAAACAAAACAGAAATGGTAATTTTTCTAAAGGCCAAGATAGACACCCAACAAAATTTACAGAACAGTTACAACTTTATGATACATCTGGTAATTTAGCAAATGGTTCCTGGAACTTAACTACACATGACATGGTTAATCTAAAGAAAGAATTAATGCTTGCAAATGAAGGTAACGCTGAGGCCATTGCTATTGTGAAGGCTCAAAGTGATAAAAATGATGAATTGATGAAGAACATTACAGAAGAGGAAATGAACAAGGTTGTATCTCAAGCAAACGTCAGTAATCACTCTACAGCCGAACTACTAAGAAAGAGGTTAATAGCAAAGAAACATACTCTTGAAGAAGATGAGGATGAAAAGATTAAGGACGAAGAAGAAGGTGTTCCAGCCAAAAAATTAAAGACTGAGCAAGAAAATTTAAACAATGAAATAAAATCAGAGGTTGAAGCAGAAATGAACGACGATGATGATGACGATGACGATGACGATGACGATTCTAGTACAGATGATAAAGATACAGCAACCGAGATCATCTCGAATGGGAGCGTCAAAAGTGGGGTTATCAATACTGATGAGACTGTAAAACTTTACGAACCAGGTTATATTGAAAGATATTACACCGAAAAATTCCATATTGATGTAAAGGATATTAACACTGTAAGAAAAGGTTTAGTGAAAGCATATATTGAAGGTGTGTCATGGGTTCTTCGTTATTATTATCAAGGGTGTGCTTCCTGGACATGGTATTATCCGTTCCATTATGCACCATTTGGTTCGGATTTCACAGACATTGCAAACATAGATGTTCAGTTTGAATTGGGTGAACCTTTCTTACCATTTGAACAACTTATGAGTGTGTTACCAGCCGCTTCAGGTCATACTTTACCTGCCATTTTCCGCCCATTAATGAACGAACCCGATTCGCCAATTATTGATTTTTACCCAAATGAATTCCCCATTGATATGAATGGTAAGAAGATGTCATGGCAAGGTATTGCATTACTTCCTTTCATAGATGAAAATAGATTACTAGAGAACGTCCGTGCACAATATCCTAAACTAACTGATTATGAAAGATCTAGAAATGTCAGAAATGAGGACATTTTACTTGTCAGTAATAAAAATGTGAACTACGAAACATTCGTAAAGAAGCTTTATAGTACCGAAACAACAAC
The DNA here is from genome assembly GCA_030571355.1 of Maudiozyma serrabonitensis. Classification (NCBI taxonomy): domain Eukaryota; kingdom Fungi; phylum Ascomycota; class Saccharomycetes; order Saccharomycetales; family Saccharomycetaceae; genus Maudiozyma; species Maudiozyma serrabonitensis. Next base: position 69,901 of record JAJLXS010000014.1, on the reverse strand, counting down.
TGTTGAAGTATTCAACTTTGGCCACTTTAAGAGTGGATTAAGTGGTATTGTATCAGCCGATAAAGAAGGATTTAAATTAAATAGTAAACTAACATGTCCTATCTCAGAAGGTTCCTTTCCAGAACTTACAACTAATCTATTTCTGAAAATGTCATTTGAGTTCAATCCATTGGTTGTTCCAAATAAATCGATTATTCTTAATGGTTATATTCCACCAGTACAAGCTCTAGATTCCTACGACTTAGATTCCATCATGTACAAATATGGAAATAATAACTATGGTCGTAATAATAGATCCCGTTTCAATGATAATATGAGGGATAATATAATCAAGACTGGACCAAGTGGCAGCACACAATACAAACCCAGAGCTGGTGGATATAGGGCATTCTTTTACTTTAGTCAACAACAGAACAACCAAAATGCGAACCAATACCAAAATCAAAATGGAAACTATTATAACCAGAATCAAGGTAATGGTAGATATAATAATGGAAATAATTACAACAATAGCAATAATCGTGGCTATAATAATGGTAACAACTATAATAATAATTACAATCGTAATAATGGTAACAACTATAATCGTGGCAATAATTATAATAACAATAGCAGAGGAGGCTACAATAATGGGAATAATTATGACCGTCATAGAGGAAGATATAATGGCGGTAACCAAAATAGATATAACCAAAACGACAGAAATGGTGGCGGTCGTAGATACTAATTTTATAATTGTTTGTAATTAATCTACTAAAATAGACATCATGTTATATATATTCAAACATTTAGAATGTTGAAGCTTTGCTATTATATACAAAAATACATTAATATATTTATGTTTAAACAAGTGTGCTTTTGTTAAGAATCAATGAGTTAAATAGGGGGAGGATATTTGTATAGTCACGCATTTTTACCTTAATATTGCCAACATTTAATGTTATTTGAATGTTTTTGGAGGAAATTTGACTAGAGGAGAATATCTATTTTCTTATTAAACTAATAAAACTATTGTTACTCAAACAAATTATTTTGAACAGGCTCATCTCACACATTAGGAGGTTATAACAAAGTTTACTGTAGCTATCGTTTTACTTATCACTAAAAACACGTATCACAAAAAAAGACTTTGGATAAGAGTAATAAAATACTAATAGGCACTATTGATATTTTATCCTAGGAATACAGTATCAATATTGATAAAAAAAATACCACAACAGCTCTATATGTAACAAGAACTACAGATGATTAACTCTGAAGACATTGCTATTAACGGCAAAAAACAAAGCTTGCGAAGGCGAATTTGTCTCCCCAAAACTTCAAACGGACAACTAATCTAGAGAATCCGAGATAAAGAATTCCATCTCCTTTGATTCATTAGTTTCTAGTTTGTTAGTAATTTTTCATTCGGGCATTTTTTTAAAATAAGAATTGATCATTAATTTTTAGTTTTATTTTACAATATTGGATTTATATATACTATAATTGTTTTTGACCAATCCACCTGAAAAAAACGGAATGACTGGTCTTTTTCATTTGTGCTGGTTTAATTCAGATATTGTCCATTATGTCTTTACAATATTTTTGAACGAGGTGTCGCAGTATATTACCCTTAGTTTCTGACAGGTAACTGAAATAGTTTTCAAACAAATCCAAGAAACAGGAGAACCGAAAACTGTGGAACCAAAGGCGTTTTCTGAACTAATAAATGTTATTGTTTTATGCATTCAACCTAAATTTTGAAATTTTTCTCAAATCAAAAATGAACCAAAATTTTGAGATTTTTATTACGTCCTCCGATGTAGTGTAACGGCTATCACATCACGTTCTCACCGTGGAGACCCGGGTTCAACTCCCGGCTTCGGAACTTTTTTCAAATTTTTTTTCATTTCAGCCGGGTAAATAGTATTTTTTCTCATATTAAATATACTTATATAGTCTTCAATATAAAAGAAATAACTTACATTTTAGTCTAAATATTGAGGATTCCTATTACGAATTTTTATTTGTGTCACAGTTATTATTAATTTACACCAAGCTTTTCCCTTAATTTTATGTTTTTGTGCTTTTTTTAATTTTGTGTATTATTGTTACATTTCATTTAATGCAAAACAAGTTGATTTAAAGAGTTTGTTAAGAATAACCTTCCTTTAATAAGGTTACAAAACATATTAATAATAACTATCATTTTATTTTATATTAATTAGATTCATTTTGTATATCCAGGGTTTTTCAAATTACTACATCTTTACACTAACCTTCAACGAAATATTTCTGTAAATTAATATATAAGTATATATATGTCATTACCCATAATTAAAATTTTCAATTGATATTGATCTGTGCCATCATCATGAATTTAGGAATGCAAACATTTACAACCTTATATGTTTATCTTCCACTTAAGAATAGAGACGATTAATCTACATTTACAGTCACAAATTTGATTGAAATCACTAAAAAGGGTGCTTCGTAGAAGGTGATAGTAGTCTTGACAGACAGAACAATAGATTTTAAATAGCTTCCTTTCATTCCAACTCAATATACACAGCAGGGATTAGAGAAACTGAAATTCTAAACAAGTTAGTAACTTTGTACGGCAGGGAATCACATAAGAGAAAAAAAAGCGCCGCAACTGGATATAGAGTTATTCCGGCACTATATCAACTTTAACTCAATGCATTTCTTTTTGTCCAACGTTTTGTTAATGTTATAATAGTAGAGGAGTGTAAGCTCCCAATTTTCTTTGTTCTCCCTCCCCCACATGCCGAAGGACAATCCCACAGGCAGATACCACAAGTTCTTCAAGGAAAGAAAAAAAAAGGAATTATATGTCCACACTTTACTCTTGTCAGTCGTTTTCTCTTTCTGATATCTTTTGCACTCTTTCCCGGAAAATCTTCCCGGTTCCACGCTGTTTGTCATACAAGAAAATAAAAAATAAAAAGAAATCATCCAACCACCCACCTTCTTCCTAAGCGGTTTGCGGTTTTCTCCCACGTAAACATGTGTAGCAATCAATAGACCACAAGTGGTGGGGGTCTAAACCATTTTTAGTTTTACATTTCAATTTTCGTGAGGATGATTGATTAAAGTGACGGGCAACACGGAGGAACTTAGTGTTTTCGTTGATAATAATAATAATAATATTATTACATGCTTTGTTTGAACTTATATTGTACGTAAAATTTTAAGGTAAACGGTTAATTTTGTGCTACTTCTTGTGCATTGCATTACATGCATGAAGCTATGAGACCGTTTCGGCCTCTCTGAATTCTAGGAGCTGCAAATTGAGGTACCGGAAATACTTCTAACTGACAAAAAAAATAAAAAGTAAATTAAAAATATTCAGAAAGAGGTCTGTCTATCTTTCTCGTAATTAAAAAAAAAAAATTAGTCGTTGCAAAACAAGTTCTCTCTTCTTTGGATTTTTTTTTTCACTTTTGCTATCTGTTCTTGATAACTTATATATTCTATTTCACTTTAGATACACTTTATTATTACTATCAACTAATATATATCGTTATTACTAATTAGGATTGGGTGAACCCAAAGGATAATTTAAATACTGACAATACACTACCATAAGAATATACGGAATTATTGATATTACACACGATTACGAACCAATACACAATTTTTTTATAAAAAGATATTCTCGAACTAAAAGACAAACAGAACCAAAATTTTGATAGTTTATTTTTAACAAATATGTTTGTTTCACCTCCACCAACCTATCTGATTAGGCAGTCCTCACATAAGAAACAATCTAAAAGGAGAGATGCACAATTTAATAATCAAGATATTAATAGTAATTATGATAGTTCATCTTCAATAAATACAAATATTTCAGGTATTCATAATAATGAAGAACAACAACAACAACCTCAACAAGCATTTCATATTCCTTCTTTAGCAAGAAAAGAAGCCAATTTTGTTAGTGCACCAACAGAATATGCCGATAGAGCAAGAGTTGAAATTAGAAAACGTTTATTACAACAATCTCCAAATAATAAAAATTTAGAAAAAATTAAATCTCATCAAGCTTCATCTAATTCATCAATACAACATTCAATAGATAATGAAAGTATATTTTCGGATAATGCTTCATCATATCAATCAAGTATATTTTCTGCACCAAATACAGTACAAACACAACATTCTGATAATAGTCTCTTATCACATCCACAACAAAAATTTGTTACTCATTTGACTCTAGAAGAAGCTTTACCAAAGACATTTTTCGATATGTACGCACCAGAATTATTTACACAGGATCCATCTAAAATTTTATATAATGGAAGACCAACTTTTACCAAAAGAGAATTGTTAGATTGGGATTTAAATGATATTAGGTCATTATTAATAATAGATCAATTAAGACCTGAATGGGGTAATCAATTACCAGAAATTATTACTAATGAGAGTAATCTACCCAATTTTAGATTTATATTATTACCATTATGTTCGTCAGATGAATTTATTATTAATATTTTAGTTAATTCAGATTTATACATTGAGGCTAATTTAGATTATGAATTTAAATTAACAAGTGCAAAATATACTGTAGCAGCAGCAAGAAAGAGACATGAACAAATGACGGGACAAAATGAATTAATGATGAATTTATCAAAACCTGAATGGAGAAATATTATTGAAAATTATTTATTAAATATTGCTGTTGAAGCTCAATGTAGATTTGATTTTAAACAACAATGTTCAGATTTTAAGAAATGGAAAATCCAACAAACAAACCTAAAGAAACCTGATATGCCGCCACCAAGTGTAATTCCAATGACAATGCATCAACGTAATGGAGCAGGATCCAATACTTTATTAAAGAAAGCATTAATGAAAAATATGCAAATGAAAAATATTCAACAACAACAACAGAATACTATAGATAAGACATTACTTACAGCGAATAACTCTGCTCCCGCACAAAAAGTTTCTTTAACTAAAGAAGAAAAAGCCAGCATATGGTCACATTGCCAAGCTCAAGTTTATCAACGTCTTGACTTAGATTGGAAACCAGATGGCGTCAGGTGAAAAATAAACCATAAGACGTCATCTATTTATTTATTTATTAATACCTCTGCATCATTCAAATTTTATTTGCATTTTCTATATGTCATTAAAGACATATCTATTAAGTCATTACCCATTAGTTCAAATAATACCGCTCTCTAACTTTTCAACCATAATTTCTAATACCAAGTGTTTTTTGAGTATTATCACTTTTGTCAAAATTACTCTACCTCATTTATTTTTTTTTCATAAGAACAACCTTTAGATAGACTTTGCTAATTAACTTATATATATTGAATATATAGAATAAGAATAAATCAACAATCATATACAGAAAAAACTTGATGAGCCTTAAGATCTTGCAAGTTGGTATCTATCCTTAACCAGAATATCGCGTGATACGATATACATAACAAATTCAATCAAAATTTTCTCTTAAGTAAACTGAAAAAAACAAACGAAAACAAAAAAAAAAAAAATTGAACTTCGTAGGAAATGTGTGAAAAAAAAAAGTTGTAATCATAACAAAGATGATGATATAGAAGGGTACCAGATATTAATTTAGAAAATTATAAGTGAGTAAAAACCGAAGTTTATTTTTATTAATAACATTTCAATATAACAGATATAACAATTTTTCACGTAGTTTGAATATATTTGCAAATCTATACATATTCTATTACTTTTTAAACTATGTCTGAACCAGGAAAGAAGGATGCGGCAGATCTACTAGCATCATTAAAGATCAATGAAGATAAGAAAGAAAGCAAACCAACGTCTACTACTGCTGAAAAGAGTGTTCCATCGAAGACAGAAGACGACAAACCAGTAAAGAAAAATCCATTACTATCAGATAACAAAACTGAAAAATCAGAAAAGAAGGCGGATACTAAGAATGAAGAAGAATCTCCATTAGTGAAATCAGAATATGAAGTTAAAGTTAAACTTGTAGATTTACAAGCTGATCCAAATTCTCCATTATACAGTGCTAAATCTTTTGATGAATTAGGATTAACCCCTGAATTATTAAAAGGTATTTACGCGATGAAATTTCAAAAACCATCTAAGATTCAAGAGAAAGCATTACCTTTATTATTAAGTAATCCTCCAAGAAATATGATTGCTCAATCTCAATCTGGTACAGGTAAAACTGCTGCATTTTCTTTAACTATGCTATCTAGAGTTGATCCCTCAATTAATGCACCACAAGCTATTTGTCTTGCACCATCTCGTGAATTAGCTAGACAAACATTGGAAGTAGTTCAAGAGATGGGTAAATTTACAAAAATTACAACTCAATTAATTGTTCCCGATTCATTTGAAAAAAATACACAAATTAATGCTAATATTATTGTGGGGACACCTGGTACTGTATTAGATTTAATGCGTAGAAAATTAATGTTATTAAATAATATTAAAATCTTTGTACTTGATGAAGCTGATAATATGTTAGATAAGCAAGGTCTTGGAGATCAATGTCTTCGTGTTAAAAAATTTATTCCAAAGACAACTCAATTAGTTTTATTTAGTGCAACATTTGCCGACAGAGTAAGAAATTATGCTAAAAAAGTTGTCCCAGAAGCCAACACTTTAGAATTACAAAGAAATGAAGTTAATGTCGAGGCAATTAAACAATTATACATGGATTGTAAAGGTGAAGATAATAAATATGAAGTATTATGTGAATTATATGGTTTATTGACAATTGGTTCATCAATTATTTTCGTTGCTACAAAGAACACAGCAAATTTATTATACGGTAAATTAAAACAAGAAGGTCATCAAGTATCAATTTTACATGGTGATTTACAATCACATGATAGAGATAGATTAATTGATGATTTCCGTGAAGGTAGATCAAAAGTATTAATTACAACAAATGTTTTAGCTCGTGGTATTGATATTCCAAGTGTTTCAATGGTTGTTAATTATGATTTACCAACTATCGAAAATGGTCAAGCTGATCCCGCTACATATATTCATCGTATTGGTAGAACCGGTAGATTTGGTAGAAAGGGTGTTGCAATTTCATTTATATCAGATAAAAAATCTTATAATGTATTATCACAAATTCAAAAATATTTTAATCTTGATATGACACGTGTACCGACCGATGATTGGGATGAAGTTGAAGATATTGTTAAAAAAGTATTAAAAGATTAAGAATTGTTTTTTTTAACAATACAAACAAACGAAGGCAACAATGTATCTATTATCTATTATCTATTATATACATACATATATATATATATATATATATATATATAATTTTACTTCAATGATTATTTAATCGATAAACTTCTATAGTGAAATACAACCGATTGTCCCTTAGATTACATAAAATTGTCTATATCTTAGAGAAAAGCTCTTTTGGTAAAATCCGATTCCCGGTTACTACACAGAATGCTCAGTCTCTAAGCTAAAAGACCGGGAAGATATTGTATGCTAATTTAAAAAAGAACTCCTCCGAGTTATTTATTGAACAGAAAACTAACTATCCATACAAACTCGGCCGAATCTCACTGCTAGCTATACAATGCAGTGAAACAATACGGGAACAATAACCGCCTCCGTTAAAAAACTGTTCCCGTTTTTCCCATTCCGAGCCAATAAGATTCTATCTGTCCGTGTATTTATTCATTTAAACCCTAACTTTCCCCCCTCCCCCCGTGGCACTGGGCTCTCCCTCATCGATTTGTTATTTTCGGTGGATAGCCACACACACACACACACACAAAATGGTTAATATTGCAGCTCGTGCACAGTGATAATCCCTTTAGCAATTAAATTATTTTTGGCTGCGTTTTTGAAAAGCAAAAAAATTGTGCGGTGAGTGAAATAAACAAAACAAGGAAACAAAATATACTCACAGCGTGTGTGATGTAATATGAGTAAAAAACAGTTAGGGAACATAAATTAGTAACAAATATATATAAATAAAGCGATGTGCATCAATTACGGATAAATCTCAGATTCTTTTTTAACTCCTATATTATTTAAAAGGCTTTCTTTCTTGTTGTTCTTGTATAATTTTTTTCTTTCTAAGTTAAAACAAACCTCAACGTTTTAAGTTTATTTTAATCATTTAAACACACAGTATATCTACAAACAATTCACATTATGGAAGCCTCTAAAATCATTAACATTATTCTAGCTCTATTTTTACCACCTGTCTCTGTCTTTTTATGTCGTGGTTGGGGTACTGAATGTATCATAAGTATCGTATTGACTATTTGTGGTTGGGTTCCAGGTATGTTATATGCTTTATATATCATTTTACAAGATGATTAAAGATAAATTAACTAATTTGTCAATTGCATTTTTAAAAAAACAAACAAACATGAAAATTCATATCATTTTATAATTTTGGAAGTATTTTTAAAAGAACAAAAGACACTAAGCCTATTCTTTGTGATTTCTTTTTTCTTACTTTCCTAACCTTTCCTTCTATATATATATATATATCTTTACAATTTAGTTTGCTACGATATTATTATTTAAAGATATATTTATTTAAACATATCTTTCACTATGTAATTTTTAATTTTAATTCAATAAAAAAATAACATTTTATTATTATTATTACTGTTATATATATATACATGTATGTAAAATCATTATCATAGAAAAAGAAAACTAGATAATTTATTCAAAAGGAAGTTTTTAATTAATTAAATTTGTTGTATCTAGATTTATAATTGTGGAGCTAACATATCCATTAATGGAGATTGAATAAATGCAACACCTGCAACAAATAATGAACCATTCAATAATATTGTAAAAGCTGGAGATTCTTTAAATTCTTGAAATTTTGATTTTGGAGTTTGTGGTGCACTTGGCATTCCACCATTTAATCCTGGCATACCAAACATCTTTCTATATATATATGTATGTATTTATCTTGTTTTGATTAAGATATACCCTTTTTCTTTGATTTAATGTCTTATGTATACACTCATTTGCCCTCTTTATCCTTTAATACATTGTGCTTTCCCTGTTTGCTTCGCTTTTTTTTTTCTTGCTTTGATTTTACCGGCTCTATGCTGTTCGTTAACTATGATATCCTTCATCTCATACTATAATAAAAATAATAATCTTTTAATAATGTTATATATATATATAAAATTGTATAGATAGTATTTTTGTTTTACTAACTTACGCTGACACCATACGGTGTAACCTTGTAAGTTCATTACTATCTGTATGTGTCATAGAATCATTTGACGACACTATATATATCAGGTCGTCCCGCGATCTGAGTACTGATTCTGTTTGTTTTTGATCTTGTTGATGACTTACAACTAAGTATTCTTGTATTTTATCCATTAACGTTTGTAATGATGTACTTAATGGTATATTCATACTCATATCTTTTCTTTTAATTATTCTTTGAGTAGTTTGATTCTTTTTGATTACGGGCGATTCTATCACAGATATATCCTCATCTTGTTCAGTTTTCTCTTCGAGAGGATATCGTCTTTGATTATATTGACGAAGTTTATAATAATATTTTGTTAAACGTATCAAATATAACCACGCATCGATCATATAAAGACCTAAAAATGGTACTAATACTAATAGAATAAGAACATAACATGATATCTGAACCGTATAAACAAATCGTAAAGTCCATCGTATCACTACTTCTTCTATTATATCCAGCACTGCCATCTTTTCTTCTTCTTATTTTTTTTTTCTGTAATGAATACTATTTTATTTTCGATCTGACCACTTAAAAGAACTCAAAAAAAAACAACTTCTTGGGGCTTTCTTTTTTGAATCACTAATATATATATATATATTCCTAGTCACCAACAATTTCGTTAGCTAATATCTAACAGTTTATAGCAATACTTCGTTTAACTCTTTTCAGCAGAAGATGTACTGTTTTTGCATTTAAAAAATTAAATAATTTTTATTAAATATCTCTTTTTATTTTCTTTCTGACTTTCTTTTTTGTCTCTTTCTCATCATGAATGATCCTTGCTCGCTTTGTTCCTTCTGCATGCAGTACTCCGTCTCGTGGGTCTGTGCCTCCGGCAACGCATAATAATACTACTAATCATTGCAATATGGCGATGATGAATGATCCAATGGTCTATCGGTATTCTTCGTCAACTCTATAAACGTGACTCATTTATTTTCATTTACACGACTATTAAGTCGATTTTATTCAATAGCATTATAGATGATTATGTCAATTATGGTATATATATGTATTTATAAAGAATGTTTGTACGTTACGAAGTGATGTGTCTGAGAGAGAGAGAAGGAGGTTTAAACTATGCAATTTAGGAAGTGTTGTTATGCATAGATACCTCTTTTTTTCCTTTTTTAATCGTGCCTACTGTACACCGATCACACTCAGCTCTAAAGTCCACACTCTACGGATATGTAACCTAACTGGTACACTTATTCTATTTAATTCAGCTTCTGTATTAGTCATACTTGGTAATTTTAATTTAATTGTAGTATGTTTATCATCAGCCCATGTTCCATAAATTTCAACATCTAATTCAATCTCTTCATCCCCCCACCAACATTTTCTAGCAGGTTTTCTCCAAAATAATAACAATTTTTCATTAATATCAGGTTTGGGTACTAAATCATAAACTTTTGGTAATTCAGGTGGATGTTTTGAATGACTCCCTGAAATATTAATACTACTACTACCAAGTCTTAACTGTGAACTATTTCTTGATGATGAATGAGAACGAACATTATCTGCTAATACAGAAAATCTTGATTTTTTCTTATCTTTCCTTGGTGTACGATTACTATCCTTATTTGAGATTGCAGATATATCTGAAGATGTAGCTGAACTTTTTAATCCACTGCTGCTACTCACTGTACGAGAACCAACTTTATTACTACTGCTATGGTGATGATGAGGAGAATTTGTTGTAGAATTTAATGATGATGCAGACGCCGTAGCAGATAAATTTGTCTCTGATTGTGTATCAGCACCATGCAAACCATGATCCATTTCCCATTTTAATTTTGCATCATTGTATGCAGTTCTAAACATTTCCGTACTTTCATTAGCAAGTCTACATAATGATAAAGAACTTATCACAGTCTTACCAGCTTCTTGAGTCCGATTACCCCATAATGATTGGGTAGTGAACCCTGATGAACATAACATATCCATTAGATGTTGTTCCGCAGGACCTAGTCTCTTACTGGACAGTTTACTTAAATCCAATTCATTAGCCATTGCCAAATTGCCACTATTGGGCTGAGATTTACCTGACGAATTGTTATTGTTATTAGTGTTTTGGTATCTTAGTCTATTGGATGAGAATAAACCTTGTAATACAGATGTTTTATTCGCTAGATAACTGCCTGCAGCTATTTTAATTTGAGCCATAAAATGATGTAATAAATCATTATTATTTTCACGTATTGTCTCAGGATCCATATTTGCATTATCTCCATTTGTATCAATCATTGAAGATTCAAATTTAAATTGTTGTTGCGGTACACAATAATAATCTAAATCTTCTCTTAATACAATAATTGCTGGTTTTTGATGTAAAATGTTATGTTCATTGGGGGTACCATTCCCATTAGTACTACTATTACCACTACCATTACTATTATTATTGAATCCAAAAAATCCTTTTGCACTATTAACTAAATTATTACTTGAATTACGTGCAAATAATTTTTCTACAGGGTGATTAATCATATCATCATGAGCTTTGGTAAAGACTTCCATAATATATTCAAAACAGTCAGGTGGAAAATTCATAATATATACTTCATCATCAGGTGTTAAATTTGTGATTACTTGACCATCTCTATCTAAGAATACACCAGATGGGAATAAACATAAAAGTAAAGATTCTGGTAATGACATCAATTGATCTCTAGTAATAAAATAATGATTTTCTTGAATATTTAAATGAATTAAAGAATTTCCATATGCATCATTTTCTAAACCTTCATAATATTCTTGATTATCGGGACCTAAACCATTGTCATGAAGTAATGGATTTACACCAGAACCATCCTGTGATACCTGTGTAATTATATTTTGCATTGTTCTTTATAAGTAACGACGACACACTTTTTATTAGTTAACACACTCTAACTATCTTTTATTTGTTTTTAAGGAATCAAATATATGTATAGATGAATAAAAATAAATTAATAAATACAGTAATAACACTATCAGAAAATATTATCTTAATTTTAAAAGTTTATCCTTATAACGAATAAATGTAACCTTTGAAAACCCACTAATTAGCAGTATGATTATAAAAACTGAAACCTGAGTAACTATATGTATCGTATAACTAGTTATCACGTTTTCTTCTTCTTAATTTAAATCACTTTTCTCTCTTAAATATATATGTGTATAAATACCAGCCTATTTTATGGTTCCCTATTCTTCTTAATGCCTAGCAAGCTTCTTATTTTAAATTCCAAACAAAGCAAAAAAAAAAAAATTTGTTCGGGCGGACGATTGTCCTCTCTCAATCAACTGACAAAAATTCTTAGGGAACAGTACAGGGTATAGAATAGGAGAATATCACAATCGATAAAATTGTTTTAAAACCACGCAAGAATATGCATATTTGTTCATGTATGTTACAAAGTAGATTCTCCGTATTATCAGTTATACTCAGATGAGACCAAGACAATATTTATTGGGGTGACATCACCTCTGTAGTTACTTTTTTCAAATTATGTATGGGATACAAGCTATAGGATTGCGTATATATCTCTATATCTCTATATGTGTATTAAATTCCATACATAAATGTGCTGGGTGTTGTAACTTGAGTCCGGGGCATTGTGAAATAGTAACACTTACAAGAATGTAGTATTCGTTACATATACAAGGAGGACAAGATATTCAATACCAAACTTAGTAGTTTCATTCTTGATATTACATCATGGAAAACTGATCAATTACGTGTGTTTGGTATCAAGATCACTCGGAACGATGCGTGAGTCATGTTATCTGCACTAACGTTGTTTACACCTCTCTAAAAAGAATCGAAATAACAAACGTATACTATGTTAGTTCGAAAACTGTAATCATAATATTATCGTCATCAAAATACGAAAGCAATTGTCGAAACACTCTAACTCATGTGTAATATCTAGTTTATGCCATAAATAACCCTTTAAACCCTAACAATATCGATGATTTCTTCAGTGAAAAAAACACCGCGCGCATTTTGGGAAGAAAATTTTTTAGCAGTGAAATTTTAATTTCTTATATATTAGAAAACATTTATATAAGTGGATGCTTTTACTGTTCTACCTGTTACTTAGTAACTGTTAATCAAGATTTTACAATAGTGTGTCAGATTTAGAATAATATGGGCTGAGTCTCAGAACAAATAAAAAATGCAAATATCAATTGTACACTTGAAGGTTCAAGGGTACGTACATCGAAATTTCATTTATTTTTTTTGTTTGTTTCCCCCATATATACTATGACTCTTTTTTTTATACTATATTGAGAATACCAAATGATGAATTACCATTTTTCATTAACTTATCTACATTATCTGAACCCCCAGCAGCTAACAATAGTTACTGGATCAAAGGGAAGAGAAAAAATTATTTTTTTATCTGATATTGGTATTTTTTTACTATGAATTTCTTGTATATATAGATATATGTTTCATTCTTTTTCTCTATTTTCTTTTGTTTTTGGCAATATCAACCTATTCATCATCACTGTTGATCATGAAATCATCAGTATCTGAATCTGTTACTTTATTGGAAGTAGCATTGATTTTAGTAGGTGTAGCATCCATTGGTTCTGGTGGAACAGGCTGCCATTTCTTCTTTGGAGTCTTATCAGGTGTATCAATATATGTAGTTTGTGATACAACACGTTGACTATCATTAGTTACCATTGATGCATCAGGATCTGCTGCAGTATTGTTGGGGTTTTCATCATTCTTGGTATTAGTAATACCATCTTTACTGCGTTCTCTACTTGGTAATTGTGGTGGAACATCTTCATCATCTGAAAATTCATCATTATTTAATGAAATTCCATGATTCTCTAAGGAATCCTCACCAATACGTGCACCAAATGAATTGAATCTAGGTCTTTCTGCTTGTGATTCATTAGTACGGGTAGAACTCATATTAGCGTTTGTGCGTGTATTACGTTGACTCTCATAATATCTAAATGCTTCTTCTTGTTCTCTCATTTGTGCATCACTATAAGCAAAATTGTTATTATTATTGTTATTATTTTCTTCAGATTGCTGAGTTTCTGTACCGAAATTTCTATTAAACCAATTACCAACTTTTGAAGCTGTATCTTGTAAAGATTTATTGGCTCTAGCAGTTATCTCAGGTAAGTCTTTCTCTACAAATTGACCCCAACTATCATCGTCTCTATAAGTATCTGGGTTAAACTCACCATTCTCCCTCAAACGTCTTCTTCTTTCACTTAGTCTCTCCTCATGTAATTGTCTATCACTACCATTAACAGAATCAAATGGAATAGGCTCATCCATATTAGTCATAGTATCATCACCTTTACCACTTCTGGAGGTGGTTGTATTTGTAGAACCTTTACGATGTTGTGAATGTCTCTTGTAATTTTTATTATATTGATCATTTAATTGTTTGGCCAAGAGTTCATCCTGCTCTAATTGAGTCAATTTCTTTCTACTTGGTAAATCTAAGGATGGTGATGGTTGTTTTGATGGTAATGCAATATCAGCACTTGCTTCTGGATCAGATAAATATAATAATGCATTAAATGCAGGATCCATTGATCCATTGGAGGCAATTACAACAGCTTTGATATATTTTTCTTCAATGGTTGGAAACGCATCCTTCAATTGTTTTAATAATGGATTCTCCTTTGGTGTACTTTCCTTTACGGTAGGTTTTTGTCTTGTAGGTAAAGGTGGTACATAGTCTTCATTATCATTTCCCTCCTTAGTGGTTGTGTCCTTGCTAATTTCAGGTGCAGACGAATCTTCTATTTCAAGTTCTTCCAATGAAACTGGTTTAGGATCAACCATTTTCATATCATTTGAACTAGTTTCAACATTCTTATCTTCAGTAGTTTCCTCTGGATCCTCGTCCATAAGAACAATTCCACCTTCACCAATACTGGCATCGTCTTCCACTTTCACATCCACCTCCGTTTCGCTTTTTGTATCTTCTACCTTAGAAACATCAACTTCTGGATTAATATCCACTGTATCGGCATTCTCGACAGTGTCTTCACAGTCAGTTGTTAACTTATTTTGTAATTCTTTCTTTTGTTCAGACATCAGTTGTTGATTCACAAGTTTACGTCAATTAAAAATTACGAAAATCGTAACAATATTATTGATATTGCAAAATTATTATGACTGGATTAGTGTTATTAGCTTGTTATATACCTATCTAAAAGCCACAAAATCCTTTTGTTTTGCCCTTATTCCCTGAACTTTCAGTGACTGGATTTTCCATTTTTCTGAATTCCACTAGAAGTCTTCATTTTTCTTTCCCCTTTCCAGATAGAAAAGAAAGACTATATTTAGCCAACCATCGAAAAAAATGTATTAGTTAGAATAGAATGACTGTGGATACTACGTAGCCATTGACCAAGCTATTTGCTCAATTATCTACTATTGAATATGTGCAAGATTAATTTTCTTTTTTTTAGTTCTCTAAAAGTTTAATAATTAGCTATATATATAAAATATAATATATAGAGATGTATGTCACAACCGTTTACATGGAATTTTTCATTTCCCTTAACTTATCCATTACTCTAGCTCTTGTCCAATTTCCTGATCCATCCCCAACAGCTTGTCTAACAAAAGGATCATCAAGTCTCATGAATGGATTGAATGTCAATTCATCATTTAAAGTATAGTTCCCTGTAGTCACAGTATGAGTGTCAGCGAATTTTTCAAGTTCATCTAGAGCTCTATTTTCACCAGGTGTCTTATATATAGTATTACGAACAAATTTAACATTACTCTTGGTATATTCATGACCTGGATAAACTTTAGTCAACCCCCAATTAGGTTCACCGACATTTTTCAATAATATTTTATTTAATGCAGTATCCATTTCAGCTCCTGTCCCTTCAAAGAATCTACCACAACCTGCAGTAAACAATGTGTCACCAGTAAAGACACCATGTTCATTTGTTTGAGGATCCTTTACGTAATAACAAACAGAATCCTGAGTGTGACATGGGGTTCTAATGGCAATAACCTCCAGATCTCCCAAGTTATATTTTTGACCTTGACGTGGTAATTCGTTAGAACCTTGAGATGCCTTGGAACCAGCTATTATCGAAACTGATTCATTACCAACATTTTTTAATTCACGAAGCATATTCAAATTACCTTCTGAATGATCATAATGATGATGAGTATTCACAATGGCTCTGATACTTTTCATTTCGTCTTGATCAAGTTTTGGTAACACTTCAAGGGTTTCAGCTGGATCAATAATCCAAGAATCCTTCTTATCGTGTGTACTTAGTAAATAACAGTAGTTATCGCCACCGGTGGCCCATCTCATTTTAATAGCTTTTACGTGCATGTTTCTAACAAATCTCACTAGCATACACTTTTTATAGATCTTCTGAAATATAATTCTACTTCGAGGTAATACACATATATAAAGCCAAACACCTATATTAGTAGGAATTGTATACGTTTGTATATGTTTACCTCTTCACATCTCCCCTTCCCTTTAGTTATTCTTTAACTTTTCCCTTTGTCTCCCTTAGATTCGCTTGGTGGCGAGGGAGGGGGGGTCCTCAATGTCTACTTATATTCATTTGCATTAAATCATATTTTAAGAGCAAACAGAAGTATATATTATAATTATTTATCATGTACCATGCATATGGTACTAAACTGAACAATATCAACTAATAGTACAATAGTCTAATGTATTTTAATTTTGTATTTTTAATTATATATTTTAGTTTTTTTTTATGTATGTAGAATGCTACAATGATCGTTACTTTATGGTAAAAAAAAAAGAAGGAAAAACACATACGTACACTGAAATATCGTATGTTATTTATTATTCGTTAGTGATGGAAAGGATTAGATTTAGTTAACCTTCCAATGATTTATAACCACCGCTCTTATTCAGATCCACTTTTTTATCTTCTAACTTCTTGACAAGTTTCAGACGTTGCAATTCTTGCCAACGTGATAATTGTGCTTGCTTATGCAATTCAAATCCAAATATCTTTGGTACATATCTTTTAACTGGATGTTTTGGTGTCATTTCAGGGTAAGCTTGTAAAAACATACCTGGGAAACTTGTACCAAAATAAGCACCATCAATGGAAGCATGTCTGGAAGATTTTGGATTATATAAATCTTCACAAGATGGACAATATAATTTTACACAATCTTCTCCGGGGACATCATGAAGACCAACAGGTAATAAAGGTTGAAAATTACAATAAACTCTGAGACATCTACCAAAATCCGCATCTTTATATTTAATTAACATTTTTTGTAAACCTTTTACTGTAATAATATAACGAGCATGAATTAAACCATAAAATTTACGTGCATCTTTTTCAAGTTGTTCTAAACGTTGACGAGGCATATTTTCTAAAGTTGATTCATCAAGTTCATCTACAATATATTGTACCACTTGAGTAAATTTTGATACACTCCGTTGTAAATTAATTAAATTAAAACGATCTGTTATATAATCTGAATCAACTTCACAAAAATATTCATGACCTTTTCTTCCTAAAAATAATTCAATCCACATCTCAGCGTAATCAGATGATTCAGACTCATCGTTATCCATGTTTATATCTCTCTCTGAAGCTAATCTTTGTCCTATCTCTTCAGCCATAGTTAAATAATATCTATAATTAATGAATGAATGAAAAAAAAAAATAAAAAATAAGGGAACTCTTGAACGATAGCTTTCTCTGTATATCTAATCCTATCACTTCTAATGCTCGAAATTACTCAAAAAAATATAACTCTGAAATAGTAGCAATAAAGTATATCAAATCAATCGCACTAATATTTATTCGATATGTGTATTGAAAATGAGACACACTGTTCTTTTATTGATTTTCTGTTGGTTTTACAATAATGGAAATACACACACTCGGACTGGACAATTCTCTAGTCGTAATCAAAACAATCTAACTCAAATAAAGTATCACTCTTTGCAATACTCAGTAAACTGTTCCAAGCACTTCGCTCATTCACCAACCTAAAACCTTTTGTTCCAGTTCCTTGTGAAGTAAGTATTCAGTTCAATCAAAAACTCATTTTGTTTGCCTCTCTCTCTCGACAAAAAAACCAAAAAAAAACGGAAAATTTTTAGTCGCGACGAAAAACCGTTCTGAGTGAAACTACACGCTTTTAATATTTGTTTATTATTGACATAGTTAAACAGGTTTCAGAAGAGGTTGAAATTATAGAGAGACGTCAAGTGTAAAAGTTAACATTAAACAAAAGTAGAACTAGTCATTAAGGTTCAATTTGCAATTTTAAGAATAATTTATATATTATTTTGAAGAATTTTCATGTAAAACACCAAAGAAGGTGAGATAAAATTTGTACTTTATTGTTCTAAGACGTGTAAGAAAGAAAGATAAAGGGAACATGAGATTACTTAAATATCCTCTGGAATTGAGGGAGGAGCGTTTGAATGCTGTTACTGTGATCGATAAGTTTTTGTTATTGCTTTCCAGTGGTGGGCATATAATCGTATGGTCGGTGAATGACCTAGTAGATACAGCAATTGATAATCTGCCAATTAAAGATTTGTCTAGGAAGAAAATGTTACCAATAAAATTTAATAATGCTACAAACGATAATAATAATAATGATGAAGCCCAAGCTTTTTTCTTATGTGGTATGGATCAGATATTAGTTGTTGCCTCAGATCATGAAATTTTGAAAATTAGTAATTGGAATCAAAATGACGAGAATGATGATAATAACCCTGCATATAAACAAGATGTGATAATAAGTTATAAATCCCCATGTGTAATCACAGATATTAAATTGGACACTCAACAATTATTATTGTTTGTATTATGTAGCAATCCTAATTCAATTGAAATATTTGATATTAAGAGTAATAAGAGACTGACTCAGATTACATTAGATAAAACGGTAAAACCAATAACATTAATATTAGATCCCTCGGGAAAGACATTCACCGTACTTTGTTCAGATAGATCTATTCGTGTATATCAATTCAACAAATCTGGAAATTATAAACTAATAAATGAAATGGCACAGTATGTTCATGTAGAACCTTTACATTATAAAATTACTATGCCACCACAAGCAAATTATTTACCTATTATTAACTCAATAAAAGGTGCATCATCATCATCAACTCCATCATCATCCGCTACAACTGCATCAACTTCAAATTCGACAACGGGCTCTTCATCTTCAAAATCAAATTCAAATTTCTCTACTACATCTGCCACCACAACTGTATTATTAGATAGAAATAACAATTATAGTGTTGTTTCTACTATTGTTTCACCTGCATCTAATGCATGTAAAGTATTAGCATTCTCTCCTGCAATATACGAAAAAAAATATGTAAAAAAAAATACAAGTTTACGTTATAATTTATTAGCAACATCTGGTGTTAAGGATGGTACTATCTTAGTATGGAATACAAAACGTATGAAACCATTGTTTAATGCGTTACAAATATCCGAAACACCAATTAATGATATGGTATGGTCGAATGATGGTTTGACCTTATTTGCTGTATCAAATGATAACGTATTATATACATTTGCATTTCTTCCTGCAGATTTAGGTGAAAAAATATCAGAATCTGATATTACAGAATTAAGAAATAAAAATAAAGTTTTACCACCATTACCAGATAAAAATACAGTTGAAGTAGATGATACCAAGATATCTGAAATAGGTAAATCCGATTCAATCACAGAATCATTAAATAATGACAAATTGAAAAGTGAAGGTCCAACAACAGGAAAAACAACCGACTCCTCTGTGAATAATATTACATCTTTGGTTAAAAAAATAGGAAAAAATAAAACTCAGGTGATCAAGACATTAGCGTCAAACCCATCGGTAAAGGTAACACAGGGATCAGGAATGGAATTTACACCACCACCTTACACTGTACCAAAGGATCTTAAGAGGAAAGTGAAAGAAGAAACCAATGGTACAGGTCTACCTGCACCACCTAAAAGAACCAAACGTGAATTGGAACCTATGGACTTTTTAGATACAGGTCTAATAATTCCCAACATTTCTTTTTCAAGAATTAGACTTGCTTCACCAAAGATTAGAATGTCCTTTAAATATTCACCTCCATCAAATAAGAATTTTACAATGAACGTTAAAAATGGTTCCGGTAATGAACAAAAACCTACTATTGTAAGTTTGAATTCTAAAACTTCCGAACAAGATAATCAATTATTCCAAGATTTTATACCGAAATTCATAACTATGTGTACATCTGGAAAATTCTTTTGGGCATGTTGTTCTGATGATGGGGTCATATATGTTTATTCTGATAGTGGTAAGAAATTACTTCCCCCAATGATGATTGGTGTTCCAATTAGTTTTTTAGAGGCTAATGGTGATTATCTACTCTGTGTGAGTAGTATCGGTGAACTGTACTGTTGGTCTATTGAAGAAAAGAAATTGAAATTTCCTACAAATTCGGTATATCCTATACTAAGCCCCTCATTAAGATATTCCGATGATATTTTGACAAGATCCGAAAATATTACAATTTGTGCTGTAACTACAAATGGGGTACCTATCGTTACTTTGAGTAACGGTGATGGTTATATCTTTGATAAAGATATGGAGACATGGCTCTTAGTTAGTGATAGTTGGTGGGCATATGGATCTCAATATTGGGATACTACAAATTCAACTATTCTAAGGAATGTTGCCAGTGATACAGATGGTAAAAGTAACGATTTTTGGAACTCTAGCGATATTGAAAGTGTTATATCTGATGTTAGAAGTAACCCAAGTTCAATAGTAAATTATATGGAACGTAAGACAAACGATGAATTAAATCGTAAAGGACGTATTAAAAATTTACAAAGGTTTGCGCGTGCAGTTTTAATGAAAGAAGGTTTTGAAAATATGGAAGAAATAGTCACATTGGCTCATTTAGAGAATAGACTCTTAGTGTGTTTAAAATTAGAAGAAACAGATGAATTCTCTAAACTGTTACTAATATATTGTGTGCGTCTAGGTAAATTAGGTTATACTGATCGTTTGGATGAAATCTTGCAATGGTTGTACAACGAAGGTGATTTAGAAAAGCCTGTGTTGTCCGGTAAAACAAGGAAGGAACTATTGAAATCTGTATTACTAGCCTGTGCAAATATAAGACATGTTCAAAGAGTCACCAATAGTTATGCGACGGCAATTGGACTGATCGAAGAGACTATATAAGGGTGATTTCCAGGAAGTTAAACAAAAATTCTTGAGCACAACCCTTGAACTGAAGAAATAGTGTATCAGTTCCTGATAAATTTCTGTCTCCTTTTTAATATATATATATATATATATTTCTTATAAATCAAACCTAATGAAACAAATAATTCATATTCCTATGCATACGGTTTAGAGGAACAATTGGAATTTGTTAATCGAAAATATTTACATATCACTCTAGATACACATGTTACGAAAAGTTACAATTTAAATACATTGTCTTTAGTCCAACCTTGATGCTTCAAGATACCATCTACAGGGCCTTGTTTTAAGTCAACCTTTGCTCCAGCAAGCGACTTTATAAAACCATCGGGACCACACACCAATGCCATAAATTCTTTGTCATATGACAAGTTTTGAGTGTTTACGGGTGTCAATTTTATCAGTTCCTCAAGGTTATCACGTATACTATATGTGTCACTGAATAATTTTAAATTAATATTATTAGTTTTGTTTAAATCGACCATCATTGGATATAGCTTACCTAGTTCATTCATATCATGTGATGTATGAATCCATGTGAATGTTTTTGGATTCTTCAAAGTATTATTTAAGAGAATTTGCAAAGCAGAGACAACTCCGGTCCCAGCAGTATATATATTTACATTTTTGGTATCATCATTAAATTCATACTCGACGAAGGGTCCTCTTAAATCTATTCTACTACCAACCTCCAAATTACGCATCCATCTACCAACTTCACCATTATCATAATTTTTTATATAAAACAATAATTTGCCTCCATTTGTGTCATCATTGTTAATGTCTAAAGGTTCCAATTGATAATCATCTTTATTATTTACAATCAATTTTAGTGGGAGAGGTGTATAGTTTCTTACAATCATAATTTCAGGTTGTTTAACCTCTAAGGACCATATTTTGTTCGAGGTTAACTTATTCCAAATATTTATTTTTTGTTCAGATAATGGTTTAGCTTCTAGAAAATAATGGTGTGGATCGATTTCTACTCTTTGAGAGATTTTATAACGAGTAAACTGATCTTCATCTAATTCAACAGTCCATGTTGTGTGAATTACATATTCACAGTACCCGAACCCTAATACAGTGGCAGCAACAGTTCCTGCAATCCCTAATTTTATCTGTTTACGATACCTTTGGAAAAAACTCTTAGAAACTGGAGACTTCGTGGATGTTATATATAATCTGCTGAATGACTTTAAAAACATGATCGGTGATGAAATCAAAACTTCAACTCCAGTTTAAATATTGTACCAAAATATAATTTGGCACTTTCTGACCTGATTTACTGTTCTATCAGATTGATTACGATAGCAAAACTATCAAAAGCAAAAAAAAGAAAATGAAAAATATAATGAAAAAGTGCAGAACAAAGTGAAATTCCGCATAAGATTGTTCTTATATATAAAAAATCTAAATAAATACAGATACAGTAACGTACTGTAGCTTTATACACCGCGGAGTGTTCATGTCTTGTTTGCATATGTCACAGATGACTGCACAGTAGAATATGCAAGGTAGAGAGAGATATGACGAAGGGAAGGTTGTGCATGAATGAAACTATATGAATATGATTAGTAATAGGAAAAAGAGCATTACCGATAGAATGATCAGTAAATACAAACAGTATTTACCAGATCTTCTTTGATATCTTCTGGCCTTGTCTAATTCTCTGGACGCCATGTTTGTATTATTAGAGGCAGAGTATATATTTGCCTCGATATTATCCACCATGATACCCTGTTGCTGTACTACAGCGCCCAAATCCTTAAAAATGTCATTTAAATCGGACATACCTTGTTGAATATTAGATATTTCTTCATCTCTTTGATTAATTAAATTTTGTTGGTATACAAACTCTTCATTATTAATTGGATCCATTTCAACTACGATTGTACTTTGTTTAGGTTTAACAACTTGTATTTGATTGCCATGATGTTTACCTGTTTGTTCATTTTCTTGTTCTTGTAACATTGCTGTTGCGTTAGCATCCATATTTAAAAATTGTTTAGCTTTACTATTGATAGATTTCATTATCTCTGTAAAGGACATTTGTGTTATTTGAAATTGTTGTGCTGTAGATCTTACATCTCTAGTCAATTTATCTCTAGAAATCACTTGAGTTCTATCTAATGTTGTCACATCCAATTGATTTAATTCTTTTAAGGATGGTTCTATTTCAGTAATTAATTTTGTTATTCTAGTGATCTTATCTACTGATTTCTTATCAATATTATCAACTGCTCTAACATTAATATTCCCTCTTTCTAAAAATGACATTAAACTGGCAACAAACTGGTTCAAAGTACTAATATGACCATTGATTTCAAAAAGTTGTTCAGTAATCTTATCCTTCAGGGATTCGAACTCAGGAGAATCTGTATATCTAGTAGACGGTTCATCTGTATCATCTGTATAATGTGATTCTGACATTAATCGCTCCTGTACCTATCTTTTTCTCTCTTTTTTGTTGATGCTTTTTTGCCTCAAAAACTTGTGATCTACTTTTATAAACTAGCAAAATAAAAATACCTTGCTTTCAATAGTTGACTTCTATAACAAATAAAGGATGATTGTATATGTGAATATGTGCCTAATTCACATATTTTATTAGGAGGCGCTCTCTACTATCGATTCGCTTTGTGTGGAAAGAAGGGCTAAAAATTATTATTACTATTTTGTTTGGGCTGTCTGGTTTACTTTTAAGGGAATGTACCACGCTGCTTGAATGTCATTATAGTTTTAACATGATATGAAGATCTACGTAAGTATGTACATTGACATATGTTGTAATAATTTTAATTGGCAAGAGGTCATGTGGGTATTCACAAGATAACTGAAAAATTTCATGTGTACTCTGTCGTTATAAATCTAAATGCATTAAGTCAAATAAGATACTTCAATGGTATCACAATACAAACTTATAATAAACTATTTCACTCGTTTGAACTATATATCAAATGGGTACGCAGTAAATAACCATTCCTTGGAGTTTCTGTTCCCAAGAACGTAACCCGGACATCACTGTGCACGAACTTCTACGCAATAGTAATAGCAGACACCGTGATTATATTTTATCTCGACCGACTCATTGAAAATTTCAGTTTGCTCAATGAGAAAGAGAAAGAGTGAGAGATGCTGACTTAGACACGTTTATAGTTGGAAATGAGAGAGCAGTTTAATACATAAAAAGTAAACACACACACATATATATACGTTAGTTGAGATATACTAAATATATCTTTTGCTTGTCCTTATTTTTTATAAATGGTAGTAAGTTCAAATAAGTAGCTATACTTTATTCCCATTTCAAGGTATATTGCAAAGACTTTTTTTTTTATTTAGTGTGATTAATTATAAACATTATCTAGTCTTCGCAAAGTATTCATTTATAAACTTATTGTATCAGCTAGCGAACTGTTGTAATAATGTCTGAACAAGCAAAACCATCAGGATCTAAAGGGAAGAGAAATTTCCGTAGAACCCAGGGCCCACAAACTGGTAATCGTAAAAATAATCAATCAAATGGTCATGGTCAAAGTAATAAGGAAGATGAAGATGAAGATGATAATGATAACTATTGTTTAATATGTGCAGAAAAATTAAACTATGTATCATTGACTCCATGTAATCATAAAACATGTAATAAGTGTGGATTTAAACAACTTGCATTATTTGAAAAAAAAAATTGTATGATTTGTAGAACAGAACTTACGGAAGTTATATTTACAACAAATGACATCACTAAAAACTATAAACATACCTATTCTGATGTATTTAATAATTATAAGAAAACATTCGTACAGGATCCAATGTATCCTTTCATTAATTTTACTGATGATGATATTCGTAAGGAAACAATAGATTTGTTAAAATTTTATTGTGAAATATGTGGTGATCATAAGGAAGATTTGGGTTCTTTCCAAAAATTACATGAGCATTTAAGATCTGAACATAATAAAGCATTATGTATGATTTGTGCAACTCATAAAAATGCATTTCCATCAGAATTAACGATTTTTACACCAAATCAATTAAGAAATCATCAATCCAAAGGTGAAAGTAATCAAGGTTTTAAAGGGCACCCAATGTGTGCTTTTTGTTCAGGTAGAAGGTTTTATTCTGATGATGAATTATATCTTCACATGAGAGAAAAACATGAAAAATGTCATATTTGTGATAAAATTGATCATAATAATCCACAATATTTTAAAGATTATGATCAATTATTTGAACATTTTAAACATTATCATTATATCTGTACAGTACCTTCATGTCTTGAAATGAAATTTGTTGTCTTTAAGGATGAATTAGAGTTACAAGCTCATATTTTACAAGAACATGGTAGTATTATAAAAGGGAAACCTAAATTTTTCCAATCTGAACTTTCTACATTCATTTCTGCGCCTTCAAGAGTCATTAGAGAAGATGGTGGTAATAATGATGTATCATCATTAGCTTCGTTAGGGTCATCAGCTTCATCATCTGCAGGAGGTTTAAATTCAAACAGAAATCGTCGCAATGATGATTCTGATTTAATTACTACTCCTGAGATGAGTCAACATAGAATGGAAGAACGTGCGAAATATTATTTGGATAATTCTGAGGATGGTTATGAAAGGTTTTTAAAATATAATCAAGAATATGATAAAGGTAAATTAACAGCTCTTAATTTATTAGAAAGTTACAGAAATTTATTTACCACTCAACAATCTGATATTTATCTTTTAATTAGAAACTTATCTGAAACATATCCAAGAAGTTCTAACAAATACAGAGAATTAAATAACATTTATTCTGCCAATGAACAACGGATGGAAAGACAAAATACAAACTCCAATTTACCTTCTCTAACTGATGATAGATCTTTCTCAGTTCCTGTCATATCAGGTAAATGGGGTAATGCGGGTGCTGTTTCATCTAAGAGTGTGATTAAGAATTTACCATCATTACCTACTTCTAACCATGTAGATCCTTTTGCAAATCCTTACAATATTAGAACCTCGAAACCAGTTAGAAAGAGTACTACTAATATAGCCGCTACATATGGTGGTAATGTTGGGAGTGGTTATAACAATAGAACATCATTAAGTAGTAGTACTGTCAACTTCACACAATCTTTTGCAGATTCACAGAGATCCGACTCTTCACCAAGTAGATCGTATGCTAATAATAACAACAACAACAAGTCCAAAGATAAATTATCTCAGTTGAATCTACCATCTTTACCAACACCAAAACCAAGAGTTGTTATTCCACCAGTGCACAAGACTATCATTCCCAACCCAAAGGGTTGGGGTAAGAATGATTCGCTACCTAATAGCAGAAGTCAAAGTAACTTTGATGATCCAAATACTTTAGATTTATCTGGTTTGACAGTAAAACCTGCGAGAGGAGGTAAAGGTAAGAAGAAAGGTAATCAAAAACAATTGTTATTCCATATTGGTGTTTAAGTTGAAACCACTATTCTTCTTTTTCATTAATCTGAAAATCAAAGATCTACTACTTTTTGTCATTTTTTTTTTTCATTTTTTTTTTAAGAGAAAATAATATATAATATATTAGCTTTATGATGGTTTGTTTTAATAACTAAACATATACAGTTTTATAGATTTATAAAAATTTAGCATATATTAATGAAAACTTTTAAATTATTTTTATGTATACATTTTTAAATATGTACCTGTCAATATTATCTTTGTATGGCTGAATATTTTATTGAAATGGTACAAAAGAACAGGAATTTTCAAAATACGGAACCACCACGAAAAGGATGGACGAGCGAGTGAAGTGGAAAAAATAAAATAAAATAGCAGACATTCGAAGTGGCAATAACAATAATAATAATAAGGGGAAAGCTAAGCTTACTGGCGCTAAAACTACAAAAGAGATATTTTAACAAATACTTGAAAAAGAATTGATACTTTACCACATATTTTGTTTTAATAGAGAACACAAACAATTCAATTTAGTGATAGATATTTAGAAATCTTTTCATTTTACAAGATAAATCCAATTTTTCCGGTAATATGAGTGAAACTTTGACTGTTGATGAACTCTGTAAAAAGTTTGATGAAGATCTAAAGACTCCATTACCTGCTGAAACTTACAAGTCTGTAATTGATGATTTATTTGAAGAGGCCAAAAATGGGAAGATTACAGCAGATGGTGATAAGATAAGAACACTTGTTGAAAGAGCAACAAAAGATCATTCAGAAACAAAAGAATATTTAACTAAGCTTGTGATGGAGGATCCTGCTTTAACATTCAAATTATTTAAACACGCCGATAATGCAGTCATTTTAGTAAGACTGTTTGACCAAGTAGAAGAAGCGGAACCTTACTTAGAACTATTGGAATCGAGAATTAGTACTCAATCAAAAGCAGATTTCAAATTTACCGTACAGTCATTAACAGCATTATATCGTGAGTTTGGTTTTGACATGATGAACGTGAAAGTTGTTTTAAGACCATTATTGTTAAGAATACTAGATACAGAGTCTGTATTTGATATTGCCATGCTTCTTGCATTATTCTTAGATATCTATGAAAAAGAATTTGAAGATGAATATTGTAAAGTTATGGAAGATCTAATCAATGAGGTAGAGAAGGGTTCGGATGAAGATATTCTTACAAGTGTTGTTTGCTCATTAAATTATACATATATTACCATGACAGCTGCTTGTACTTTTGTACTAATGACCAAAAAGTTGAATAATCTAATAATGGCTAGAGTATCCAAAGGTGACGACGATCAATTTATTTATAGAGTGCTAGAGTTATTATCTGCTGCATGTATTGATGAGACTATAAGAGTATTTATTGCTGAAAATTATTTGTCAATGTTAGAGCAAGCCTTGCAAAATGACAAGTTTCAACTTCAGAGTGCATTGGTTTTAATCAAGACGTGGTCCTTTACCAAGTTGACAAATATCAATATTCAAAAACTTGCAGATATACTGTTAACTTGTTTTTTGAAAAACTCAGAACAAAAAAATAAACAATTGGATGTGGCGATTGAAGGTCTAGCTTATCTAAGTTTGAAGACTTCCGTCAAAATTCTTCTAAGGCATACACCCCAATTTATTGATGTCGTTGGAAAAGTAATTGAAACACCTTTCAGTTATGAAAATATTTATGGGGTGCTTATTATGTTAGCGAATATTACATGTTCACCTTCAGATGATAACACAATCAATAAATCAATTAGAAATATATCTGATATTAATGATATGAGAAATCCGGGCCTTTCTAACGACATCAATGAAACAATAGTCGAGGATCCAACCGCAGTTACAAAATTCAACAAAGAATCTCTACTGGACAACGAGCTGTTATCTTGTTTTACACATTTTTATGAAAATTATACACCAGGTTCTGCTAAACAATTAATGAGAATAATTTATAATTTGACAAGAACAAAGTCACATATACCAAGATGTGTCGAACAAGGATCTATTCCTTCGATTTTAGAGTTTGTTCATACTTATAGAGCAGATGGGAAGTTTGGGCATGATATTGATTTGGACATGTCCTATATGAGATTATTGGCTATAAGGTCATTAACTCAAATGCTAATTTATACTGATCCAAATGTAATTTTTCACAAGAACTCACCACTAGATGCTATTTCTTGTCTATTTGAATTGTTGCCAGTTATTGACACCTCAGATTTAGGCGAAGATAATAATATTTTCATGAAATCTAACGAACATATAAAACCTGTTGACAAAGTAGAAGCATTGTGGTCATTGACTAATCTTGCAACGATGAATGGATCAATTGGTGAAGAAATTTGTAAAACTATTGCCACTAATGATGACTATTGGGAATGTATCGAAAATTTATTGTTAGATGATACAATGATTATTCAAAGATCTGCCTTAGAATTGCTTTGTAATTTAATGAGTTATCCGATCCATGTTGCATCAAAGATTTTCAATTTTGAGAATCCTCAAAGTTTACATAATTTTAATATTCTGGTTAAACTAATATTATTAACAGATGTAAAATCACAAAGAGCTGTTGTTGCTGTCTTTGCAAATAGTGCCAATGCTATACCATTTATTGCAGGGGAATTATTGAAGAAGGATGAATTAATCAAGAATTGTATGAATATATTTGCTAACCAAATGGATGATGTGCCATTAAGACAAAGATTTATTATGTTGTTTTATGCATTATTTGAAAATGCTCCATCTCAGGGAGAAGAAGCAATGAAAAATTTCCAAAGAATTTTGGAATTTAAAGAATGTGAAAAGTTTACGAAAGCATTACAAGTTGCACTGACTAGAGCAGACACAGATCCAGAATTCGGAGATGTCATACCTGCGATCCAAGCTAGATTTCAGAAAAGAGAATGAGCATGAGTGAATAATTTGCCTTTGTCATAGATATAAAAATCAACATTTTAGTTTCTAATTTATTTGCATGAATTCGATTAGCACTGCGAAAAAATAAAAAATACACACAAATAATTTCTTGTTTCTAAATATATAAATCTATTGTTTACAAGTATGTAAAAAACAAAGTTGATGCTACTTAATAATTTGGCAGGAGTATGCCCTTTTTTTTGGATATAAGATTATTGCAAGTTATAAATAAAAGTGGACCAATGATATTATCACTTTTCAAGGCATGCTTAATAAATTCTGACTGTTCAAACGTAGTGAATGTGATATAGAAATGGCTCTTTTAAGACAAGTGAATAAGAAATTACTCTCTTGAATGAGAAAATTAGACAGGTTTTGCTGCAGTGTAGAGTAACAGCCACCCCCTTCCACCCCCCACTATATTCTGAGGCTCAGTGCTCCCAAAAAGTAATACACATACGTTTTATTTTAAGTGCTACAACTTGATATTCTTCAGACGACTAATTTAGGAATATATGAACTGAGGTGACATAATACCAGTATAAAAAAAGCTGGTCGTTCTTGTTTGTCACTATTGTTTCTCAATCTGAGCCTCTGGTCCTTATACGATATAGATGATCATTTCTCTACGGCAATATTTCAAGAGAAAGATGACATAAAACAGAAAATTCCGCAGTGCGGGAAAATAACGACCTCGAGAAAAAAGAACGAACTCTGTACGTAATAAATTCAGTTCCTGCCTGTCATTTATAGGACAAATAGTCGACTGAGATCTTAATGATTTCTTTGGAAATCACCATATGGTAAGAATGAACGTAGTTGTATTTCACAAAATACTTCCGTCTATTGTTTTAAACGGTGTCAAATAACCTGTAATTGTGAGTACAATAATTGGTATCGGTGATGGGAGGAGAACTCAATATTACGTTTTCAAACATAATATATGATTTTCTGTTTTGAAATTGTTTTTACGATAGTGATTTATGAAAATAGAGAAGTAAATATTGAATGGGTTGTATAACGAGGTAAAAAGGTAAAATTTTTACAGCAGTCTCCGATTGATTGTGTTTATTTGTAGGTTGTTCTCTCTGTGTAATTTTAGAATGCCAGTTAATCCTTATTTATGTAAATATATATTTACATATTAGTTCTCAACCCTTAGTAAAGGATAGGAGAACTATCTCTCGGATTATTCTTTGAAATTAGAGAGGAAGACTCAATTGAAACAGCAAAAAACATTAAAAAAATAGCCATTTTTTTTGAAATGAAACAAAAGAAAGTTATTTTTATTTATTTTTACGAGTAAATTTAGGTACTTGAATTGAATCATCCTGTGGGGCAATATATATATAGGTATAAACTTGCATCTGTAGATGTTTACATTTATAAAAAATAGACGCCTGTCTTATATGATTGTTTTAATAATCTGAAAAAACTATAAGTTTTTTTTTCAGATCACCAAATCTTAAATCCAGTAAATCAAATAAAAGCATATGTCAGATACGTTGATGCATGAGTACTATTTGGCCTGTCAGAATGGCGATTTGGAGGCACTTACAAGGTTGACAACAACAAATCAAATAGATGTTAGTAATGATAGTGATCCTAAGACTGGGATGACAGGTTTACATTGGGCCTCAATGAACAATAACCTGATGATATGTGATCTTTTAATAAAAAATGGTGCTAAAATCGATGCAAAAACTCTTAAGCAATATAGTTTATCTGAAATGACACCTTTACACATTGCTACAAAATACAGTTATATTTATATGGTTCATTATTTATTAAAACGAAATGCAGATCCGATGGCATTGACTTATACAGGTGCTAATTTACTCCAATTAGCTGTAGAAAGTTCGAACGCACTTAATGTAATACATACAATATTATTCGTTAATGAACCATGTAATGTTCCAGTAGACCAACAGGATACTTTTGGTACCACTGCTTTGCAATTGGCCATTAAACAGGAAGATATTACTTCCGTGAAGGTTTTGCTACAGTATGGAGCTAACCTTACAGTAAGAGATACTAAAGAGAAGTCTGCTTTGAAATATGCTGCATCCAGACATAATAAAGATATTAATATACTATTGTCTAGACATTTGATGAACAAATATCAAAACACACCAACAATTGATGAAGCTCCAGATCTCGTTGCCTTTTACATGTCTTCCAAATACTCAAGGAAGAATGTCATGTTGGCTAAACGGATTACATTTATGGTGCCCTCATTTGTGTTACTGATATCCATAATATTTGGTAAATACAATACAATTGTTGGATTGATTGTATTTTTTAGTCTGGCTAAAATTGCAGATGTAATTCTTTACAAATTTTTGTTACCATTGTATAGTTTTGAGAAAATCCCAAGGAAGGCTTTAGCACAATCACCTATTGTATCTGGTTTATTTTTTGCCCTATTGAATTGTATTACTGTTGTATGGTTTACGAAGCTCGAAACT
Source organism: Maudiozyma serrabonitensis (assembly GCA_030571355.1). Lineage (NCBI taxonomy): Eukaryota > Fungi > Ascomycota > Saccharomycetes > Saccharomycetales > Saccharomycetaceae > Maudiozyma > Maudiozyma serrabonitensis. The sequence goes on along the minus strand of JAJLXS010000014.1, from coordinate 37,600 downwards.
GTCATGGTACAAAGTGATGTATTTATTGCAATTACATTCCAACTAACTTTATGGCTGACTTATTATTTGTTTTTAAAATTATTAATATCAAATCCTGGTAATATACCCAAGGAATCTGATTTTAATAATATTAGGGAAGAAGTTACAGCATTAATCCAACAAGGGAAATTCAACGATTATTATTTCTGTCTGGAGACGTGGTTAAGGAAACCATTAAGAAGTAAATTTTCAGATATATCCCAATGTCAAGTAGCTAGATATGACCATTATTGCTCATGGCTAAATAATGATATTGGTCTGTTGAACCACAAGACATTTATCGTTTTCTTATTTTCATTAGAAACGTCATTATTAGCATTCATATATCTTATGATTAGATATTTCAACCAGATTGATTCATTTGCTATAATCGAAGCATTGTATCATTTCAATTTCACTTTTCCAAAGGCCCCTGAAAACCATTATTTTGGTTCTCTATTTTTGTTATTAATATTCGTAGTCTACCAATTCATATATGTCATAAATGTTATTGTTCAACAAGTATATTCTATCTCTAAAGGTTTAACCTGCTTCGATATCAAGACATTGTATGAGTTAGAGAAAAATAGCACAGTTTTGTTCTCCAAACCTTTTATTCAAAACGACTATTACAATATTAATTGTGATGAACTTGATTTACTAAATGGTAAACCAATTATTACAGATAGTTCTACAAATGTCAAGACTGTAATGGGAAAATCTGTCATAAGTGGTGGGAATGAATATTCGAAATTGGTTTCAAGGATTACATCCAGAAGGTTATTGGAATCTAGTCATCCAATTGGAGGTAAAAGAGACAAATTGATGAAATTTTTTGGGTTTAATATGTGGACTGTTGTTAGTCATTGTAATGAAGAGATATCAGTATATGACGATTGTGAATTACCAAATGAAATATTAGAACCAACCAGATATGGTGCTATAAGAAATATGAAAGATTTCTGGCTAACTGCTAAGTTAGATAGTAATATTTTTAAAAGGTTATTCTCCTCGAATAAGGACTCAATAGCCCTATTGAATGGTGTGCCAGTAGATTACTATCACCTGTGGAAGCTACCAATTAAGGATAATACCATGTTACAGACAGAGATATCCGACCCGGGCTTAAGACTTGTTTAAAGCTTAAATAAACTGATCTATATATATATATATCATAAAGTAAAATTTTCATATTCTGTAAAATTGATAGTATTCTTTTCATATAGGGTTAACAATCCTCAATATATAATACGCGTCTTCGCGTTTCGCTTTATTTACACTTTGAAATTTTCACTTTTGTACTTCTCAAAAGGTCTTCAAGGCAAAATTATAGAGATACAAATAAAGATTAAACTTAGAATTTCTCGAGCTAATTGAATTATATATTTTATTTTATGAGTATTTAAATACTCAGAGTATATATATTAAAACAAAATAATATAGTACCTTCCTTTTGCATACCTATTATAATGGGTATTCAAGGATTATTACCACAATTAAAGCCTATCCAGAATCCAGTTACACTCCGAAGATATGAAGGCCAGACATTGGGGATAGATGGTTATGCTTGGTTACATAAAGCTGCATATTCATGTGCATATGAACTAGTTATGGGGGAACCTACAGAAAGATATCTTAATTTTTTCATTAAAAGATTTGCATTATTAAAAGCATTTAATATTCAACCATATTTAGTATTTGATGGTGATGGGGTACCAGTTAAAAAGGGAACTGAAACAAAGAGAAGAGAGAAGAGAATAGAAAATAAAGAAATAGCACAACGTTTATGGAAATCAGGTGAAAAGAAAAACGCAATGGATTTTTTCCAAAAATGTGTCGATATTACACCATCAATGGCTAAATGTGTTATAGACTATTGTAATACAAATAATATCAGATATGTTGTTGCTCCATTCGAAGCTGATCCCCAAATGGTATACCTAGAAAATAAGGGACTTATCCATGGTATTATTTCTGAGGATTCGGATTTGCTCGTTTTTGGCTGTCGAAGATTAATAACGAAATTAAATGATTTTGGGGAATGTATTGAGATTTGTCGAGATGATTTCAACAAACTTCCTAATAAGTTTCCTTTGGGTCAACTTAATGATGAAGAGATACGGACAATGGTATGTCTATCTGGTTGTGATTATACAGACGGTATTCCGAAAGTAGGTCTAGTAACGGCCATGAAACTTGTTAATAGAATGAGGGATATCAAACGAATTGTACTTCACATCCAAAGGGAAGGTAAATTGAAGGTTCCTCGCGATTTTTTAAAGGAATATGAACGTGCTTCATATGGGTTTTTATATCAACGAGTGTTTTGTCCCTTGACTAAACGAATCGTCAGTTTACATGATATTCCAGAAACCTTATCTGCATCTCAATCTCACAGGGAGACGATATCTACTTGTATTGGATCTGTAATTAACAAGAAAACACAACAAAAAATGGTTCTATTTGACGAGGCAGAGATTGATCATCATGTTCATATGAAGCAAGCAATGGGTGAATTGGACCCCTATGATTTCATGAAACCATTAATTAGTCGGGAAAGAGTTCTGCAGTTCACTTCAAAATCAGAAATGGTCATTAGAAAAGATAACTTGCCATTGAATGATACTAGCAATATTAAAAGAAAAAGACCTATAATTAAACCAATCGACTCTTTCTTTAAGTCAAATAATACAGCATCGATATCTAACACTTTTAAAGCCGAATCACATAGTATGAGTAGTTATAATCTTGGAATGGTATTAATTCCGAAATATGTCGATAAACAAGTTGAAACAGTAAAAAAGAGAAAACTTAATAAACAGGATGATGAAAATATTCAAATAACAGATTCTATTCAATCAACAAGTAAATTTTTCAATAAAAGAGATGACAAGAAGAAGGAATCGACACAGAGTACACAATCTGATTCTGAACCAGTCCCAATAATCAACTCTGAATTAAACTCGAGTCGTGCAAGTACCATAGTTGATGAACAATGCCAATTTGATATTTCGAATGATGAGTGTACTAGTGACATTCCAGAATCAGAAATCTCAACTGATATTCCAAGTTCATTCCCCCTCAATAATAGAACTAATGAAATCGAATCACATTTTGTGTTAAAGAGTGACACCCCATTGACAAATACTACTAATGATAAAAACATTAAAAATAATTCTTTTACAAAATTGGTGAACTCTAGAGAAAACTCCATTAAAGCAAGGGGTATCTTTAGAAGCATTACAAGGAGTTCGAGTGAATCACACCCTTTAATTGGTGATACAGAAGAAGTCTATGATTATAATAATTCTGATAAAGAAAATTCTCAACCAAGAAAATTAATTGGAGCACCATCTCTGAAAATGTCTAGTATATCTGGAATTTATCAGGCAGGAAAAATAAAACGGATAACATCAACAGATGAAAAAAAACATGTTTCTAATGTTAGTAATACCTCGAGTAGTTTCTTAGCCCTACAATCATTCAAATATTCCGCTGTTAAAGAACAATCAATGAAAAGGAATCCATTAAGATCGTATGATATTAATCAAAAATCTATTCCAACAAGAACTTTAAAAGCAAGTACCTCTATTGTCAATCCACATAGAGAAATGTCAATATCTCTAAACCCGAAACGTCTTCATGAAAGTGACGAAATTCATAAAGATATTAAAGCTCTTAAAAGAAGATATTCGGATTCTAAAAGAAGTGTAAAAAATGCTGTTATTGAACATACTGATTCTGATAATATCGGAACAATAGAATGTAAACAAAATAGCATTCATGTTAAAATTAATCGTAGAAATACCACTATGGAATCAAGTTTGCATGCTTCGGCATCCTTAAAAAGATCTTCCTCGTTACTTTCTCAATTTAGATACAAAGGGAATAAATAAAAAATGAGCAATAATATAACCCAATTTTTTAAATAATTTTTAAAAATGTTATATACACCTTTATTACATAAAATGACATGAAATTTATTTGTGTTTAAAGAAATATCTATTATGCTTTTCAGATCTGAGACTAACTGTTTGTTTTTTTCAATTACAGAATCATTCTTTTATGTATTTTTTACATTGGATGATAATTTAATTTTTTAACCCAAATTTGAGTCTGTACTATAGAACTAAGAGAATTCAGATACCCATTGTTTATATGTTTTCTATTCACAAGTTTAAGTTGTTTTCTACACCTATCATGATATGAGATAAAAGTGATGTTATCTTGTATTGTATTGTATTGTATTGTATTGTTGTGGTTGTTTCGAATGAACAGAAAAGAAGGAAATTCAAGATCTTTGTTTTAATAAAGGTTGATCGTTTTATTTCTTTCGGGTTATACATCATTTTGGGTTGGCGTTATTATTTTTTCTACTACTTAATATAAACAGAATTTATCATTTGCTATTTTTTTTTTTTATTCTATTGTACTACTAAAACAAGTTTGGAGTTTTGTCAAAGAATATTTGCATTTATTGTAAAATTATCTTGAAATCAATAAACACTACTCATCAAACGTGTTTATGGTTATTACACGACTTATTACTTAAATTGAAGACAGTATTAAAAAACAGGAGCTGAAGTTTTAATGGAACAAGGCATGAATAATCAACTAAAATCGAAAACGGACCACGTGCAAGTTCATTAAATTATGTAATTTGTAGATTACAGGACCCCGTTCTTCTACGAACAAATGAGATAGTAAATAAGTTTTTTTCTTTATAGTACAGAAAAGGTCACACTAAATCAATTGTCAAGGATAATTTGAATAACTTAATGATTGGTGCTTTTCTTAAATGTTCCTGATTACGCAATGATAAAATTAATGTCACAGTTGTAATATGGTTTCTTTTTCGCTTTTGGTTTTATATCCGATTAGTAGTTCGGTTATCAACGGGAAGAAAAACAACTCATTACTGTGTAATATTACTATTATTAGTGATTCTCATCGGGGAAAATTGATTTTCACAAATAAAATTATGGCATCCTCCCGAAATAAGTTTTGTTCTGTGCATCGAAAGACAACCCCCGCAGACCGAAAAAGTTTTTAAAGAAACAGGTTCATAGCGGGGTTTATCATTGAAGGCGGAATTATATCTACACTACGGCAGATCAAATTGCAAAAGACAGACAAACTTAAAAGAAACCAATGTGCAAAGAGGCGGGGTTCTCGATGATTCCTATTACTTTTCCAGAGTCATTTATTTGGGAAATTACGTATTTTTTTCGTTACACCCAAGTTAAAAGAGTACATATATGCTTCCCGAGAGAGATTGATTATTTTCACGGGAACTATCGTATTAATGATATTGGCAGCGTACTCTTTCTCCTTTCATGTTTAATCAAACTTCTGCTCACATTTGATGATCAAAAGAAAAGAAAAGAAAACTGAGACACAATTGTCAGTAGTGACTATGTCAGAAAAAGGGAGTCAAAATTTCTTTTACTTGAGTGGCTACGTGTAGTTCAATACATTACCATCTTAAGAAAAGAGTTTAGCCATTCGATGTCTGTTTACCTATTGTTAAGACAGTTAAATTCCTCTTGCAAAGTGTTAATAGTTTTTTTAAAAAAAAATTAACGGTCTTATGGAAGAAATTTGGTATGTATCTGTGCGGTCCCAGATTTGTTTAAACATGTGTATATAAAGTTATTTCTACCACACGCATGATGAGAGTAAGGTTAAAGGACGGACAAAGTTTGTTTAAATCCATTTCTGCGGGGAACACGATTAAAGTTTTCTTTGAAAATGCGCGCGGGTAGGTACTGTGGTTTCCCTTTAGGGAATTTCTTCTGTATATCAATAACTTTAAAAGACTGACAAGAAAAGAGAGGAGTGACAATTCTCGAAGAAACGCGAATGTCAGAAAAGTTAAAACAATTGACCATGTGCTCTAGAAGAAGAAAGAATAACATGAATTTATTATGCTTTTTTCATTAAGTAATGAGCTATAAAATTTAGTCGTTACTTACAACATATCGCACGCAGTTTCTTATTATTTATTGTCAAAGAAAGAAGAAGAAATTTATGGAATAGTATGATTTTGCTATTGTTTTTCGAGAAAAAACCATTTAGAGTAATCTATTATGTATACTTGTTCACATTCATTGTACTGGTAAAATTAAGAGAAGTCGTTACTTTTGTTTTCTATTGTTACTACTTAAGTAAATAATTTTTGTTTGTAAATTGTTTATACGTGTGTTTGTTTTCTCAACGTAGATCATTTCTATATGGCAATCAGGGAAGAAGTGTAATACGGTAGTAGCAAACTATGAGTCTCACTCTTTACTTTTTGTTTTATTTTATTTTATTATAATATCATTTTTTCAAGGGTTTTGTTCCCTATCCTTTTCTGTGTCAAATATATTGTATTGTTTACAATATGAATGTATTTAGGTTGTATTTTTTCATTTAGTAACACAAAATAGTTAAATTCTTCTATGTTAATAAATTATTGTGTGTTTCTACGTTTCTTCTTTAATCCTTTTTTATATAACTTATGTACTTGGTTACTTGTTATAGGTACTGGCTTTATAGAAATAAAAGGAAAAAGGGGATTAAACTGATCCATTGATAAATTAATATTTGTGCTTAAATTTTGTGGAATCGTAAATTTGTTTTATTATTTTAAAAATTTCTGGGTTTCCCCTTGGACACACTCAAGATACTGTAGAGATTCGACGATTTTACTGAAGATAATTAGATTTTTTTCTTCTTCTTTCAATAAAAAAACAAAAGGTTTACATTTATTTTTTATTTTCTTTTTAATAACAATGACGTTTTTTAATGACTTCTTCCAATGCTCCTTTCAAAGAAAGAAAGAAAACAAGGTTGGGTATAGTTGGAACTATCTTGTTCCTAGTTTTCAAGTCATTTTTTTATGTTTACTTTATTGCTCCAACAGCTCTACGACTTATCACATCTCGGGAAGCAAACTTTACTCTTGTCTTTCTATGTCTCGTTGTTATAATAATAATTGGTTATATAAACATATTTGTTGCCTACGTATAGTACTATAGTAGAGGGGTACTCCTTCTTTCAGTACTTTTTTAGTATACGTTGTTTATCACTAACACATACATACGTTTCTATTCTAATACAGGTTTATCTATGTTTTTATTTCTTTTATGTTTTTTGCTATTGTCAGACATGCCAAACCTATTATTTTATAATGTAACAAAGACTAGTATCTATATTCCGATCCTTGTTCAATGCATTCTTCTTTTCCGGTTTAATATTTGAGTAAGAAGAGAAATAGTAAAGTTAACACATCTAAACAATTTCAATTTCCAGTTATCGAAGTATTCGAGAATTATTACACAATACCTGTTTTCTAGGAATTACTAAAAGACCCAAAAATCTGATATTTGAAAAAAAGTATATATATAACTTAATTTAAAGGTAACAAGTTGTATTTCTTTTTTTTTTTAATCTGTTCTTGTTTGTTTGAGGTCATATTCAATTAAATATTCCTTAATTTTGAAAATAATTTATTTTAATTACTGCTATTTAACTTTTTCAGTACTATTAAATCTAAAATTTTAATAAGTTGTTAAATTTTGATACTTATTTCTAGTTAAAACACTATTGCGATTTTATTTTCAGAATAACAACTTCCAATTATATATACTTTACTATACTAAAAATAATAAACATTTCTAAATGCATCAAAGTTTTAATCAAAGCTCAAACGACGCTGCAAATATGAATATTAATGAAGATCAATTTCTTCATTTCTTCGAGAGAGTAATTACAGAGAATGATTCACAACACAATATTCCACTTTGTAATGATGATTACCTCATTAACCAGCAATCGCAACAATTTTCAAAGCAATGCTCAAAACCCATGCGTTTCAATTCAATGGGACAATCACAATTTCAAATTAATAGTAATAATGACTCTATTCCACAGGAACAAAATTTCGGTAACATGGACATCAATTATGGATTTGAAAATAGCAATAATAATAGCAATATACTTAGTAATAACAATATGATGGTACAACAACTGACGCCTTCTTCATCATCCTCATCAGCATCGTCGAACTCATCAGTACCTTCGATGCCCAACACTAATAATGCAGCCACTATTGATTCTAATATATTAAGTGCATTCAATAGAGGTGCAACAGTAGATAATGGGGAAACGAATATAGAAGAAAGTGATACATCCTTAATACCAAAGTCAGACGCAGATATTTCAAATGGTAAAAGTTTAGTGCCTTTGATTTCTAAGTTATCTCCCTCTATAACACCAGTATCAGACCCTGAAAGTAAAGAAGAAGTAGATACTGGCTCTACTAGTTTTACTGATGTCTCCCTTCCAGTCGGTAAGATTAATTGCAATCATAAAGTTGGAAAAGTCAAAAAGAGAAAGAAGAAAACTTCTCATAACGTTATCGAAAAAAAATATAGGCTTAATATTAACGACAAAATTTCTCAGCTTAGGGATATTGTTCCAACAATTAGTGTCACCTATAAAGAATTTTTAAAGGTCCCAATCGAACAGCAAGATATCATCAACTTGGATGGTTTAGAACCAACTCATAAGTTAAACAAAGGTAGTATTTTAAACAAAACTATTGAATATATCAAACATTTACAAAAACGTTGTGATGAGTATAGGGTCAGAAATGACTTATTGGAAAAATATTTTGTGAATTATCCTCAAACCCAGCAAACGAATGGTATTCCAAATGAAAACACTTATTTCAAAAGAGAATATGAGAATACATATCAATAAGAAACATTCACTGTTATTAATATTCTTGAACCATAATTTTGATTTTTTTAATGGAAACAGTTTTAATTATTTTTTTTTCTGATTTATATATATATATATATATATATATGGGTTATTTAATATATATTAAATTAATATGGTTGAAAATCCGGCTTCTTCCACGAACTATAAAGATATTTACATTGCAAGATGCAACTTTTTCCCCAGTGTTGTTTACTATATCGATCATTTGAGAACTAATACAATAGATTAAATTATGATTTTACCATCCGTCTTAGGAAAAAAAAAATTGGTATATATTAATATCAGTATGACTTTTTATATATGCAATTATGTGAAGGATGTTGTTATGTGATATGCAATTGTTATTTATTGTAAAGTTTGTTAATCCATATGAACATGGCTATTTGATCGTGTTCTAGAAAACATGCTGTTCGAGCTCACATTTTGGTCGTAATAATAAATTACATTTCGTGTTAATTCTGTCTCTACGGATTGTGTGTCCTCACCGTCTTCGTAAGATGTACTAAAACTAGTAATACCCCCTTGGACTGTGTTTGTTTTTGCCTCTGAATTGCCTTTAGTTATAGATAAGAGCTCATTAGATGGTTGCTTTGGATCATCTGTCGATACCGTTATTTTGTGGTTAAAACATTTGATTTTACATTTGATTGCGTCTCTGATAGAATGTCTCTTTTCTGTTTCATTATTTCGTAGCGTCTTCTTACTTCTTACCCTGTTGTCTTTCAATCTGTTGATTTTGGATTTCCAAGTAGAAAAAGGGTACTTTAATCTAATTGGTTTTTGTATTTTATTGTTACCAGGCTTAGTTTGGTTTAAACGGTCCTTATCAGAAAACGAAGTTGTTTCTGAAGTAAATGAGTCTCTGGATCTTCTTGGGAGAGATGATGAAATTACACTCATTTCATTAGAAAAATCAAAGAAGAATGGGTCTGCATTGTCTATTTTTCTCCCCAGAATTGTATTTTTGTTTAACGCAATTTCTCTCTTCTCAAAAGAACCAATAAGACCCCAAACATTCACTGTGATCAAAAGGTTCAAAAGGTAAACAAAGTTAAATCTCCATCTTGACAAATGAACATTTTTAGTAGTGAAGTAAATGGTGCAAAAATATGTTAACATGAATGAAATAATATTATAAATCAAAATCGGAATCATTTTGTAATAATCTTTCCATAAAACTTTGATCTTATTCCTTAATGTAAGTTTTACTTTTCTTTTCACTCTTTGTCTGATTAGAACATTACCAAAATTGCACCAAATATACATAAAAGTCAAACATAAGAAAACTGAGTATATTAAACATTCGACAGTTTTGTAAAGAGCTCTTACACCAGATAGGTTTCTCACCCACAATAAAATCCCAAAGGGTATATTACCCAGTAAAATTAAAATAATGCCCACAGAAATAATGAATCTATTTCTATTGTTTAAAAAAGAAGGAAGCCATGAATAAAAAGTATCATGTTCTCCTAATGAATCATCTGATATGTTCGTTGTAGTACGATCCTTTTCGTTATAGGTAATATTAAAGTTGGATGGGGAGTTAGTTTTCATAATAATTGTGTTTCTGCGATAATGTTTTTCATCTTTATGGAACATGTAATACACGATGTAGATCCAATTAATATGGCACGCTAGATGAATTAGTAATTCACAACATTTATATCCATTGGAATTTAAAATCTTCATCTCATAGAATACTACATCTTGAATGTTTAAGTTATATTGTGGGATGAACACATTATTAATAGTGACATGCATGTATATTGTTTGGATGATGACATACAGGATAACGTAAAGTGTCACGGGCATCGTTCTAATATGGCTATCAGAGGGTAATAATAAAATGACTAATAAAATCATGTATGAGCTAACACAAGAGGTAGTTTGTAGGAATAAAATCATGACCAAACTATGGTTAAAGGATGTCTTGAATAAAAATCGATCGGTATTATTGATGACTCTCTTCTGTTGACTTGGAATTGTTTGTTTTAAATCTTGTTTAATATGATGTTTCCTAGTATGATTCGAAGTTAAACTTATTTTATAATCTAAATCTAATGCTATATTTCTTAGAAAATCTGAAGCTGGGCTAGAATAATTTAAGGCTAATGCATTATATGTTACATTAGTAGTAGAGTTAAAAAATGAATCATTACATCTGATTAAAAGTGTCGGTGTATTCAATGAAATATTTTTAATATAAAGTGGTGAGGTCAAATTATTCTTAAATATCAAACTCAGATAACCACTAGATAATAAATGTGCATAGCAATAATTGGAGTATGGTTCTAAGATATTATTCACTAAATAATTGGATAATAAAATAGTATCATTATGACGATGTTTATGCTTGTGAGGATTTTTTCCATTATGTGAACCATGGTGATCATTTCTCCTCTTCGATCTTGAACCGTTTTTATAACCTAAATAATCTATCGGAAATTGAGGTGAGTAATATATATTAGTCTTTTTGGAATGTGTCTTTCCAACCTCTGGACCCACAGGGCTACTTGCAGTAGAGTCCTCATTATTACTACTATTATTATCATCATTGTAATTGTTGTTGTTTTTATTACTACCACTATTAGCTATTTGACCAACTTCATGGTTTGTGCGACCACCAGGTTTACCTCCTCCTGGTGGAGGAGGAGGTGGTGGTTCCAATCCATGAGGTGAGGGAGGAGGTCCTCCAAATAAATTCATACCATCCATCTCATTATTTTTTCTAGATCCAGGGAGATTTGGTGGTGCAATTTTAGCTATATGAGGTGGTTCGAGTGGTATATGTCGCCTTCGTAACGGTTGCAAATATGCTGAAGCACATAGATTCGAAATATATAAAAGATAGCAGACGAGCCGTATCGTTATCATATTTTTTTTATTTGTCTTATTTATTTGTATTGGATGTATGTTGTGTATATGGTATCGTTTTTCAATGACGAGAATTAAACTTTTGATGTATATCTGTATGTTTTTGTTTTATGTTGTATTATTAAAGTGTAGACGTATACTCTCATAGAACTACTATGAATAAGCAACGCTAAATCTATATTATGATGTGTAATGACTAAACAATAGTAAAGTAAAAAGTCTTTAATAACAGAATGTTAATCTATATGTTGGAATATGGCATTCTGTTAAGTTTAGTGCAGAAAAGGAGTACAGGAGTTAATTATTTAACAAATTGATTATAATTTTTAGCCTCAATAAAATTCCGCGTGTAGTTGCTAGAATTTGATTGCTGAAATTTATTATGTTGTTCTTGGCAAAAAGCCAAAAAAAATGAAAATTTGAGTGACGCAAGTAGCAACATTAAATGAACTAAGAGAAGCAAGATAAACAGATTCGTATATAATTATGCATTGAGTTCGAGAAGGAAGTTGGGTAGATGTTCAAATTATAAAACAAGGTAGACTGTATTATACATAATAGTTCGAGTATTTGGGGTATTCGTAACCGAGCGGTTCGAGGGAAAATCTCGTAATGCATGGCAATGCTTATTGAAAACAACTGTGTGAATATAAGTTATCTCTGTAATGTATTCTACTTTTGTATAGGGATATTCTGACAATATAATTCTCATAATTATTTATATGTACAGTTAGTTATAAGAATATAACAGTATTATGTAGCTGAAGCGCAATGGGTCAACTTCATCATACACCTGGTAATGGCTTAGAAATCTGATATATATAGTCACTAATATCGTTTCCCCCGGTTTAAATAAAAACTTATATAGAACACTCGCATACGCTACAAAAGTATTCCATTCCTTGCACCACCGTTGTATGAAACATCTGTAGTCTATTGCGTCAAACCAAACCGTTTGCATCTCATTCCATTTACGTGTGCAATAGATATGCATTAAATAATTTTCACTTTGAATTTATTTGTTTTCTTTATGTAAGCGAAGAGAGAACTCGCGAAAAGTTTTTGATTTTCGAGGGATTTTACGTGAAATATTTTTCATTTTTGGAGGAATTTGGATAATGACACTCAATAAGACCGTAGAGGCACGTACGTATAGTTTTAGTATTGTTGTTTGCCCTGTCAAGATGTAAACAAAGGCTTCACTCTATGTATATGTTCGTGCCTCTTTCCAGATCTTGCTTGTGAATATTATTAGTTTTGAAGATCTGTTAAGATTTAACAATGTAAAAATTCATTTATATATAGAAAAGATAATACGTAATGACATGTCTTGAAATTTTCTTTTGTAATTCTTAAACTTGTTAGAACTGTCGATATATATTAATAATCAAAAGCAACAGAACTAGGGAAAATGTATATCAGTAACTTAGTTACATTTTTTTATGTGATCCTATGGGTGTTCGTACCTTCTGTATTTGCATTAACTGATATCGAATATAGTATATTACAAAAAAGATTCGATAGTTATTATGCAAATAATGATACTAATGAAAATATATCAGTTAGAGGGATTACAGTAGGTGGATGGTTAGTCACTGAACCATATATTACCCCTTCTCTATATAATCATGCTACACAAATGATGTCAAATTTAACACATAATACAACACTTTATAATGTTTTTAATAGTAGTATTATTGATGAGTATACATTATGTAAAGCATTAGGTTATGATAATGCAAAAAGTTTGTTAGAGGAACATTTTCAAACATGGATAACGGAAACGGATTTTGAACAAATTGCCAACGATGGATTTAATTTAGTTAGAATTCCTATTGGTTATTGGGCATGGAAACAAAATCATACAATTAATGAATATGTTGATGGAATTATATTTGAAGATCCATATGTTGGTGAAGGTTTACAACTTTATTATTTAAACCAAGCTATTGGATGGGCAGAAAAATATGGATTAAATGTGTGGATTGATTTACATGGAGCACCAGGTTCACAGAATGGATTTGATAATTCAGGTCAAAGAAATTTTTATGATGATCTTGGTTGGTTAAGTGATTATTCTACAACAAATTTAACCATGTCAGTTTGGTCAAAGATGTTTGATACATTTTTAAATACAAGTGATTCAATTGTCGGGATAGAAGTAATGAATGAACCATTAAGTAGTAAGATTGATATTTGGAACATTACACAAGCTTATTATAATGCATTTAATTTATTTCAGGAGAAAGAAGATCCAGATAAGAATATAACCTTTATTATTCATGATGCATTTGAAGGTAATGGATATTGGAATTTAGAATTTAACCCTCAATATAGAAATGTTAGTGATCAATATGAAAATACACAAAATTTAAATCAAACGTATTATAATTCACAACAAATTTTAGTTGATCATCATCATTATGAAGTCTTTACAGATTGGCAATTAGCTAATAATCAATTCAATAGATTAATGGATGTTATAAATTTTGGTGAATCGATTAATAAAGAATTACCATATCATCCAGCTGTTGTTGGTGAATGGTCTGGTGCAATTACAGATTGTGCAACATGGTTAAATGGTGTTGGTGTTGGAGCACGTTATGATGGGTCATATTATAATACCACGAGATATTCTACGGATGATTTACCAATTGGGAAATGTTATTCACAAAATCCAATTGAACAATGGAATGACACTTATAAGAGAGATGTAAGACAATTTATTGAAGCACAAATTGCAACATATGATAAAAAAACAACAGGGTGGATCTTTTGGAATTGGAAGACAGAAGATGCTTATGAATGGGATTATAAACAATTAAAAGAAGCTGAATTATTTCCATCACCATTAACAAATTTTACTTATTTTAATAAGGAAAATGGTAAAATGAATGCAGATGTAAGTTCATCTTTATCAAGAGAAGCATATCCAGTTACTTCATCCTCATCAATATTATCATCTACAACAAGTTCCAAAAAATCTAAAAATATTGGATCTGGACCACTTTACAATCATTATTCAACAAATAAAAATTCTACTTGGTCTTTTCAAAGTGTAAAATGGCTCTCTAATGTAACTGTATTACTATTAAGTATAGTAATTGCAGCTCATATCTTATAGAATCTGCCAAGAGAGAAACAGAGTCGAAAATCCAAATTATAATAGATGACTCCTCTATCTTTCTTTCCACGGAATTAAATATTTAAAATATAATTTTGCCTGTATATTAAATAATATAATAGAAGAGGACTACCCAATAAGATGAAATCCGATATATAAATATATTAATATTAGTGAAAACAATTGTGGTTTTTAAAGTTAATTTAAGGTTACTAATTTAATCACAAAGAAATCGGTTAAAATTTCCCATTTTAGTTAGTTACCGTTACCGCTATTTCAATTCCCGCCATCTACGTCACTCTTCATTTGTATTTGGGTACCTCATAAATTGAAACAATGATAAAACAAAATAAATATACGGGCATAAGCACTGTATGACTACATTTCATAATTTGCTTTGTGCATGTATTCGGTAGAAGAAAGAAAAAAAAACTGGAAAGGCAACTATTAATAAACATACGTAACTGTTACATATTACATTTCAATAATTTGTACCTCGTTTTCTGTGTGCGAGTCTGATTGTATAGTTGAATAATAAAGTTCCAGATTCTAAAATTAATAAAAAAAAAACAATGTATAACTGGAGTTTCCCTGGGAATTTTGACAATACGGCTGTAGAAACTGGAAAACAATTTTAAGAACCGATTAAATTATTATTATTTAATATTAATAATCGGAGTAAAAACACTTGAATAATTGAAAAATCTATCAAAGTCAAAACAAAACTAAGACAAAGCCTTTTTCCAGGCAAATAATAAGGACCAATGGAGGTTAAGATACTGGATTGATTTCAACCCTGTGTCCTTTTACCAAGTATTAGAAGAGGCAGAAATATCAATTTCCTCCTCTTCCCCGCAACTCGGAATTTGCCAAAAAAAAAAAAAAATGAAAAAAAATGAAAAATTCAAGTCACCGAGACAGAATACAGGGGGAGAGGAGAGTACAGGCAGGAATTGTGCCGTCAAGATGACGACACCATTGCTAATCTCTATGTAATTTTCAGTGTGGTGTCCGAGACTGCTGTAGTACAAAGGGTTAACCATTCAGTAAATTAGCGACGTAATTCGGCTGAAAACCGGATCGAGACGGAACTTATATTTCAAATTTGTAACTGAAGATTCATCTGTAGGAACACCAAATCCCCTCGGCAAAAAGAAACGACGGAATATATACATCATATACGCCTTGTCTCCTCCTCCTCCCCCCGTCATCGCATCGCCATTGGTTTTCCACCCTGAAAATAAATATAGCAGAAATTCTTTGAGAAACAGAAGCAGGAACTTTCCCTTTACTTTCACCCTCATTCTGCCCCCAATCAAATCAAAGAAGAGAAACATTAAACAAACTCATCGCAAATTGTGGAAAAGTGCCAAGTTAAAACCTGTCCATCTCTATTCTAAAAAACAAATATTTGCTAAGATTGTGTGTATGTGTGTGTGTGTTTAGCCATTAAGTTCTCGGCAGATCTCCCCCAATACTATTCTTAGAGTGGCTTTGATTTTATAAAAGATTTAAAATTGTTAATATAATCTTTTTTCTGCTTTCTACGGCTGTTTTAATAGTAGAATCTACTCTCTTCAAATAGAAGTTTTGTTGATAATGATTATCACGGAATTTTAATTATATGATGAACTGCGTTTTATTTAACTAATAATAGGTAAACTCAGTAGAAATACTCCGCTTTGGTTAAATAATAATAAAGAAGATATCTACTATTTTTTGTTTTGCTATGGGTGATCTAACTTCGAGAAGTAAAATCTCCACACTTTAAGTTAATAATTCTAGATTTAAATTATATTTTTTAATTATTTTCTTGGTATCTTTGCCCTCTTTCTCTAGTGGTAGCTCATTCACTCCTCTTAGGAACTTAGTTTCGTAATGATAATTACCTTTTGTGCTTTTTTTTTATTTTTTTATTTTTTTTTTTAAATAGATTATTTGAAGAGTACTTAAAGGAAGGTTATTTATTACATTTTTAAAGATTCTTATTTTCTTCTTTTCCCTTAATTTACTTATTTCTATTTTATATATTATTATAATTATATATAAAATAAAACCACACTATCAATACAAAATAATTATAATCCCTTCAGACTACCCAAAACAATATAATGAATTCATACATAATGACAAATCAATCAATAATCTTTAAAGATTCAAATCAATCAAATAAAGATAATTTAAATTTAATTCAACCATTAGTCAATAATACAAATAATAATAATAATCAAATTAAATATTCAAGTGTTCCAATGACAAGAAGAAATTATACATATATGGCTAACGTTAATGTTCCATCTGTAACACATATTATTGCACCAGCAAATCAACCACATTTACCAAATTTTAATACTGGTAATAACTACGTTTCAACAAAATTACCAAGAGTATTACCACCACCAAATACTTCATATTATACTTCAACTGCTCATAATAATAATAATAATAATAATACTATTATTACACCAATTACTTCTTCTTCTTCATCTACGGGGAATAGTGGTAATGGTACTCCAAATATGATTCAAAGAAGAAAATCTTTACTTTCTGGAAATGATTCTTCTTCTTCCCCTGTTTATAAAGGTGATTCCATTTCACCATCTTTACCACCTTTTAAATCATTTGATTCAACAAGAAGACATTCTGTAAGTTTGGCTGTATTGGATGATCCAATTCAGCAAATTAGACAATCTCAACAACAACAACCAAGTATGGGTGCAATTATAAAAGATGAAAATAATAACTTAATTGTCCCACTAGTTCAAATTCAACAAGAAAGACTTTCTGTACCAAATATTAAAACAGAAAATGAAATGGTTTTACCAAATGAAATTGCTCCTCATAATGTTGGTGAAAGATATAATGATAAAGGTGAATTAATTGGAAGATCAGGTAAAGTTTTACGTGATACAAAGAGAGCTGCTCAAAATCGTTGTGCTCAAAAAGCATTTAGAATACGTCGTGAAAAATATATTAAAAATTTAGAAATTAAATCAAAACAATTTGATGGTATCGCAAGTGAAAATTCAAAATTAAAATCAAGAATTGAAGAACTTGAAAAATTATTACAAAATTCAAATTGAAAAAAGAAAAATAAAGATTGATATCTCTTCTTCTTTTTTTTTTTGATTATGTTGTACATCATATCTTATCTCATATTCTTAATGCATTTCCCAAAAATTTAATAGTAATCATAATAATAATAATTTTTTTCACCATTTTATCTTTTACTTTTTGTTTGTAACAGTATATTCATATTCATATTTTTTATTTTGCTAATCATCTGTCTAAAACAAATAAACTGACACATAAATAATTAATAAACATTGTTCATATTTTTTTTTTGAAAAATCATGTATAAAAAAACAGTTCTTCCAACTGTACCATTACATTATTTAATTATTTTGTATGAAATTCGAATATTGCGGGAAAACCTAAATATATTTTCTTTTATTTAAATTTATACAATTTACATAATATTTATGTTGTTTTAATGAAGTGTAAGGAAAAAACTATTCATGGTAGTTATCTTCTACCAGTTTGAATAATACCAGCAGCAATTAGAGTTTGGATTTTCTTAAAGACTTCTGGGTTTTTCATATGTTCTTGTAATGCAGCTGGATCAGATTGAGCTTGACTTAAGATACTTTGAATGACTGGATCTTGCATGATTCTTTGAACTTCTGGGTCCTTCATAGCCCTTTGATATACTTGTTCTGGAGTCTCATTACCTTCAGCAGGTTGGAATCTTTGAGAACTTGCTTTATAATATAATTGATCAATTTCTTTTGTATTAGCACCATTGGTAGTGGCAGCATCCTTAGTTCTAGCTTCATCTAAAGTTTCTAATGCAGCTGAAAATTCTTTTACAGCAATTTGAGCATTTGCCTTTCTAATGTATGCTCTAATGAAATTTGGATCCTTTTTAATAGCTTTATCACAATCTTCAATGGCAGATGGGAAGGACATCAATTTAGCTAAAGCAGCAGCTCTGTTAGAGTAACCTCTAGCATCTTCTGGAGCTCTCTTAATCATTTCTGTGTAAGCTTCGACAGCTTTTGGCCAGTCAGCCTTAGTAAAATATTCTTTACCTTGTAAACGAGCCTCTTCGGCCTTTTCTGGGTTAATATATTCGTCAGCTTCTTTGGTCTTTAATTCTTTTTCAGTAGTTCTTAATTTGGTTAAAATATCAGCAGTTCTGTGTTCAGTTAAAGATTTTTGATAAAATTCAATGGCTTTATGTAAGTCATTTAGTTTATAATATGAGTTACCCATACGAGCAAAAGATTTAGCAATGATTTTGTAATCAGCTCTTAGATCTCTACCTTGTTCAACGGCTTCATTTAGAGTCTTGATAGCTGTTTCATAATCACCTTTTTCGAATTCTGCTGCTGAACGATTGTTTAGATAAGTAATATCTTTATGTAGTTCCCAAGCTTTGTTATATTTGGCAATAGCTTCATCGAAATCGTGAGCCTTGTATGCTTTGTTACCTTCAGCTTTGGCCAAATCTGCTTCAGCTTTACTCTTATCCTCTTCATCAACTTCCATTGGTTCTGGTTCCTGAGATGTTGGTTCGTTAACTGGTTCGGAAGTTTGTTTAGTTTCAGTTTCCTTTGGAGTTTCATTAGAAGTTGTAGATTCATTGGTTGTTGGTTCCTTTGGCATAGAGTTTGAATTAGATAAATCAGGCATATTTAAATCAACACCCATTAAAGTAGCCATAATTGTCATCAATCTTGGATCAGAGAATAAGTCAGTACCAATAGCTTGTGGATTAGCTTTATAGTTGATTAATTTTGCCACCAAAGTTGGATCTTTCATCAATTCTGCAGTCTTTGGATTTTTCTTTAAGTTTTCAATCAAATTTGGATCAGCAAATAATTTCGAAAGACCCATATCTGGTTGAGAAGATCTAGATTCTTGTGTACGATGAACTTGATCAAGACCATCTTGAGCAGCTTTATTGCTACCATCCAATTCTAAAGCCTTCTTATAGGCAGACTCAGCTTCATCCAAGTCTCCTAAACCAAAATGGGCAGCACCTTTTCTATTGTAACCCTTAGACCAAGTTGGATTAATCTTAGTACATTCTTCGGCATCCTTTAATGCTTCAGCAAATTTCTTCATAGAGGAATAAGTAGCTGATCTATTAGAGTAAAGCACATGGTTAGGAGTCTCAGAAACCTCAATGGCTTTAGTGAATAAATCTATAGCATTTTCATATTCTTTAGCTGAGAAAGCAGCGTTACCTTGTTGTTTGTATTCGTCAGCAGAAAGAGACATAATTTTGTTTGTAATTTAATTTATAATGTCTATTAGGTGACAAATGACTTTTGTGTTTTTGGATTAATTCTGTTCTACAAAGAAATGGATCAAAATCACCAATAGAAAAATACTTTCAATGATGTATAAGTTAATGGAATGGTTCTGTGCTTATATAAGTTAAATCCAGATGTGCCTCTCTTGCCCCCCTCCCTCTGCGTCCAGGTCGGTCTGGCATTTGAACTTCACACAGTGCAGAAAGAAAAAAACCAGCTTCAAGCGCCGAAGGTTCTCTCAATTCAAACTGAAATTTCAGAAACTTTTCAATATTTTTCTAGAAAATTCTAAATGGAATTGTCTTTAGTCACTGTGTACGAGGTGACGGGTATATGTTCTTCAATGAGTGGGAAGTGTGTCACATAACCAATGTCAAGTGTTTGCAAGAGCTGAGGGGGATGTTGTAGGCTGTAGATAAAAACATGTTGATTGTGCTTATGTATCGTCGTTATATTTGGTCTTGTTCGGGATGGATTATTGAATTTATAGATCTGACAAGTAGCGAACGCCAGTTTTCAACCTGACACTATAGTTAATTGTAAAACGTTACGACGAGATGTATATTGCATTTGTAAGTCATCTTGTCACAATGAAGTACTCAATTTTTCGTATCTTAACGAAATTGTAATTAATTTATCACATTTAGGACAAGTTAATGCTTTTTCTAACTTTGCGAACAATTGAAACTTCAATTTGTCCACATAAACAATAAATAAACAAACTGAAAAAAAAACAATATGATTCTTGTTTGCTTATCTAGTACACTATAAATGAACTACATATATGGCACTCGGTTGTAATTCTATATTGCTATCAATGGTTGCATTACTCTTAAATGAATCATCTGAAGTGGCAACATAAAATAAACCCTGGCCACAGACAAGTTTTACTACACTGGTTGAATTAAATTTAGGAAATTGCTTTAATTTTCTTCTAGTGTCTAGATTCCAATATGAGACTGCCCCATCTGATCCACCAGTGAGAATTTTGGAAGTTCCTGGACAGAATGCCAAAGTATTGACAGGAAATACAAATTGTGTATCTTTCAAATTTAATCTGTGACATCGAAATGCAAATTGTTTATCTGGTTCAGTCAGGTATTCAACTGCGACACGCCCATCTATACTACTTATAACATAACCATCTGACATCGGTAACAATTTAATATCTCGTATTTGATATTTTAATGCCGATGCAATTGAAGTCCCTTCATCGTATTCTCGTAATGGAAATTCGAATAATCGAAGTTTATGTCCAGTTTCAACTATTATTAATTGCTTTGAATTACAGTCAGCTGTTAATATTTTAGAATCTTCTTTTAATTGTATTCTTATGTCTATATTACCTTGTTGAACATCTATCACAGATATTGACCCATCCCACGATATACATATTAAGGAATTCTTTAAACGTTGATTTTCATAAACAAATATTTTACACAACGCCAGTGTTGAAATATCTTCGCCTGTCACTAAAACGGGTGTGAATGAATCTATCCTTATATCGTATCTAAGCAATTGTCCTTGTACTGTACCAACATAAATTTCGGAATTCAGAACACAACAACATAATAAAGGCATTTCATATTTTATTCGTTTGTACAAACTAGGTAAGTTCTCTTTTCCCGTAGGCTCTGAGTTTGTTTTATAAATGGATAGTGTACCATCCCAAGCTGTTACCAACAGACAGGAACCTATTTCTGGAAGTTCACAGAGGATCAGATCACTAATATAATCATCCGGAGTGTCAGGTATTAATATTCCTTCATTATCGTCTATATTTTTACTCATAATAATATGCATACATATATGAAATAATAGTCAATGATTTATGCAAAACTCTTTCGAATAAAGAATAATTTGATCTCTATACTTTTAGTAGCAAATGGTTTCCCTTTCAATGATTATCTATTCACATTTGTATGTTTTGATTTGAGAAAACGCGCCTTTTGACTTTAAGGCGTATCTATTATGAATGAAAACAATGTGTTTGGCAAATGGGGAGGATAAAAGAACATCTTATTAAATATATTTAGATAATAGGATAGTTGGTAATACATGTAAGATAAATGAAACGAAAATATGCATTAATATGTGGTATAATGAAATAAAAATTCCTATATACTATGTTTTTATTTATATATATATAGACATGCAAGTGTGCTCTGTGAAACAGAGCGTTAGCTAAGATGTTGTCATAAGTGTAGTATTTTCCTGTTTAAAATACATTTCTGCTTTCAATTTCAATACTTGGTCATCATCACTTTCACTGTCACTAACAATAGCTTCTTTAAGTTGGAGTTTAGCCTTCTTAACTGTCGATTTACTATTACTTGGAGGCAACAATTTTCTTTTCAAACTTCTAAGTGATTCATGTTTCATTAAGTGGTTTTCTTCTCCTTCAGATGAAGAAGAAGATGAATCAGAAAGACCTGATTGTGAAATTTTCAAAAGCTTGTCTTCTCTTGTTGGGGTTGTTGGAGGTGTACTCAAACTTTGTTGTTCTTGTTGTTTTCTTTTCTCTAATAATTTTTTCTTTCTCAATTCACTTGCTTCTCTTTTCAATTGTCTTAGTTTATCTACTTCCTTTTGAGATTTAAAGAAATCCGGTTCTTGATTATTCAAAAATGTAACCCATTTATCACAATCTTCCCAGATTTGATAATCGATACAACCATTCCATGTTGAATCACCTACACTAGATTTATTAATCAAGATGACTAAACCACCACGTTCATGTACTTGTTTACTCACTTGTTTGACAACTTTTTTGACACCATCAACTTTTAAACTAGTTCCCATAATGATAAAGAAATCTGGTTTACCTCTCAAAATATCAAGATTTAAACCTTGAGATATAATATCACCAGATGGATGATTTTCTCCATAAAGAACAATATTTGGCCTTAACATACCATGATGATCAATGACACGTTTACCTTGTTGAGATCTTCTTAATTGAATAGCTTCACAGTGAGGACAAACAGGTAATTCACCTCTTCTAAAGGATCTTGCCCAATATCTATTCCAATTAAAGACATGGAAGCATCTTGTACACGATAGTTTATTTAAATCACCATGCAATTGAACCACATCATAATTTTTCCATTTAGCATTATTGAAAGAAGTACATGAATTACTACGAATTAAAGTTCTTTGTAAATTTTCTCTTTTCAAAAAATCTTCTTCAGGTTGTTCACTAGATAATTCTAAACCTAAAGTTTCTTCAAGACCATCAATATTTTGTGTATAACAACGTAATAATCTACCTCTATCTTTCAAATGAGCAATAAATTTATGAGTTTTCGTAGGTTTAGCCAATTTACAACTTGAATATAATTTTTCCATGAATGTAGCCCATACTGAAATTTTTAATTCATCTCTAAATAAAGAAATGTCGAACATTTCTTTACCGGAACCTAGTGATACATTAGGATGTTCTTTTTTCACTAGATTATAAAGACCATCAGATGATCTAAAATCGGGAATACCAGCATTACATGAGATACCTGCTCCTGTTAATACTAATACTTTACGAGATTTGCTTAAAGCTTTATTAATATTCAATGTCGTTTCATCTTCTGAATTCAATTGTAAAATATGATGCAATTTTTTTGTTTGCAAAGATTCACTAGTAATATTATTTGTCGATTTTGAACGGGTTGCTTTACTCGGCACATTTTTTACCGAACTTGTATCCGATTTTTTATCTATATTTTTACGTATCTTGTTCATAGTAAGAGCCTCCTCATCAAAAGATGCAGCTCTTTGATCGCTGGTTAACAGCTTGATTTGTTTATGTTCCAGTTTAACTCTTTTACTCATTTTTATTATAATTTAATAGTTCGTAGCTAAAAATAAAGTAAACAAAGAAAAAATATGGAAAAGATATGCTTTCTATTTCTAAATCTTAATATTTTGTTGATGCAATTTTTAATTTAAGGATATATTATTTCTTTATATTTTTCTGTTTAAAAAAGAAAAAAATTTGTCAATTTGAAAATATAAGTAAAAAATCGTTTTTAATTTATCTACCCTCGTAATTCTCCAACAGATATCGTCCTTATATTTGATCTATTGTGTGTGTATTGTTTAGTCCTAGATCACCATTAAAAGAAAAATATTCGATATCTTTCTAATTACTGTCAGCTCTTACATCGTTTTATATATATATATACAACTGATGAAATAAAATTAAAGGATCCCAGCCAATTCAATCGGTCGTGCAAGAACGTCGTTATTTACGATATGCATGCACTCTTGTCCTCCGTTATTCTCTTCGCGTCTTTCCGCTATTTTTTTTTTTTATTGTATTTTATTACCAAAATGGGAATTATGGCATTTTTGCTATTTTCGTATTGATATTTTGCCCGAAAGGGGAAAAACAAATGGTTAGTGCAACAAGGGAAGACACGAAATGGTTTGTCTCTTCCATCTCAGATATAAATACCAGCCATAACAATTTATTTAACAGAATATGGATGAAAGATAGTAAAATAATGTGGGTTAATAAGCACCAATAAGAGGTGGATCAGGGATATAAATATCATTTCCAGCGTCTTCTAGACTAGATATCCTTATATATACATATTTACATATGTAGTAATTATTTTAGTTATAGGCTGAACGGGGTAGATCCGTCAAACTCTATGTAGTAAGATCTTCTTGTGATGAATCTGTACTTACTTGATTTTCCCTCACTAGTTCATTTATTAATTTGGTAGACAAATTTAAGAATGGATATGCTGAAAATGTACTAACTTCCTCTTCTTTTGCAATGGATTCTGCACTTGGTGTAACCTCTCTATGAATTTGTCCGTTTGAATCAGTAGTTTCATTTGTCTCCCAACCATCAAACTTTAAATCAACCAAATAATAGTTCGGTGAAGTTTGAAATAATTGAACTACGACTTTCATTCTCTCGGGAATAACGTCTACTGAATCAACCTTTTCTTGATTCAATTGTCTGTCCCATTTCCATATCACTCTAATTGTCCATAACTCTCTCTCTGTCGTTCTTATCCATTGTGCACCAAGTCGTTTCAATGCTGTATAGACTTCTCCCATAACAACTAACGGATAAGAATGTGATCTTATTCCAAAATGCCATCTGGTTTTACTCGTTGGAGTTAGTATTGGTGTAATGACTCCTGCACCAGGAAATCCTTCAGCAAACATATTTACACGATGGATTTGAGGTAATGATGTTGGTAAAATGGTAATTGTAGATTCGTTTGTATCCAAGGGAATTCCTTCAGTATCATTATATGTCCGTTGTTGTTTCACCATGCCTTGTTTAATTGTACCTGTTGTAGGATCACAAGGTTCACCAGATGCTGTAGTCAAATGATATTGAGAATCTTTGTTTCTATGATATGTGGTCATTTGTTGAGCAGCCATTGTATCAATAACTTCTCCACTCTTGCTATTAATTAAGGAAACATCAGAATCTGATCTAACTAATCTTAAATCTTTTAAAATATCTTTATTTTCCTTCATTAATAGATATGCATCTCGAATCTCAAGTAAACCTGGCTCAGTAGTCTCTGTTTCTAAGGATTCATAAATTTCATCAATTCCATAACCCATAGTATTAGCTAACGCCGTTACTAATTCTTCATCTATATTTTCTTCCCCACTTCTGATTGATGCAGTAAGACTACTAGTATCATCTTCACCATTAAGACTCTCATTTTCATCTTCTCTTAAATCTTGGGGCACTAAATATAATGGAATATCTTTCTTAAACCATTCATCTTGCATAATTTCTTGAATTGAAATTCTTCCTAACGGATTTACAATAAGCATTCTTTTAATTAAAGAAGCTGCACCAGGAGATAAAAAATTTGGTAATGCATAAATCCCATTATTAATATTTTTGAATAATTTAGGTAAACTTTCATCATCGAAAGGTAATCTATGGCATAATAGGACATAAAGGATAACACCACAGGACCAAACATCAACTTCTGGACCCGCATATAATTTCCCACCAATAATTTCAGGTGCAGCATAATTTGGTGAACCACATGAGGTCTTTAAAAAATTCCCGTCGGTCATAATATTAGATAATCCAAAATCCGTAATCTTAACACGGTAATGTTTATCAAGTAAAAGATTTTCTGGCTTAAGATCTCTATGAACCACTTTATGTCTATGACAATATTCTACAGCAGATATAATCTCTTGAAAAAAATGACGAGCTTCATCTTCTGAAAGTCTTCCATGATGAGTAATATATTCAAATAATTCATGTTGTGCATATTCTAATACAATAATAATTTCATCATTTGATTTAATTACATCATATAATTTAATAATGTGTGGATGTCTCAACAATCTTAAATAAGAAATTTCTCTTTCAACACGACCTTGCATATCTCTACGAGAAAGAATTTTCTTATTAATAATTTTCAATGCAACTTTTTGACCAGATGTAACATGATAAGCGAGTTTTACTTTCCCAAAGGAACCTGTCCCTAGAGTTTTCACAATTTGATAACTTCCAAATCTAGTTCCATCTGCAAGCCTTGGTAAAGGTCTCTTAATATAATTATTAGTAGCCACCGGGGCATTATAATGACCTGACATGTGTCGATTCTTTCCTGATGGGGCATAACGATCTCTATTAGAGATTGTACGTGCTTGTTGTGCAGCTGACACGAATGGAGGTCTCTGACCGACCACTGTTGGAGCAGAAGCCATTAATGACCTTCTCCCGGGTGTGATATCCGTATCTTGGTCATTACGATACTGATGATTACGGTGATGATGATGATGATGGTGATGATGATGATGTTTGTGTCTATGTCTTGAAGCAGAACTACCTGACACTGTTTGTGATTGTTCTAGTGAATCTTTTGAACTATCCTCGTTCATGGTAATGTCAAACTATCCAATCTACTATTATCGAACCCTAGGTATATGTAAATGTGTTCTCGAAGTTTTTAATACCTTTCTAACCTTATCACAAAAACTCCTCTAAACTTTAGCATAACCTATGGCAACCTTCCTTACCTTTTCTTTTCTTGCTTGCTTGCTTTTTTTTTTTCACTTAGCTTACATTATCATCAAACTGGGGAAAACCGTAATTCCGGATGTTTTTTCCGTATTTGGAAAAGTGAGATGATGATATGAAGGTGCCAAATGCAAAAAGTTGAATAAAGAGAATAGCAATCGTTCTTTAGTTGGTTGGATTTGCATTTCTGGTTATTGTTATTGTTATCAAATAAATTTCTGAATTGAATAACAGAAATTTATATGAAGATGGGGATAGGGTACGACTTTTCATCACGATGCAGAGTACATGCTAACTCTAATTCAATTACCAACAACCGAGGTAGAAAACATTGGAGTTTTATGAAGATACTAGCATTCATCATCACCACCATGAATTAGCCGGAAATCACCGTTTGAATAATATCAATTTGTCACTAATAAAGAGGTATTACCTGATCGCAAGTTAAAGAGTGGCGGTGCGTCGTTGAGGGGTCGATTATTTATGTGTGAGATGAGCGACCATCGCGGAGAAACTGCCGTGCCAGCGACGGATCATCTTCGACTGGGGGAGGCACACACACACACACAAAGAGGGGAGGGGAGGGGAGAAAGCTGGTAAAGAATCTCAAATTGAGAAGAACAAGAAGGAAGTTGAGATGTGGGTTTCCCTTAAATGGTATTCGAAGGTGAATGACATATAATAAATAAAGAAGAAACTTAAAGTAGAGTGTAAAATTGTCTGTTCTTGTATTCTTTCACCTGGATACTATATTTGAAGTTATTATAATGATGAGTTAGAGATTTAAAGAAACGGAACAAGAAAAGTTGTACTAATCAATACATATATATTTATATATTTTGAATCATACTACAACTATATTATGGAAAAAATGACTGCAATTTCTGCTAACGATACTAACAAAACATGTTATAAAAGATTAAAGATAGAAGTTGATCCTAAGATTTGGGAAGATAGACACGGACTTTACACAACAGGTGTATCATTTGATACAGTCCCTACAATGTTGATTGAATCAGTTTATGATAGAGATGATTATGACTTTAAAGGTATTAATTTTCCATTTACTACAGATTCAAAAAATCATCGCATGTTGACTGCCACTGAAATGAACATTTTATCAACAATGAATAGTGAGGGAGAACCATTTTTTAAAGATCATGGATTTCGTACCCCTAGAGATCCTTATCATGGTGTAAATTTTGAGGATATTTTTGTTAGAACACCAGCTGGGAAAATTATTAGAAGAGATTATCCAAGTCATACGGCAATTGATAACGATGCTTTATTAGTTAATAGATTACATTGCTCATATTATCAATTGTGTGATAAATATAAACAAAAATTACTAGAAAGAGTAAATAATTCACCTTCAAAATTTTTCCTATATCCAGATTTACTTTTCTTACAAAATTATATTGGTATGGAAATGACTACAGCACCAACAACTATTTTAGAGTCATCGACCTTGAATGGCGTTTCCTCTCCAAACTCAAAGAAACGAAAACATTTGGAATACAATAAAAAAAGACACAAGAAAGAAGTATTATCAATGAAATATAGTAATAAACCAACACAGAGAACTTTATTATGTCACATTGATGGAAGAAGACACACTTGGGTAGCTTTAGATTATATGTTACAAATATTGTCTCAACCAATGGATCATTTAGTCATAGTCACAAATTTACCTGCAATTAGAGATAATGAATGGTTATATAAAAGGAAAGGAACTTCTCAAAATGAAAATCAATGGGCTCCAGGTTATACACGTCAAGATATTGACGATACTGTTAATAATTTACAAGATTATATCACTTTATTGATACCTCCAACAAAACCAGTTAAAATTACTATTGAGGTAGTTACGGGTAAGACATTACCCATTTTAGTTGATGCTATAGGAGTATATCATCCCGATTTGATTATAAGAGCAACATTAAAATATGAAAGAACAAAATCGTTGATAGGTTGGAAGACATATAATTTAAATGATACTCTAACAGGAAGATATCCAGTTCCAATTTGTCTTGTTCCAGTGAAGAGAATGTCATATTTTGAGTTACAATTACAACATCAGTTTGAATCTCAAATTGATCAATCAACTGTTAGACAAAAAAAGAAACCATTTGAAATATCTCTCTCTAAAGGTGTATTTGATGGAAACGATTCATCTATGGATTCACTGATAAAATCTTGTTCTAAGTTGGAAGTATCAAATAAAAAAAACATCATAACCTCAAAAATTAGCCATACTGACGAAGAAAACGAGGAAATCGCAATATCTAGTGTTGAAGCAAATTCGTTCAACTCTAACGAGTTGGATAATAATAGCATGGAATATGATTCCTCATTTAATGACCTCCTCAATTTAGTTAAGCGAAATAAATCTCAACTTATTTTAAAACTTCAAAAAATCAACGATGACAATAAAATTAATGAATTGGATAAAAAAATTTTAAAATTGGATACGATTGTAGAAAAATCTACACAATTAGCTATTGATATAGATAATTCATTCACTTCAAATAATGACAGTAATATAGAAAATTTGAAAAAGGTTTTAACTGGGGGACATGATATGACAAAAACAAAATCGATGACTGAGGAATATGGCGGTTCTGGTCGTCGCCATTCCCATCCTCAGCAAACTGGTGACAAACTACATTTCTCCACTTCAACAAAGACAGTAGATGGTACACATGGACTTGGTAACTTGAATACTCATTCAGGACTGGACTCTAATAAAATTAAAAGATTATCATTACCAGAAGTGACTTTGAGGAAAACCCACAGTGCTGGTGGATTGAGTAAACAAAAATCAAATGATTCCTCAAGGAGCCAACGATCAACGAGATCCAGTGGATCTTTCAGTTCTAAAAAAGGAATAAAAAAAAAATCTAGTGGGTTTTTCTCATTTATGAAATCTTCATCTTCAGGTGCCAGTAAATCTGAAAATGTAAGACGCTCGTCTATTGAAAGTCAAAACAGTGGAAACGATGAAATTAATACAAAAAAAAAGTATAAAATGTTTGGTTTCAGCAAGTTTTAACTCCAAAATAAAAGTATAAATATTCAATTGTTATAAAACTATACATGTATTTTTCAAGTAAAATAATTCGTTAATGCATATATAATGATTCTCTAAATCATTTTTTTTATTTAAATTATATCAAACAGCTTTTTCTCACTGTGTTGAGGTAATATTATACCACTCTCCAAGGTAAAATATGTAAGGAAGCAACTAAAATGTAACTTCCAATGAAAAAGTTCTTAATTGCTTAATCTAACCAATCCTTTGTAAAATGGTCATCCATCAATAAAAGTCCGTTAGGCTCAAGTAATAACTACTCCTTAGTGTTTATTCTCATTCGAAGTCCGCGAAATTGAAGCAGGAAAATATTACGCACGTTTAAGGGGGCAGCATGGAGATGACCATCTATTTTCCAAGATAAATGTTTTGAGAAAAACAATTTAAATAATATATGCAATAAATATAACAATAAATATCTGTCACATACAAACACTGTCTCTGCATACCAACACTTTTACTCATAAAGAAATAGAAGAAAACCTTGTCAAGTTTTAATAATGGGAGCCGTATACAGAATTTTTGGGAAGACATTTCAACCACATCAGCTGGCTATAGCTACACTACTTACTGTTGGTGTAGTGGGCTTTACAATGACTAGGAAAGGAGGTAAATCTACTGTTGACCCAAATATTCAATTACAATCGCCAAATGGAGTATCCGAGTCACAAAAATCCGATAGTGAAGATATCAACGTTGAAAAGTTACTCACCGAACTAATTGAAGAAAATGATGAAACCGTAAACTGAAATATTTAAGGTTCTAATGTATATATATTCAATAAATAAGTTAGTTTTTTTTCTTTAAGAAAAATAAGAGGTATAGAATCTTATATAGTAAGTAGTTATTTAGAATGCATTGCATACATTACTACTACCTGATAGGAATTAATACTGTTTTCATATCTCAAACCTTTTTCATGATAAGTTCTTCAGCCCTTTGATGGTCCCGAAGTAGTTCTAACATCACGAATCCCGCAATATCGGTTTCTTCAAAATACGATACGTGGGATTTTAGAGCAGATATTACATCTACCTCTAAGAGGTTCGGTTTAAGTGCATAATCTACCCTTCCGCTGTGGTTCAGAGAAGTTAACACATTCAAGAGCTCACCAGTAATCTTTTCTTCTTTATTTCTTTTAGATATATTTTTTGTTTCATTATCATTTTCTGTAATGGTATTCATACCTGGAAATTGTTTCCCGGTTGGTAATCCATCCCAAAGGTTCCCGCTCATTTCAATCATCTTAGTTGTGAACCCGTCCAATTCTGACCAATGAGGTAAATAAGCTTGTTCAAATTGTGATAGTTTAGTATCGATTAGTGGTTCAACTCTATATGCGACAGGATCGCATGTATGATATAAATTGTAAAACTCTTCACAGTTAGGTCTATTTACTCTCAATGTGGATTGAGGTTTAGGACCCTTTTTGGGGCCAATTCTTGTGCGCTCAACAAGTTTTATTAAACCTACAGGTGATCCAATCCCAAAGAAATGTGATACATTAAACTTCAATTTATAATGTCTATGTTGAGATATCATGTCAAACAAAATAAGGCTTCCAAGGGAATGTCCTATCAAGTGTACCCTACCGTTAAAATCTGGATTCTTTTTCTTAAACAATGTATATGTATCATTTAATTCTTTCATTACAGTGTCAAGGATAAGTTTTTTATAGTAAGTTTCACCATACAATAAAACATCAAGTGCGACATCTCCCATTAATTTTCGTAAAGGGAGAATCCCTGAAACTGTAATATCTGCTAACGCTGGTACTTCAGGGTTAGCTATATCATCTTCTATTGGATCTGTCTTGAATTTGATCGAATGTCTCCAAGTTATTGGAAGGACCTGAATACCTGGATTTGTATCCCAATCGCTGTTCCCTTTTTCTTTATTTAATTCTTTCAATTGATCTGATTCAGAGTACAATGTCTTAATATTTGACCTCAACAGATTAACAGTATGAGCAAAATTAACATATTCATATTTTTTACCTAATGTTTGACCAATCCCATGAACGCATAACACAAGATCTCTAATTTCTCTTTTACCGTTTGTTGGGTTTCCGTTCAATCGAACTTGCTTCATGTAATCTTCATCTACCTTAAGGTTAGCTGAATTCTTGTCTGATCCTGTAGTGCTAAATATAGATGGTATGTTTTCAAATAAATCCCAATTTGTTAAGTCGGATAATACAGAAGGTTCTTCTTGGGTCTTCTCTTCAATATGTTTATGGTCATGTTCATGCATGCCATTATCTGTACTCAACGATGTGACTAACATTTTATCAATATTTTTTAAACCAACTGGCTTCTTCTCTCCTTTATAAACAGCAACACCATTTATAGGGATATAGGAACCTAGCCCAGATTTTAAGTAATTAAGAAACAATTTTCCACCATCTAAATTTTTAAGTATGAAACCCGCATTACTGTTTTCATCACTAAATAACACATACTTTCCTTCATTGTATGTTCCTTCCAATTTCTGTACTTCATCTTTATTAACTGATAAACTTTCCAATTCGGAACAAAGATGAGGAGCCAAGGGAGTTCCATTAGAATTAAACCATAGTCCTCTTCTTACCTCATATGTAGGACCATGCCAATAAGTCGGCTTGATAGTAAATGTATCGAGGTTCACTGTATATAGGTTATCTTCTCCAACTTGAATAGTTGCAGATTTACTTTCCCCTTTGGATGTTATCTTTGACAAACGAGCCCTATATCTTTTTTCTAATTCACCAGAATCCTGTTTTGATAACTTGTCGAACTTTTGAGGTCTAGTTGGTGGTTCATAATTAGGCTCATAAGGTTTCGTACATGGTATATCTGTTGCGTAATACCATTGAGTGTTGAGTCTTCTCACACTACCCTTCAATAGAATATTTATTTTTAACATGCCCCCTTACTTAAATGATATTCATATGTATTATATTATTTGAAGAAAAAAATACTAGTTTACTATGCTAAGTCATACTTTAAGCATATGTATAAGCAATTTTACCTCCGAGTATTTATATAGTCCTTATTTCTGTTTATGATAATAACTAGCATTTTCTTGTCTATGTTATTTATGTAGATCATCAATATCAACTTCTTTAAAGGATATTTCCAACGGATTTTGTTCTTTTTTTCAATGCCGAAATTATTGTTTCTGTTTTTGTTTTTTACGTAATAAAAATTGTTGAGATGAACAGATCTCAGTTTTCGCGGTTGAACGATGAGATTCAATTGTTGACAGGTGGAAACAGGATAACCCTTTTGTAGGTTCTTAACAACTACTCATCGATTTTGGAAAGTGCTCATAGTATACGTTATTCATTTTGAAAGAGGTCCCTTTTCCTCTTTAAAGGATAATATTAAACCAGTGTTTTTTTTTATTTCTGCTTTTATTTTTATTATTATCTACTGGTTTGACGAAGATTCGATCTCAGCCTTAAATTATAATGTCCAGAGCTTCTTTCATCCCCCAGAGGAGGAATATCATTTTGCTCAAATTTATGTACATGGCTAGCGCCAGAATTTCTTAGTCTTCTAGTTATATCATTATCCTCAACTATTGAGTTTCTTGTCGCTTTACTACGTAGCCTGTTGTGCATATCATCAATTGGTTGTTCTACGATATTTACTTTTCTTAAGTTTCTAACTCTAGTTGACCTTTGTGGTGATTTATTTTCTAGTAAATGAGTTGGAGTGGTTGATTCCAAGTCAGATGCAATAGGTGATGATGCAGGTGAAAATGAGGATTCTTTATTCTCGCCTTCTATATCACTATTATTATCAAAATCGGATCCATCAGAATCATCTTTTTGAATTTCATCGCTAACGTAATCTTCATCTTTCGAAGGATCATCTTGGACAATTTTTTCTTCTTCTTCTGATTCTTCATCATCGTCGCTAGGTTGATCTAAAATTATTTGAAGATCTTTTCTTGATTCATCAACCATATTAACTAGATCATCAAGATCATTTTGTTTGTATAATGTTTTAAGGTGAGTTACTTCCATTTTTTTAGGTGGTTCAATCTGTACCTGTTTCTTTTCTTTCTTTTCTATTTTTTTCCCTTTTTCTATACTTAAATGATCTGTTAGATGAGCGATTTTAGATGAACCCATTTTAGGTGCTGTATCCATTGTGGGTATTGCAATATTATATGGTAAATAATCCTTTTTTGGATCAAGATTCAATTTTTTAAATTTGGTTAAGATTTCAGGATCCTGCTTATTATCTGGTAATAATTTTTGATTGAAAAGAACAGTTAAAGGTTGACTTGAATATGTTTTATGATGTTTTAAACGAGTATGATTAACAATACCTTGTGCAGATGTAAAATTAGCTCGATTACAAAAACTACAAGTTATGACCACTAGTATACCATCATATCTTCTAAAGATTGGTTCGTTTGCTTCTGTTTGACCGATGATCCCACTATTATTTGATAGACATGAAGTTGAATATACTCTTCTATGATGAGTATTCATTTGATTAGGAGTAAATTTATATATTTCGAATCCATTTTTCTTAGTTGTCTTTTTACCACTTTTTGGAACACTTTTATTTGAATCTTGTGTATTTGTTATCTTTTGACGTTTACTTGATCTTTCATTTAATATAGAATCATCTTCAGGTTCAAATAATTCGGTATCTAAAAGATTTCCATGACTTTTACTTCTTGTTTGATAATGATGTTTAGGTATATGTATAGAACCTCCCATATTAAATTGTAAAGATCTTGATGGAAATACGTGATCCTGCCATTTTTCTTGAAGACTCTTTGCATGTAATATTTTTTTATTTATTTCAATCTTTTCTTGTTTATATTTATCAATTTTTTCAAATAATGATTTATCATTATGTAAATGTTTTATCAAATTAATTTGAGCATTAATCTTATTAATTTCATTTTTAATAGTATCCATTTCTTTATGTGATAAAAGACAATGTAAATTTACTATATCTAATAATTCACTCTTTATAGAATTATATTTTAATCTTTCAATATCTTCACTATCTCTTGTCATCACAGAGTTTGTTTTCTCTTCCCTACTATCCAAATGAATATAATCAGATCTAAAGCAATCAGCCATGAGATCATCATGATCATCAGTAGATGATAGTGTAATTAAATCATGAGGAGATTTTGGTGTTGCCACTTGATAATTACCTGCACTTGATTTATTGATATTAATATTATTATTTTCACAAGAGATCATCGGATGTGGAATAGTGTCTTGAAAAGTATGTTTATTATCTGTGATAGTATCGTTACTAATATTAGACGATGTCATAATGTATTAAATAAATAAACCAGAAAAAAAAAGGAACGGTTAATCTGTTAGTCCTGTTACTGTGAGTGTGTGTGTTTAAAGTTCTTTTAATTATAAAGAAAATGAGTGTATCCAATCTGTACAGTTGTTTTTTTTGAATATATGTTACAGAATCAACATACACACTTCATTTGTACCTTTACTAAATCACAAAGAAAAGTTGTTATCTTTAATGATTTCTATTAGTTCAGTTCTATTTTTGTAAAACTAAAATAGTATTTCAAAAATAATAAAGCGCTATCAAAATAACTGAAATATCACTTGTATATATATATGAAACTACAAAGTTTGTTAAAAAATCTTGTTAGGTTATAATAAAACTGGTGGCAAAAAAAGAGTTCAATGTTTTATTTTTATTATATTGAAAACAAGAAAATAAAGTATATGTATGTTTTCAGTTTTTGGGTACCCTTTCCATCTGTAGAATATAGAAGTTTAATTAAAGAGAGCGAAAAAAATAAATAAATAAATAAATAAATAATATGTAATTTTCGTCTTTGCCACTTTTCGCTGCGGGTTTTGTGTGTAAATGTATGTAATTATTCGCTTATTTAATATCACACGAAGAGAATTGTCAGTAGCAATAAAACAATTGAAATTTTATAGCTGTTGATGGATTGATAGAATGAGGAACAACAACAACGAAGACTTTTCCAGAGGACAAGGCAGAAATAAAGAAACCAAGAACTGTAAGTAGAGAAGGAAGTTTATCTTGTATTTCCTATGTGGTATTCATCATATCAGAGATGGATGTATTAGAATGGAGTCGTTATAAATTACTTGAACTGACTAGTGCTGAAAATTGCCATGAGACAAGAGGGAGCAAACAGTTTTATATTGGTTCTTCAATGTAAATTATTGTTTGCATCTTTTTTGAAACAAAATGAAACATGATTCACTTTTCAGATAGTGGTGTTTAACTAGGATACATTCTAATTTTAATGGAAGCCTATTATTGATTTTCTTTTTCTTTTTGCATTTTCAGTCATCACTGTTGTTATACGTTGCATTACCACCACTAGACATGTAAATTATTGAATCACTACGATCAGTAGATTGATCAGTAATTGGAGGTACATTTGGTTCAGTGTTTGTATTCAAACTTTGTTGTTGATCATTCTTACATAAATGAAAATTATTTTGCTCATTAATGTACATTTTTGCAACTTGTGTGGGTTTATATGATTGATATAATGTTGATCGTTGATATTCAACTGGTTTCGTTATTAATGGAGAATCTTTAATACTATTAACATTCCAATTTTTAAATGGTTCTGGAGCCTGATGTAAAGTGAACTGATAATTTGTTGGATTAATAATCTGACTCTTTTTCCCAGACTCATCAGTAATTCTCTTCATTTCGTTCTGTTTTAACGAGTTGTTGGGGATAGGTGTTGAGGTTGAATTTGGTGGTTGATCAAAATCTTCAAATTTTAAAGAACGATCTCTTTGTTTTTTATTTTTTTTACTTGAAATAGTAGGGATAATCTTAATAATTGAATCTACTTTTGATGTACCATCAGTCTTATCACCATTAATTTTATATCTTGTCTTATTATCAATGGTACTTGTACATGATATCATATCAGTATCATTGCATGATATATCTTTAAATGGTTCATTTGTTCTATCAAAAAATTGTAATCGTTCACCTTTTACATTTGGTTTATATTCAATTTCTGGAGAATAATTACGAAATGGTAATCTTAATTTATTTTTAGTAATAGTTGATGAATTTATTGTATTGCCTGATTTTATTTGTAATGGTTTTGTTGTAGTAATGCTACTACTACTATTTCTAAACCTTTTCCTAGGATTCATGATGTAGTACTATTATAGAGTGACTCACTAAGACGAACCATTATGAATAAATATCTACTTTGTATTAAGATATATTACTCTCTCTATATCTCTCTCTCTCTGTATATATAACCCGTTTTATTACCTGGGCGGCAATCTTCTTAAACTGTCATCGTCCTATCCAGTTCCTTTATTTTTTGGTGGATGGGACGTTCAAGCAGTATACTACATAAGATCAACAAGTTACATA
>JAJLXS010000013.1:0-208176 GCA_030571355.1 Maudiozyma serrabonitensis | reverse complement strand
CAAACATTTGAGAGTACGCCCGAAAAAACTTTTGGGGGCAGCCCCAGCTCATCCTGGGGGGTCCATTTGCCGGAAATTTTTGAACTTAACCCGATGTTTCTAAATTTTTTTAATTTTTACCCTATTCATTTCTTGCTTTTCATCTGATACGAACTAGGGGCGCGAAAAATAGTGGGTACCCAAAACCGCATGCCTGAAATATCTTTTTCATGTTGTTCTTTTTTTGCCTAATCCGGTAACTAGTAAATATACGGATTAGGTAAAAAATTGAAGTACTCATTCCTTGACGAATACTTTCTGCTATTCCTTTGTTTAGAACTAAGAAATATGGATGGATTAGGTAAAATATTAGTGTTGATATGAGGAATAAAGAAAAAATCATTTGTTGTTTGATAGAGATTAATACATGGAGAGGAATTTTTTTTTCTTTCAATTAAAAACAAACAAACTCCTTGTTACACTTAACATTTATAATATCAACAAACAACAATACTCATTTATTTTCTTTAATAACTAACATAACTTAGTTTGTTAAAACAAAGCAACATTCCCTAACAATAACAACTTACCAGAAAGCTTAAGCAACTAAAAACATTTGAATTGCTACTAGTGAACTGTGTTCCATTCATTTAACATATTAATATTTTTTCTAATAGATCTAATAAAGAATAGCAAAAGGATACCAGATCAACTTTAGTTCAAGCCTATTGCCAAAGGAAACAGCCTACTTCAAGTACCATTTTTCTTTTATACCAATCATCATAGAACAATTCCCTGGTCATCCCTTTTTAATTCATTACAAACACTAATTACTTCAACAAAGAGATATTGTAACATACAAATTTCTTCATCAAACTACCTAAACCTTACTGATACCCAACTAAACGAACCTTAATTTAGAAACTGATTGAACAAGACAATGGATTCTGAAATAAGTTCGTGGTTAATTAATCCACAGAATGTATTTAACGAAAATATCAAAACAAATAACAGAAATGACGATAGTTTCCAACCTCCAAACTTTCTGCAAGGCGTACATGACGAATCATTTTTAAACACTAGTAATAATAATACAGGTGCTTTTGATTCACAAGTATTTTCAAAACCATTGGAGTTCCAAGATTCAGCAAAAGATAACTTAAATCCAACAATTGATAACAATTTTGATTTACAATACAGTGATATTGATAACTTATTAACTCAAGAATTAAAAGATCTAGATATTCCAATGGCACCTTCTCCAAGTGGTAATGAGTTTGATTGGAGACAAAATAATATTATTACTACTCCTCAACAAGGTGGATTACAACATAGCAAGAAACCTTCAATGGCTCATAAACGAGGGATGAGTGGTACTGCAATTTTTGGGTTTGCTAACCATAATAAGACATTAAGTATTTCAAGTATTCAAAAGACTATCCGTGATATTTCAAAGGATCCAAACCTAAACAGTATTATCAACAATTATAATTCTAATAGCCCTGACTCAATTGAAGCATCAAATTATAACAGTTTCGTTTCGAATCCTGTCAATAGCCTAAGTAATAACAAAAGTAGCAACTCTACAAATGAACAATTGAGTCAAATGATCCTCAATCAACAACAAACATTGAGACTTGAGTTAGAAAAACAAAAAGAGATGAACAAGAGACTAGAATTGCAATTGAGAGAGAATCAATTACAACAGGAAAAATTACAACAAGTGCTACATGAACAAGAGGTTACAACACAACAACAACAATTGAATAAAGGTATGACTTCAAATGCTGGATCACCACTTCGTTCACAAATTGTACCACAAATGATTCGTACTCCAGCTAGGTCTCAAAAAGGTCGTGGTGAGGATGATCCATTGATTGTCACTAGTAACTCAGCTATGGGCACGTATCAATTCCCACCCCCACATTCAACTACAACACCTCAACAAATCTTATCCTCACCTACTCTTTCTAATAACATAATCAACGGTTCACCTTCCAAAGGTTACAGTGTTGGACGTACTCGTAAAGGTCCAATTCCCAATTTGCAATTAGAGAACGATGAAGATTTTACAAGAAGCAGTTCAGGAATTCCATGTGCTCCTCCTGCACCAGTATTCAATACATTCAAGAGTCCCTCCAGATCTCCACGCATTAATAGCAACAGAGAAAAATATGGATCTCCTGAATATTTTGCTGGGAATACAATTAAATCTAGAAATGGTGAGGTTACTCCATACACACCACCATCGATGCGTGGATCCACAGAAGGTCGTTTACATACAAAAAAAGAATCTGTATTATCAAGTGCGTCTACAATTCCACAACAAGAATCATATGACAATAACCAAAAAAATAATAATAATGGGCTCTTAGGTCTAGGACTTATGATGCCTACGATACCAGGTTCTGCAGAGACTACACCAATCAAATGCAAATTACCACAAAAACATACATTTCAACATACTCCAGTGAAGAAAAACGTCGAGACACCAAATGGTAGTCCCCTAGCTAAACAGATGATTATGCCAGCAATGGAAGAACTATCGGAGATGTATACAAGATTACCTGATCCAGTTGAATTTACACCAAGTCCCAAGAAGATTACTAAGAAACCAACAACTTTACCTCCTGGTTCTATTGATAAATATGTTAAGGAGTTACCAGAGAAAATGTTTCAATGTTTATACCCAGGTTGCGGTAAAGCATTCAAACGTCGTTATAACGTTAGATCACACATTCAAACTCATTTACAGGATAGACCATACCAATGCGATTATGAAGGATGTGGTAAAGCATTTGTTAGAAACCATGATTTAGTAAGGCATAAGAGAACCCATGAAGCAAAATTATATGGATGTCCTTGTGGTAAACGTTTCAATAAAGAGAGTAGTCTAATGAATCATCGTAATAAAATGATATGTAGTGGTGGTAAGAAATTTGATACATGTATTACCAAATCTATATCACCATCGAAACGTTATGATTATGATGAAAATAATAGTAGTAATAACTATGGTATTGCAGAACATCAGAGTCCCATCAAGACAAATATAGAAAGAGATAAACGTGGATACGTGTTGGCAAAGATGGATGAACAATTATCAAAGGAGATTGAGAAATACGGTTTGCTAAACCCTCCCCAGGAAGTAATATCTCGATCGACACCAACCAAAAATCGTGCCATGCAAAGCAAGTTGTTTGTGACAACTCCACCTTCCAGTTTCAGTGACCTGGAGTCTCCATAGTCGCAACCTCCCCTCCTCTGCCCTCATAAAGAGAGACAGAGATTGATACAGAGCCGGACAACACACCTAAACTATTATATATATATGATTAAGTATATTTTAAATATATTCGTTAAACTTTTGAAACATTTATTTGTTCATTCTGTAACAGTTATAACTGTATGAGAATCTGAGAATCCACGTGATATTCGCGCAACATCACTTGGCACGGCACCTGACCTTGATAACCTCGACGGTTATCCCGTCTCCCTTGTAACCTCGACGGTAAGCAACGGCAAAAAGAACAAAAAAATTCTGGTTGCTGTTTTTCGTCTAGTAAAATCCCGTGCAACTCAGTTTTAATACACTGAAAAGAGTGGATAAACACAATTCCCTCTTCGTTATTTTCTCTCGGAAGACGAGAAAGTGATTAAAGCGCAGAGGAAATCTGTTTAGCTGATATTATTGAATAATGTCCCTCATTTCATGTAAATCTAGCTTATGTTCAAAGTACGTCAGCTCAGCTTCAAAGGTTCCCAAAAAGAAATCAGGTAATGGATTCAACACATTAATATATATAATTATATATTTGAAAAAGATCATTGGAGGAATAAACTTAGCCTTCAAAGTGATTCAAAGAACAATTTGATACAATCAGTTGTATATCGTTTCATATAAGTTAATTGTTTGAAGCGCTCTACATCAAAGGGCTCATTTTATAGTTATACTTTTCTTTTTATCTCAGTTTGCTAAAACAAAATTGCCAAATTTACTAATCATTTTATAGTTGAAGTTCAATCCATACACACACATATATATATGATAGATTTAATAGCTAGGGATTCACCTACAGATACATGTCAAACGGTAAGTGAATACAATGGTCACCAAAATTTACGGATCTTGGCCGTTTTCATAATTATGATATCATCAGGTCTTGGAGTATACTTTCCAATTCTATCTTCTAGATATTCATTCATACGACTTCCCGATTGGTGTTTTTTCATTGCTAAATTTTTCGGTTCAGGAGTCATTGTGGCTACTGCATTTATTCATTTATTACAACCTGCTGCTGAAGCTCTAGGTAACGATTGTCTTGGGGGTACTTTTGCAGAATATCCTTGGGCGTTTGGGATTTGTTTAATGTCTTTATTCTTATTATTCTTCACTGAAATTGTTACACATTATTATGTAACAAAAGCAATGGGTGGAGATCCACATAATCATGATGGAATGATGGATCAGGACGATTCAAGTTCTCATGATGAGAGTCTAGATATCTCAACTTCATCAAATCTTAATGATAATGTTAATCCTAACTCTAATAATATTGAAGTCTTCTATAATAGAGAAGTAAGTAATATTGATGGAACTCATAATCATTTCGATGATTCAAAAAATATTAATAGAAATTCTGCAGATATCAGTATCTTAAAGAAAGAACAATACACAGAACATAACTACGAGTATAATCAAAATATAGATAAAGAAACTGGAGACTTTGACGATTATAAATTAGATCTGGAATCTGGAATGAATGTTCCAGCTTTACCTAACCAAAAACCATTAAGTAAATTAGTCTCCGTTCCAGGTAAAGATCATTTTGGTCATGATGAAGACCATCAGGATGTATCACAGATAGGTACACCTGTGAATCAAAAGGAAAGGGAACAATACTTGAATCAAATCTTCTCAGTGACAATCTTAGAATTTGGTATCATTTTCCATTCTGTCTTTGTCGGTCTATCTCTATCTGTTTCAGGTGAGGAATTCGAAACATTGTTTATTGTGTTAACTTTCCATCAAATGTTTGAAGGGTTAGGTCTAGGGACTAGAATCGCAGAAACCCCTTGGCCTAATAGTAGAAGATTCACACCATGGATTATGGGTTTTGCATTTACAGTAACTGCACCAATTGCTGCTGCAATTGGTATTGGTGTCCGTAACTCCTTTTTACCAGGTTCTAGAACCGCATTGATTACAAATGGTGTCTTTGACTCCATTTCTTCTGGGATTTTAATCTACACAGGTCTTGTGGAATTAATGGCCCACGAATTTTTATATTCAAATCAATTTAAAGGTCCAGAAGGTTTTAAAAGAATGCTCTGTGCTTATTTTATTATGTGCTGCGGTGCAGCTCTAATGGCACTACTAGGTAAATGGGCTTAAACATCACCATTTATTATTTTAACGATTTTTTTCCCTCTTTTCTCCCTTTTTCACCTCAACTTCAAACTATAAACCAGTATACACATATTCCAGTTTTATCTTTTTCTTTTATGACCATAAAATGTCACACGAAACTACTACTTTATACATATGCATTCATTCAATTTATTTACCTTCATGTATATCATATATTTATACACATCCCATTAATGAAATAATTTTATTTATCAATTACCTTTTTAATTATGCACTAATATATTTATATGTAAAATGTTTTATATTATTCTTTTTTTTATGATATTATACTAAAGTCTCGAAGACTCTCTTTTTCTTCCCCTTTTCTTCTTCCTTTCTTTGTTCGTACTCATCGACAAATTCAAAGTTATGTCTCAAGTTCCATTGTTGTTTCACAAATTTCAAACCTTGAACATTGAACCCTAAATCATCCTCATTTTCTTGCAGTTTGTTTCTCAATTGTGTTTTCACTCTAGTGATTTGCAATTTCAAAGTTTCATTCTTTTGTGCAACTAATTCCTTTTGATTGTATCTTATCACAAAGAATAAATTCTTGCAAATCAATGGTAAATGATTACTGCTTAATTTCGGATCAGCTAATGCCATATCAATAAATTGTAAAAATTTCAAAATATATGAAAATGGGAATACTAACAAAGCATCTTCCATTTGAGATGGTTTAATTCTTACCAGGGTATCCATGATATATTCTATTGGAGTCTTTTTTATAGCCAATAGAATAGCGTTACCTTGAGGAGCAATTGGTGCCTCACCAGCTTTCTTCTTTTTCCATTGTTTCATCTCTATATCATATGTCCTTTTCTTTTCAATTTCAGATATACCTAAATCAAGAGCCTCCATCAATCTTTCACTGGCTTTTAGGGACTCTATTGTTTGTTTGTGAACATCGGAGGCTTCGTCGTCTTGTGCATCACCAGCATCTTTCTTAAAGGCATCGTC
This sequence comes from Maudiozyma serrabonitensis, assembly GCA_030571355.1. NCBI lineage: Eukaryota > Fungi > Ascomycota > Saccharomycetes > Saccharomycetales > Saccharomycetaceae > Maudiozyma > Maudiozyma serrabonitensis. The sequence goes on along the minus strand of JAJLXS010000013.1, from coordinate 201,827 downwards.
ACCATGACCTTCCTCTAATGAATTCAACAATGTCTCCTCATATTGTTCTTCCATTTCTTTATCCCTTTCTTCCTCTAAGAAGACTTCATCCTCAGTTTCTTCCCAAATTCTAATACTATGATCATGAGAAGTAGATACCACGAATGATGCATCGTTAGCAATAGCTAATGCCCATACTTCGCTTTGATGACCGGCTAATTTTTGAATACACTCGAATTTATCACCATCCCAATATTTTATTAAACCATCCTTAGAACAACTGAAGAAATTATGGGATTCAGGAACAAATTTGACATTCATAATAGAATCCTGATGTGCGAAAAGTGACTTGTGACAATCACCAAAGTCTAAACCCCAAATCTTAATATTTTTATCAGCAGATGAAGTAATTACTAATTTTGAATCAAATGAAATATCAATCGACAAAACAGGTAATTTATGACCATATAAACTTAAGAAAAATTTCATTGTATCCATGAAGAAAATCTTCACTGTATTATCTAACAATGAAACTGCCAAATATTTATCATCAGGTGATAGTTTAATACTCAAAATATCATCGTTCAATTCCATAGTGGTATCGTGGTGTAACTTTAAAGCGTTTACAAACTTATTCGTAGTCCCTGGAATCAACTGTTGATCTAGCTTGAATTCCCAGAACTTAAGAGTTTTATCAGCAGAACCTGTAACAAGTCTCTTACCATCATTAGTAATATCCAACGACCAGATAGCTGCATCATGAGCATCTTCGATGTTTTCCAATTGAGTAGAGGTAGCAAGATCAAATAATTGCAATTCACCATTTCTAGTACCAACAATTACCAATAAACCACCAGGTAAAAATTTACAAGTCAATGCAAATCCACATTCAAAGGTCCTTATACATAATTTAGTCTTTATATTCCAAATCTTTAGCAACCCATTGGAAGCAGTTGCCAACAATTTTGTGTCATCGCTAATGTCAATAGCCCTAATATCAGTTCTTAGACCTTGTAATTCAATTGAATGTAATTTATTTGGCGCTGGTTGAGTTGGATCTCTCTTCTCATAAGGAATTGAATAATATTCGATAGTATTACTGGATGTTGTAACCACTAAATCTAATTTTGATTGAGTTGTATACGTCCAAGATACAGATTTAACTTTGTATAATGATCTTACAATTTGGAATGGATGCATTATCAAGGAAACATATGAATTCTTAACATTTAATGCAATTTCTTCGTCTGTCATTCCTTTTTCTGAAAGTCTCTTTTCTCTTTTCTTCAAAGCTCTTGCAATTTCTTCCTCTTTTCTAATTCTAAATACTTCAATAGTCTTATCAGCATTTTGAATGAAAAAGAACGTTACACCATCAGTAGTAGTTTTGAATTGAACATCTAAACCTCTTTGCTTACTTTGCTTTTCATGAATCCCTTTCTCCGCTAGCATTGAACCATTCTTTTCTTCTAAGTTTAATTGCCAGAGTTTCACTTGTGAATCGTTACCAGTTGTAACAACCAAATCATTATGAATACCTAGACTCCAACATTCACCTGTATGTGCGATATGTGTTTCAACACATTGTTGAATTTTTAAATCCCAAATTTTGATCAAACCATCCTTAGAGGTACTAATTAACCAATTTTCATTTTCGCACCACAATCCTGTTATACTATCTTTATGTGATCTCAATTTATAAAGACCAACTTCACTAACTAAATCCCATACAATAATATTAGAATCTCTAGAACCAGATATTAATCTAGTACCTGTTACATCAAATTCCAATGCTGTAATGGCGGATTTATGACCATTGAAACTCAACAAGACAGATTTTGACATCAAATCCCATACTTTAATGACACCATCAGCATAACCTGTAGCTAGTAAACTTGTGTCATTGTGGTATTTCAAATATGTAACTTCTGCAGGTTTGGTAGATTTAGCATCGATAGAACCTAATGGAATACCATCGGTTAAGAAACTATCCAATTCACCAGTTTTGATATTCCATATGTTTATATTCTCTAGTGCACTGGTAATAATTCTACCTGGATTAGTTGATCTTTCAGTAGATGTTGGTGGAATCCAAACGGAGTTAGCGTTAGAGTCAATGACACCAAATACAGCTTCCTGTTCAAAACGTTGGTAAGATTTAACCATCTCAACAAAGTGCGTCGCTTTATGTTAGACAAATAGTATTTGTAGATTAGAAAAAACCAAATATAACCAGTCTATATATGTTTTAATATAAGATGTTCTTATTTTATCTAACTCTCTACTAAGTATTTCAACTTTAATTTAGCGATGAGCTTCGATTCAAAATTTCACTTTTAATTTTTTCAGCGACGAAAAATTTTCAGAATAGTTACCCGGAAATCTGATTAAACAGTCATGTGATTTTGATTGAAAACCCTAACAAACCCTAACGTTTATGAACTTTGAATTCATTTCCAATGACGTAAAGAACTCTCCCTTTCGATGAATCGCAATATCAACAGAGGTGTATTAGTATGGTAGAATAACAAAACAGATTACATTTAAAAATTGATTAATATCACCCGTTAGTAAAAATAATGGTGATTCCTTACGTATGTGCTACCTCTTTTTCCTAAAGTGCATAGCAACAGAACACATCACAATTAAAAGAAAGAATAAAAAGTTCTAAACGAATAAATTCTATAACATCATTATATATACGTATGTAGATTTAGGCAACTTATTCTTTAAATTTTCTTTATTTCTTGTAAGTATTCATAAAATTCGTCAAATATATATGGCCAGGGATCATTCTCATCATAATCTTCAGCTACTGCATCCAAAGTAGGATATTTCTTAAAGAATTCTAAGAGCATTTTCCAACAATCCTTAGTTACATCATTTTGATTTTCTGTTTCCAAAAATATGACCCAGTCAGCTAACAACTTTGGGTCGATCTTGAGTACGACATTTCTCTCTAGGTCCTGACAGAAATACAATTTCCAATATTCGATTGCCGTCTTAAGATCTAACATCTTTGCATCGTCATCTATAATCAAATCAAAAGTAAAATTATATATATCTGTTAGGTACTTTGGGTCAGTGGCTAGTTTATTCTTCAAGTCTTGCATTACTGTTTTCATTTCATTGATACGTGAACAACCTTGCATGTACCAGTTAGACAAAAATTGATCTTTAGTGATTAGATCTGTTAGTTTATTCCAACCAAGTAACTTAGCTAGACATATTGTAACTATATCTTCAAGCTTCAAGCCCAAATCATTGATAAAGGCCATGATACCCTCAATGTCAATTTCGTTTCCATCTGGTGAATATTTATTAAACAGATCAACTAATTCTTGTGGATACTTGATATCTTTTGGTACAGTATCAACGAATCCGCCTAATTCTGAATCATAAAAATCATTCAATGCATAATCAATATGCCATTGGTTCCTTTGTAAATACTTTTTGGCTAACTTAGGCGTACATTCAGTTAAGGATATGAACTTCTGAATCTTTTTTTCCTCATACGAATTCTTCTAATTAAACAATGTTTTATTTGAGAGCCCTGCTTATTATGAAATCTCTCCTTAATGTTGGTTAGTATTTGTATTCTTTGTCTATTAGGAAAATCTGACTTTTAAAAATATAAACCATCATAGTACATACCATATTATATCATGGATAGTAATCATAGTTTCCATTGACATTAGGTACCTTTCCACTTAATATTTTATTTTTTTACCTAAATTTGGGATCTCTTTATTCATCATGACAGTCGTTAGCTAATCCCATCTCGCTCTCTTTTTCCTTTTTCCTTTCCTTTCCCGCCAAAGTAAACAGTAAATATTTGATTTTAGTACACACAAACTACAAAAATGTAAACTAATACAATATAAGAAGGTCAGTAAAACGACTACCCTAAAATCTATCTAGGAAAAGTATATTTGAACAAGAGGAGGTTATTTTTTAACTGTAAAATGGGAAAAGAGGGGCAGATGTCTCTTGAACAATTGCTCTACAGTTTTCTTCCATCCGATGAGTACAACGATGATCTGGATACGTTACTTATGTGGCTACATCCAAATGGCCATCAGAATCGACCACCCTCATTAAGAGTGAAACAGTGCATTAGAAATATATCCGAGATACAATCACTAGAGTTTCCAAAATTATTAAATGAATACTACATGAACATTGCACGATCGGAATATTTAAAGATGATAGAGATGATTGGCGTTGAATCTCAATTGAAATTTAATTCCATCTTATCAATAGAAAAGAGCCTCAGTTATCCATGTACACATATAATGTTATTTCAACATGAATTTGTACAAGTGTTGAATGCTCTACGACATTATTTAGTGGATAACTATCCAAACTTTCGCAAATTGCTAATTTCAGATATTCGACAACTCAGTTTGAATGATGATTTAGATCTACTACAAAGCTATGTCGATTGGATTGATGCATCCCATGCAATTTGTATATCTTCTAAGGATGTTATTCTTGATGTGATTGTTGAAAAAATATATATTATGTGCGAAAGATACATGAAAGGAAAATGGACCAATCGATATCTGGTGATGGAGACGTTTAATAAATTCATAGAGACTTATTGGAGTCATTTTACAAAATTACTTGGTTGTTCTGAGAATGATCACAATCTTACGACAACTGTTTTCAATTGTTTTGAAAACACATTTATTGAAATTCGCACAGATGAAATTTATGATATATTTATAAAATCATATCCAAATTCCAAACCAACCATTCTCGAGCTTAAAAAGATACTCCGGAATAATAATACCAAAATGAAAATTTATAATAAGATAATACAGCAATATTTAAAGCATTTCAATAAAAATATATTGAATCCAAGTGTCACTACGGTGGACGCTTTACTAGCATATATCAGAAGCATAGAATGCTTCGCAATATTAGATCCCTCAGGAAGGTATTTAAAACCTTTGAAAAACTTCATACGGCCTCAATTACAACAAAGAAAGGATTTAATCAACATCCTATTATATGCTATTTTAAACCTTGAAGAATCTGAATTCAAAGAATTAGGGATAACTTATGTGAAAGATATTGATAAGTTAACAAACGAGATATCTAATAATAATGATAGAAACACTAACAATTTCGATAGAACCGATCAGATATATAATGAACAAAAGAGGAATTCAACAGATTATATTCAAAGAACTGGTATTACTTTAGGAGATACTCACGATTTAGATGACGATATGAACAACAACAGTAATAATAGTGATAAAACTTATAACGGTAAACTTATCTATGAAAATGTGTTGAAGCAATTTTTAATATGGGTGCCTGAACCCAATAATGTCGATGGAAATTCAACAAATGATTTTAATAATGATAATAATGATATTGATGACAATACAGATGGTAATGTGTCAATGCTTAGTGCGAATGATGATTCACAGATTATGACCACATCATCAAGGGATACATCCAATTTATTAGATGTGTTATTAGAGTTATGTGAAAGTAAAGAATTATTTATTTCAGAATTTTTAAATATAGTTACAAAGAAATTATTAAATTTAAAATCATATCATTTAGATTCTAAATGGATGAAATGTTTACAAATGATTAGAGATAAATATTCAGTGAATAGTTCAAACCTTATCTCTGATGAAGAAATTGGAATGTTTAGTGGCAATTCTGGAATTAATGGAAATAATAATGAAAATAGTGCCAATGGACGAAATGCTAATACAGATATGGATGATTTTAAATCAAGTTTGAATAAAATAGGTGTCATGTTATATGATATGAAAATGAGTCAACGTGTATATAATAAGATTCAACATACGGACACTATATCTCATAATAAAAGCTATATGATATTTCCTAAATTCATAACCCCATTATACTGGGAACCTGAAAATGTAGCTATTGAAGATCAAATTGATAATCGGTCTACTTCAACTAAATATCCATATAATCCGGAAGTTCAAGACGAAATATTGAAATATGCATATGAGTTTTCAAGATTAGAGCCTGATAAAGCTTTACATCTATGTAGAGATAAAGGTATAATTACGATAGAGATTGATCTAGTTGGTAAAGGAAATGTCTCATTAACAGTGACAATGCCTCAATATTCAGTAATAAATAAATTCGATGGCGATAGTGGTGTTGTTGGGTTAACGCTCGAACAATTATTGGAAGATACACATATTTCTAAGGATGAACTTCTCACAATATTGCATTTTTGGGTAGAGAAACACGTCCTGCTGTATGATATACATACTGAAAAATATGTGACGAATGAAAGTCGAGAGATCAGTTGATCATTGTGACACCAATTGACATTTTCAAGAATGTGTTACGAGTTTTTATATTGTTTGCTTTTTGTTATATGCGTTCTTAGTGGCAACGGGATGCAGAAATGAAAAAAAGCAAGCAAACAAGAATGGCTGAACAGAGAAGAAGCGAAGAGTTGACGATTTTGAATTATCGATCGATTATCAAAGAGAGGCACCCTGAAAAGTTTTTGCTTATCAAAGTGATGATAAATAAATAAACGTATATAAATATATAGCTTGATGCATGAAAGAGTGAACTATTAATTGTTTTCTACTTCAATATTCTGAAACTATTAAAAGACAAAAACAGACAAAGCCAAAGCAATGACAACAACTCATAAAAAAATTGCCATATTTTATACTGACCATGACGATGAATGGACAGATCCATATGGTAATTTTGTTGACATGGCTCAAAAATTATTAAATGAGACCAAAGACCATCCATCGGATGTTGAATATAAGATGTTCCACATATACAATAATGAATTCCCAACATTAGAAGAATTGAGTAGTGTTGATGAAATGGGGGACAATAATTATATTGGTATTTTCATCACCGGATCCCGTTATGATTCCTTTGATCAAACCACAGAATGGATCATTAAATTTAGAACAATGCTAGATCATCTATTAAACGATAATGATGATAAGAAACAATATCCACCTATCGTTGGTATCTGTTTCGGACATCAAGTTATTGCTAACACATTAGGTTGTAAAGTCGATAGAAACCCATTGGGATTTGAAGGTGGTGTAGTTCCAATCGAACTTAATGAAGTAGGTAAAAAAATATTTGGTACAACCCAATTACACCTCTCCGAAGTTCATAACGATATAGTGTTTGAGGTCCCAAAGGATGATGGATACATGAATTGGGGGTCTTCAAAAAAATGTAATATACAAGGTCTATACAAAGAAAATAGATTATTAACATTCCAAGGTCATCCTGAGTTTGTTAATGAAATAGCAGCCAAAGGTGTTGAGAAGACAAGATCTTCATTGAAAAATCGTAATACAAAGGGTATCAACTCCGATGCAGAATTAGATGAAATGATTGTCAACACCCAGAAGTACCAAAATGACGGTAAATTAGCATCAGGAAAGATATGGCAGCTATTTTCACAAAAACTATAGTTCCCATCGCTGCGAAGATTACACTATGTTCTTCAATCTGAAGTTTAAATAGTAATTAACCCGTTCCATACGCAAAATGGAGCCTCCATCTACATATATCTGTACATCCCTACAGAATTATAACATGGCATGGTACAATAATAAATACATTAGTTTATCATTTTATGTATATAAATATAGACAGGCGCAGCCTTAACATTCAATTTGTCATTTGCTTCGCCACTTCTAACGGTAAATCAACCTTGTTTCAGTTTCAGTTTGCAATTAGCTTACCGTTTATGGATATCAGAAAGGTAAAAAAGCTAGACTTCTCCTCTCTTCGCGTGCGGTATTTTCTTCTTGCTGCTACTTTAAAAATATACTCAAAGGGCGGAGCTTCTAATGGCTTTTCCATTAATTTTTCAGTTTCACGAATAAATTCTATATATAAAGAGAAAGGGGAGAAGGACAAGAAGGGAGAGACTTCAAGAAGATTTCTTTCTTTTGGTAAGTCTTGTAATACCATATACTTAGTCTATCGTTGTATTAATCTGGTTGTTAACAAGGTTAATTTTCAGTTTTATTTTACTTTTCAATTATGACCAAAGTTGCTAGTTTATTATTTTGGTTAGGTGCCGCAGTTAACGAGGCGCAAGGCTTTAACATACCCGAGGGATCTGTTCACAGAGGAGACGTTAACCCTGTAAGACAACAGCATTCAAAGAGAGGTTATGTCGGTTTAGAATTTACTAAATCTTATGGTGATACATTTGAAGACGCTAGTTCGGAGAATAAACCAGAACTTTATTTGCATAAGAGAAATGACGGTTATGAATCCATAGAAATCACAAATCAGGCCACTTTTTATTCAGTTAGTCTAGAGATTGGTACTCCTGAACAGAATATTACTGTGTTGGTGGATACTGGTTCTTCTGATTTATGGGTATCTAACTCAGATAACCCATATTGTAAGAGCAATTATCAATCTAGTACAAGGATTTCGTATACTGATACTATTGATTGTGATGTGTATGGAACTTTTGATCCAGAATCTTCTAGTAGTTGGTCCTCTAATGATACGTCATTCAGTATTACATATGGTGACTCAACTTTTGCTAGTGGTGTATGGGGCCAAGATAGATTACATTTAGAAGATTTAAATGTAACAGGGTTATCATTTGCTGTAGCTAATAGATCAAATTCAACAGTCGGTGTTCTGGGAATTGGTTTACCTGGGTTAGAAGCCACATACACTGGTTCTGCTTCTACAGCATATCAATACGATAATTTTCCTTTGGTTTTAAAGCGAAGTGGTGCCATTGAATCAAATGTTTATTCATTATATTTGAATGAATTAGATGCTTCACACGGTACTGTGTTGTTTGGTGCAGTAGATCATTCTAAATATGAAGCTCCACTATATACTATTCCAATCATTAACACTTTGAAAGCCAATGGGTTTTCCTCAGCGGTACAATTTGATGTCACTTTACAAGGTCTAGGTATGACTTTTGAAAATGGTACTTCTGATAAAACTATAACTACTACTGCTATCCCTGCATTACTAGACTCCGGTACAACATTAACATATTTACCATCATCATTAGTTGAAATAATTGCTAATCAAGTAGGTGCATCTTACTCATCTAAATTAGGTTACTATATTGTAGCATGTCCAGACAGTAGTAGTAGTAGTGATTCTTCTTCCTCTTTGGATGGAATTAACTTGGTTTTCGATTTTGGTGGGTTCCATATAAATGCGACATTAGAAAATTTCGTAGTACAAGTATCGACTTCAATTTGTATACTAGGCATTGCTCCACAGACAGCACATAGCGCTCTACTGGGTGATTCTTTCTTAACTAATGCATATGTGGTATACGACTTGGAAAACAAAGAAATTTCATTGGCACAAGCTAAATATGATGTTGACTCTTCAGATATCGAGATTGTATCCTCTGGTGCATCATCAATTCCAAGTGCTACTAAAGCCCCAGGTTATTCTCAAACATGGTCTTCAAGTGTTGCATCTATCGGTACTACTGGTGACATTTTCACACTACAAGCACAGGCTACAGTCACCAGCTCCGGTAGCAAAGCCACGTCTGCCACATCCGCTGATGGCAATGACAACAGTTCCAGTGGTCGTTCCACCTCTAGAAACTCATCTGGGTCTAGGACTACTACAAAATCGTCTGGTACATCTACAGGAAGAACAACTACAAGTTCAACCAACCGTCAGAACGGTGCATTCAAAGCTGATATATTGAATCCAATGAGTATATTATCAATAATCGCCTTTTACGTAACAATGATGTTGTAGTTCGACATCGCTCTCTCTCTCTCTCTTTCTCTCTTAGTGGAATGAATCCACAATTTTCTCTATTGCACTGAATAGAGAATAGTGAAATATTCCCCACATACGCGCTCATAATATTCATTTACATATATATATTACTTATGTAGAACTTAATTTTAAACATTCCATATTATTATTAGTTGTCATTCACAAATTTGAATCTGCAAGTGTCTCGTAAGTTGTGATAGGGATTCCCACAGTCATTTTGAGTTCCTTTACTGTGTGCCCTTTCTTGTTCCTCTCTGGCGCAGCGGGCTCATAAACTTTTGTTTTTTTGAATCTGTATTACATAATACGTAAATATTGTAATTTTCAACTAACGAGAGATGGCAGTACTTCACTAATTTATTTTTTTCTTGGAACAAAGCTAATTCTTTATATGACATCACTTGGATTTACACAAAAGTTATTTATTGATATTGTAACGTATAAAGGTATCGGGAAGGTAGTATAGTTTAACAATCAAGGAAATTAATTGTAGAGATATAGATAGAGTGTTTTCTTTGAAAATTAACTATAAAAAATTACGGTTGAATCCTTTTATCCGTTAGATATATATACGTATTCTCGTTATGAGTGGATCAAATCCTTCCACTAATAATGGTGACGGTTCAGGAAATGATCCAACTGCCAATAATAACAGTACCAATCAAGATAATAATACGAATAGTAATAATGGTACTACTCCAGCAACACCACATTCAAATAACATAACTTTGTCTATACAATACACATATCTGCCGATCGATGGTATAAATGGTCAACCGATTCCAACAACTGGTGCAAATAGTGGTAGGCCGTCAGATATCAATGGTTCCTCAACCACTACGGGAGGTAATGTTGGTCATGGAGTAGGGACTGCTAATACTACTACTACTACTGCAACTACGGGAACAACATTACCGGGGCAAACTGGCAATATTGGTGGTATTCCAGGTGGTGCATTACCTGGTGCTCAACCAGGTATGTTACCTACACCTGCTGGTGCATTTGTTTTATCATTTAGAGATATACCAAGTACAACACCCCAAAGTCGGTTGGAATCTATTGTTGCCATTACTGCAGAGTTAGCAATGAGAAGATTTCAAGAGCTACATTCAAGACCTAAGGGAATTCCAAAGGAAGAATTTGAAAAATTGCCAATTTTAACCATTGACGAAGTTAAAAAATTGAATAATGGTAAAGATATGGAATGTAGTATTTGTTATGACCCATTTGTTGAAGAACCTAAGGAAGATAAAACTGAAAAAGAAAGTATAAATAAAGGAAAACGTAGCAGAACTAGTTCCGATACAGAGGAGAATGATGGAGAGGAAAATACACAAATTAATAGAATCAAGAGACAAAGAATAAACGCCGATTCTAATTTTGCTCCAACACCAGCATCGTCTACCCCTACAAGTGCTGGAAACCGGGTATCTACTAGTGCATCTACGACACAAGAAGAAAATCAAGAGCAGGCAGCAGAAGATGAACCAACGTATCTTCATTCTCCTGTAAAATTGCCATGTAATCATATTTTTGGTAGAGAATGTATATATAAATGGTCAAGAAATGAAAATTCTTGCCCTTTGTGCAGACATAAGATCGCAGAATTAACTCCTGATCAAATGCAAAATCAGGCTAATACAAATAATGCTACTATGCAAGAATTTGAAAGAATTAGAAACTTATTATACAACCCACCAGAAGCAACCGAAACTGGTGGTAACCAGAATGGCGCTGATGGTAATACAACAGCTCCAGCCACTGCCTCTGCAGAATTTAACTTCCCACTGAATGGCCCTAATATTATCTTTTTATCGCCAGATGACTGGAATAATGTATCTAATAGAGCTGCTAGAACTGAAAACGTTCCTGGTGCAACATCTAATGCAAGTGAAAATACAGCTGCAGCTACAGCTATCGGTACTACCAATACCACACAAACCGGAACTGCAAATACACCAAGTAATGTTCAACCGGGTTCCAATAATACAACAACCACTGGAGCTAACACATCTCGTACAGGTCTACGTTGGATTCCAATATCTATGAGAAATTTGAATCCTCTGACCAATGATGAAAGAACCAGAAGTAACCCAGGGCCAAATGGTGTTGCAAGTACCTCAACAACGAATAATCAACAAGCTCCAACCAGTGAAGAGGCAAGATATAGTGGATTAAGAAGACTTTTCCATACTATGTTTAATTCTGCAGAGAGAGCAGAAGCCAACAGCGCAACTACGACTACACCTAGTAACACTACTACTCTTCCAGAAAGAAATTTACCTCCAGAGCTTGCTGGCCATATCCGTAATATACACAACGCCCTAACAGGTAATACACAGGCCCCGGCTAATTTATTTGGTACCGGTGTGGCCAGTTATAGAGGCCAAAACGGTGTCGTTTCTACGTTTGAACTTGGGAGCCATCACACACCCAATACCCCAGTAAGTAACAGCTCAGTTACTAATGCATCAACCTCATCTAATGCTTCGAATATGAATATTGCATCTAATTCATCATCAAATCCAGACACTAATAATGACGAGACCGAACAATCTCAACAACAGAACCAAGATAATGAGACTAACGAATCATCACAGAGTAATGACCATAATGATAACCATTAAAGGTGTAGAAACCTTTTAGAATTTTTATTATTATACTATTTTTTTATCATTATATAAAACATGCCGTGTGGATTAAGTCCAAATCATACTAATACTAATTAGATCTTTTATATATAAATATGCATTCATTTTTCAATTTATAAACAAACATGCCTAAAATAATTTCCAACTTATTTTTTCAACGAATGTTGGTTATTCCAAGTTAGCATTATCTCCCTATTTAAATGATAATTAGTTCTTGCATCAATGTAACTATTCATTAAATCATCTAAACTAAACTTTTTCGATGTGGTGTCCTTCAATTTTATATCATTCTCGATTTTATTGCTTTCAAATTCAAAATGTGAGATCTTTGTTTCAAGCTTCGATTTTAATGTATCTTCACTATATTGTTTATTTACAATTTGATTGAGATCTTGCCAAAGCTTCGTGTACTGCGAATTTAAAACACGAAGACTGTCCAATTCTGCATTCGTGGAGTCTATATTCTTTTGAAGTTCTCTGAACTTTTCTCGGAGTTCTAATAATGCATCTTTATCATTATTTAATTCATCTTGTAGCTTTTCAACCGATTGGAATTTAGATATATAGAGTTGAAGCTTATCGCTGTGTTCTTTTATTAAATTTAGTAACTCATCATTAGAAAGGAGATTTACAAACTCTGGGAGTGGAATCATCGGGTAAATATAATCTAGTACATGCAACTGTTGCACTATTATTCCTTTTGATAGGTAATTGTATATTTTTTTAGTGAGTTTTTTTAACTACTAATACGTAGAAGTCAGAAGGACCTTTTTACCTTTATATTTTCAGAAGCCCTTACAACCAACCAGTCAAAAAAAAAGAAGAGTTGAAGAAATATATAGAGGATGAGCACACAATATATTTCATTGAGACCACTTTAGATAAATGATGTATTCAAATAAAACACGAAATAAACCATTAGCATTTGAACTATTAGTTTAAATAATAATTCAATGGCACCAACAGGTAGAAGAGCAAGTAAAACAAGGCTTTTGGCATATGGTGTCGCATTGACTGTAGCAGTTGGAACTTCTGCGTGGTTGTTATGGAAATCATCAAGGGAAGAGCAAGAAGATAAAAGATCAGAAACTGCACTTAAATATAAATCTAGATGTATTATTATGACAAAATCAATATCGGAATCACAGGATATAAAATGGGCCACAATTATGAAAGATCCAAATGTCGTTGTCATCGTAGCACCAAAAGTGGAATTTCCACAGGTAGTATATCCAAACCAAGTTATCGATAATAATGATCTGTTTAAGGTAATTCATTGTGATACTAATAATGGAGTATGGGCCTGTATAAAGAGTTTAAAGAAAGATGAGCTTCTTCTTGTTTCACATGATCTGGAACAAGAAATTCCCACTGATATAATACGCTATGTGAAACATATCAATGACATTAAAGATACATCTGATATTGTATCTTATTTGAACAGCAGTTATATATCATAGTATGTAACACACATACATTTTTTTTTTTTAAATAATGAACAATTTTAATATTATAATCAATAAATAGTATTTTATTCTTTTTTATAAAATTCTATATGCATTTTGAAATTATAAGATATTCCTTCTTTGGCCAAAGACGATACCTTCTGAACCTTGTGAGGCACCTTTCATATAACCATATTCTACAGTACTCCAACCACTATCACCTTTTAAATGGTTAGGTTTTTGTTTAACAGGTGGACGTGGTTTTTTAGTTGCAATTTGAGGACCAAGTACTGGAAATAAATCAGGATGTTTTTTATTAGCGTATCTTGATAATGATTTTAAAGCTTGATAGACTGAAGCAGGATCTTTTTCTTCAAATAAATCAACAGTTTGAAATAATTCATCTTCTGGAACACCATATTGTCTTAAAAACGTTAAAAATTGTGAAATCTGTTCCATTTGTACGAATGGCATTTTACTCTCTTTCCATTTTATTTTTGAAGATTCTACATCTGCTTGTGAAATTGTATTAGCAAGTTTACAAAGAGTAACTCCACTCTTTAATGAATCTAATAAATTCTCATCAGGGATGTTTTCTTTAAGTACACTTGAATATATCCAACCTTTAATACTATTAATTGAATTTTGATCAAATTTTCCTTCTCTCAATAATCTCAAATCTTCGTCGAGGGATGTAACATCTGGTTTAATACCATAACTCATGATAGGTAAAAGTCGGAAAGAAAAGGGGTAATAGCTGTGTTCAGTTTTATCGTATGGCTTTGCTTTGTTACTGTCAAATAGGTTTAAAAACTTATATGTTTCTTCTATATTTAGGGAAGGCTGAATCTATTTTTTTATACGCTGATACTATGAAATAGTTGCCCTTTTTCCCTTCACTAAGCGATATTCTGTCATCATCGCATAAGATGGTGGTTGAACTGTCCTAATGAGAGTCAAGTCAATGTGGAATACAAATCTTGATATATTAGATTAAACATGACTTTGAAATGAGTTATACAACGTGAATTGAATTTATCTGGACAACTATGTTGTTGATCATAAAGAATTGATCGTCAAAAGAGAGTGCTTGCCAAGAAAAAAGAATATTACAAATTGTGAGAAACATCAAATTCAATAATATTTATTGCCTTTTGGCAGTACTAATATCTAATCAGGCCACTCTTTTTACAAGAAATAAGAACATCTTTATTTTTTGCTCTTTCAACGATTAAAAGATGCTACTACTATTTAAGAAACTGTATACCATCAATAGAAATGTATAATTACTTTCCTCAATTATCCTACCTTCATTAACAGACCACAACAACTGTGTTACATAGAACTACTTTCTTTACCTTTCTTTAACGTTCCACTGAGCCAGCTCGCCGTCAAAGCTGGGGGGGAGTTATTTATTACATCTGTCTGCCGTGCATTCAAATAGATGAAATCAATTTTCAAATGAGAAACATTCTGGAAACGGAAACGGAACAACCAAAATTGAAAATTGATGAATCAAATCCCTCGCATAACAAAAAATGAAAACACGATTCCGATCGGGTATAGGAAATAGAGAGAGGAAGAGAGAAAATTCATTTTAAAATTAAAAGTGACATCGAAATCTGCCAAATGGACCCGTTTCTTTCCCACTAAAGAATAACATAACATGCATAAAAGACGGTGTCTTACTAAGTTTCTCAAGATTTGATTGTATTAATAATACAAATCCTGTTTAATTAGAATAGAGGATTAACGATAAAATATCTTCCTTTTTGTTTGTTTGTTTTTAGATCTGTCTGGGGTCTCCACAGGGTTACATATACAGATTTACTGATCTGAGGTTGATTCATTTGAAAAATATTGTTATTATATATATATATATATATATATATATATATTACTAAACTAGATTCTGGAATTTTATTTGTTTACCTGTTGGAATATTTAATAATAATAATACTAATAATAATACTGCTATTGCTACTACTAATAATAATAAGGTTCCAATACCGCGAATAAGGGAGAGAAAGAGAGACATATAAACATAATAATTATCTTTATGAGTGAAAGTATTACTAAAATAGCGAAAAAGAGAAATAGACTTTCATTCGTTTGTCAAGCTTGTAGACGATCAAAAACTAAATGTGATAAACTAAAACCAAAATGTTCAAGATGTAAAAATCAAGATCTTTCATGTGTTTATGATATTGCAATTCAAACAAGACCAAAATGTGCAAGTAGAAAATCACAAATTCAAATGCTTGATAATGAATTAGATTTTTGGAAGAAAAAGACAAATCAATTGATTAAATTACAATATAAAAAAATTATTGATTCAAAACAAAGTCATTTATTTGGTGATTTAGAACTTTTACCAGAAAGAGATTTGATTAATAATAAAAGAACAGTTAAAGATTTTTGGGATTTAAATGTAAATATTTATAGAAATGATACAAATTTAATAATAAGTCCCATTATGAAAACTGAAGTAACTCCTTTATCAGAAAATAATATTATTCTTAATGATCATTTTATTATAACTTTAATCATATCTGTTGTAGCAACATCAAATGAAAATGTTGCATTATTACCTGCTTACGCAGCAGAACCCAATATGGCTAAATATTGCCCCTCCGTGGTTGACACTATTTTGAAAAATAAAGATATTTTGGTTAAACATTGTCAAAATACCCATGAGAAAAGAAGAATAGAATATTTTACTAATAAATTATTACAAATACCTATTCCTCATACAAATTCTGTAAGAATAGAATCTTTTTTAGCTGATGTAAATAAAGATTTAAGTTATCCATATTTAGAAGATCATTGCACTTTAGAAGGCGGTTATTCGGAATTATTGGAATCATTTATTAATTCTTATGAACAATTATTACCACCATATGATGTCATATTACATTATAAAGCACATTTTTATGAAAATATATATCCATGTTTACCATTTCTCGATAAGAACTCATTTGAAAAAATGTTTAAAAGTATCGTATTTAAGGATCCTAATAATTTAGATAAGATAAAATTGAATTTTGGTACATCTGGGTTAAGAGGTAAAATAGAGACTATGTGTCTTTTAGCTATTATTTTAAAATTATCATATATGTCATTAATGTTTATCAATGAAAAAGATATTGATGCTAAAAATATAACATCAGATATTTTAAAAAAATATCCTATTAGTAACAAAACAATTTCATTAATCCAACAGTGTGCAGTTTCAGAAAATTGGATAGCTTGTCCTAATGAAAATATTGTTGCATGTCTCCTGTATATGTGGTCATGTTTAGTATTTTCTCCTGAAGAAGGTGATTTTTTTACAGCAAATCCTACTGATGTATTGTGTAACCTAATTATTATGTTATCGACAACAATAGGTTTACATAGGGACCCTACAGATTTTAGAAATTTAGATGGTGATTTCAACAGAGAATTAAGAAATCATAGACGTTTACTATGGTTGTGTGTTATTGGGATGTCAGGTATTGAGATTATTTTAAAAGGGAGACGCGGGACATCAAAGAGTTTTATGGCATCATTTATTGATATCGATAACCCAAATGTGTTAAATCAATATATGGAAAGAGTTAAGAATGATATGGAAGTTCCTGATACGTTTGTTTTAAAACTACATGAAAATGCCTTTAAATATGCATATTTGGTTTCACTACATCAAAGGATAAGTGATTGTTTCTTAAAATATGGTGGAACATTCAAATTAAGAGAAATTAATGATTTAAAGGAAAAAATCGATGCTTTTATAAAGAAGGAATTTCCTCTGGAGTCTCGGGCTGAAAATTTAAAAGATTTAAATATTAATACTACAAATGACGATATCATTAATCAACTATCATTGATTACAACAAAAAATTCAGCAAACTTTCTCTATACTGTTTTGAGTAAATTAATTATGTTAAGAGTTTCATTGGCGTTATTATTTCATTTTGAAAAATGTTGTGTGCAACAGAAGAAGGATATGAAGGCAGCAAACAACAAGGACTATGAAAATAATATTGATTATTTACCATATTATTATCATTATCTGAAGGAATCAGTATGTTACACTGTATTACTGTCAAACTATATTGCCTTTTTTTACGATAAAGGAAACTCTAATGTCATATCGCCATTAACCACATATCATATGTCCAAAATTATTCAATTATCACTTTCCACTGTATTATTAACTGCTTTATCAACTGGTTTAAAAGTTCATGTTTCAATAAACGAAGTAATGTCGAGTCCAACCTCGGTAATAATTGAAACTTCAGAAAAGATACAACTTTTATCGGAATTGGAAGTAGTAATGAGAACTGCATTGTTTAGGACTTACAACCTTGTATCTGAAAACTTAAGATTTACATATTATCCAGTATTTAAGATGTTAGTGTTGTTCGATGTCTTTATGGTGAAATATAAGAAAGATGAATTATTACCAAATTATTTCAAGAGCCTTGATAAAGGACTCCAAATTGAAAGGCGTGAGAAAGTATTTGGATTAACATTTAATTATAAACTTGAAAAAGGTGAAAAGATGATAGACGATATTCGTAATAGAAACCTCATTGGAGATTTCAGTTGTGATCAATTGAAAAGTATATTGGATAAGATCCATCAAACTAATTTAGATATCATGCCAGATTATTCGGATCAAGACGTCAATGATATTATTAATAATAATCCCTCTATGCATATACATGCTAATAGCAGTAATGAATCGAGTGGAGCACCTATGTCAGAGATTAATGAGACACAAATTCCAATGAAAAATTATTATCTTTCTTCGAAAAATAACGAACTAAGAACAAACAATAATACTAATAACACAGTAGACATAATTAATCAAAATTATTCTAATGAAACACAATTGCCTAATATTCCCGCAGGCATAGTTGTTCCAGAATTACCAGAAAGAACACTAGACATTAATAATACTGGATTTAATAATGAAAACAATTACAATAACATCAATAAATCAAATAAATCAATGGATTTCAATGCATTCCCAAATCCAATTTCATTGGCATCTGATGATACCTTAGAATTTGCGAATATATTTGGTGATGTCGATATATTTGGCTATGATTTCTTTTTTGGTACTGATTAAGTAAAATGGAAACAATACAAAAACAAAACAAAAATACTCAAACGAAACTATAATAATTAATAATGCTAATATGTGGCACTAATACAAACATATAAACTAACTATAGTAAATGGAACAATGAACTTTTTATTCATATTCTTTTGAAGTTATAAAGCGATTTTATGTAAATATATAAATAGACATAAATTATTTCTTTAAGGCTGATAAGTGATCAAACCAGTAAACTTGATCGTAGAATACCTTTTCCTTAGCATATAGAACTTGTGGATTTGACAAGTCACCTCTAACTGCAAATCCATGATAAGTACCACTAAATAAATCCAATTGATATCTAGCACCAATTTCTTTCAATTTATCTTCTGTCAATTTTCTCATGTCCTGTGGGAAAATTGGATCAGTCTCAGCAGCAGAAATCAATAGAGGTTTCTTACCAATGGCCGCAACTTCTTCAATGGTAACGAATGATGGATGTGCAATAGCAGCTGCGTCAGCAATACCTGTATTTTCATTGATTTGTTGAATAGCATATTTAGCACCGAAACAATAACCAAGGACCCCTAAATACCCAGGATTAATTTCTTCTCTAAATGAAGCCATGAATTTATCAACCATTGGTTTAGTTCTTGTTTCATTATGAGCACCTAACCATTTTTCACGATCCAAATTTTCAACATTATCAGGATCAACAGCATCACCAAATAAAATATCTGGAATATACACCTTATAACCCTTAGCAGATAATTGATCAGCAACCAATAGGGAATTATTGAAATGAATACCAAAATAGTCAGTGAATATGACTAATACTTTATCAGCGGAATATTGTTCACCAATTACATAAGTTTCAACGCCGAATAACTCGATGTACCTTCCTTTGGCGGTACCTTCATGATAGACACCTTCAAAGCAACATTTTTGAGATGGGTTAGAAGCCATTTTTTTTTCTTTCTTAAATACAGCTGTGAGAAATATAAACTGTTTATTAATTATTCTCTTATATAGGTATCAGTTACAAACAATTAAATAGATTTAAGGTAAACAATTGACATTAATCTAAAACAAAAATCTCAATCTCATCGCATCACCTTTTATACTTTTATATTGTGATTAAAAATGATTATTACATAATAGAGAGACGGAGATCCCCTTTTCAATTGTGTTCGTTACGGCCGAACAAAAATTATGTTTTAATCTCCGAGGACATTACTTATCTCCGAGGAGATTAGATAATGCTTATGCATACATTAGATATTAAAGCGTAGGTCTTGATATAATGCAACAGTTATAAAATATTTAGAATTTGTCTGGAAACGAATCGGCAGATATGTCACATATATTTTCTTCTTCTTCTAGTGATTGTTTAATACAAACGTGAGTGACAATTATATAGAGCACTTTCAAATAAATTCAATAGAAAAACCAAAAGACTTGACAATTGTAAATGTACTTTACTATGTATAAGATACACTGAACTGCCAGAGAGACAGTTAATATTAATTGGCATACTCACTAATAAAGAATCCGAGTGTATAGGAGTATCACTTTGTACGTAACAAATGCAACCGGGTAACGTTTCCCATCCAAAAATTAAAATTGCCGGTGGCGTTTCTTAGCAATTTTGGAGAGAAAGGAAAAAGTGGGAAAATTAAAGAAATAATTGTAGAATTTAGCATAAATCGATTAATTTTCAGTGGCAATTAAAATTACATTTATAAAGGGAGCATTGGTGTTTATTTCGAAATAGAAGTAGAAACAAAGTCAATTGATTATCAAATAAGGTAAAACTAGCATTATATCTTTCATTATAAGATTTGGGAAGTAATAAACTACAATAACTTTTGCATAAATATCAAGAAAACTTTAACAATCTTTAATAATGACTTCTATTGGTACTGGTTACGATCTTTCTAATAGTGTTTTCTCTCCTGATGGTAGAAACTTCCAAGTGGAATATGCTGTGAAGGCTGTCGAGAATGGTGCTACTTCCATCGGTATTAAATGTTCAGATGGTGTTGTCTTTGCTGTCGAGAAACTAATAACGTCTAAATTGTTAGTGCCCCGTAAGAATGTTAAGATACAAACTATTGATCGTCATGTTGGTTGTGTATACTCAGGGATTATTCCAGATGGTAGATATTTGGTGAACAAAGGTAGAGAAGAAGCTTCAAGTTTCAAGAGTCTGTACAGTAGACCAATCCCTGTTCCTTCTTTGGCAGATCGTATGGGTCAATATGTTGAGGCTCATACTTTATATAATAGTGTTAGACCATTTGGTGTAACTGCTATCTTTGGTGGTATTGATTCTGATGGTCCACATTTATATATGTTAGAACCAAGTGGTACATATTGGGGTTATAAAGGTGCCGCAACAGGGAAAGGTAGACAAACTGCTAAAGCTGAATTAGAAAAAATATTAGATAAAGATACAGAATTAACTACATCCGAAGCTATTAAACAAGCTGCAAAAGTAATCTATATGGCACATGAAGATAATAAAGATAAAGAATTTGAATTAGAAATAAGTTGGTGTTCCATCGAAGGTACTAAAGGTTTACATAAATTTGTTACGGGAGAACAATTAGAAGAAGCTATTGAATTTGCTAAATCTGAAACTACTGTTGCAGACTTTAATGATAGTGATGATGACGATGATGATGCTGAAAATAATGATGCTAATGTCTCTAGTGATGATGAAGCTGTAGACCGTGATGGTGATATCAACATTGAATAATCCAAACAGAGGTAAAAAAGCTTAATTTTTAAAAAAAAGTAACACACAAGCATCAACCATATAAATATATAATTTACAACGAAATATAAGTATAACTCTGTGTGAGTGTGTATATATGTATACCGTCTTCATGCAAAACAATAATAGAACTTGAAATTATTACGAAGCAAAGCAGGTTTTGTTTAACGACATCAGGATAGTGAACAGAAAGAGAAACAGTAAGTAAAAGGCTTCCTTAAGCGCTACTCGATCAACAATCGATTTGTATACCTCTCTGTCTTATCCATAATATCCGCCATCATACCTAGTCCTCCCCTTCAATATCAATCACATCGCCGCTGTAAAGAATTCGTGAAGTTTCTACTGGCGCACCGCTGAATTTCATTTGACCTTTCAGTAAAGCGGGAAAAGTTAAAGAAAAATTTTTCACTTTGAATCGCGAACTTTTCGTCCAACATCTCTCAATAACCATAAACATATTTATATCTATATCTATATATTTTTCAAAGGTAAAGAAAGAAACACCTTTAGGTAGTATATTTGTATCATTTACTAATAAGAGTTCATAGAGTCAAAAGAGTATAACTACAATTTACTATGTCTGCCGCTACATTTGACGATATTAAACTAGAAGATATCCCTGTCGATGACATCGATTTTACCGATCTAGAGAAAGAATACCAATTGGAAGATGAATTTGAATTCGACCAATACGTTGTCGTCACTGGTGCTCCAGTGATTCCAGAATCCAAGGTTCCTGTCTTGCAAAAGGCTTTAACTGGTTTGTTCTCTAAAGCTGGTAAAGTTGTTAACATGGAGTTTCCAATTGATCAAGATACCAAGAAATCTAAAGGTTTCTTGTTTGTTGAATGTGCCTCTCCAGAAGATGGTAAGAAGATTATTAAGGCTTACCATGGTAAGAGACTTGATTTAAAGCACCGTCTTTTCATTTACACAATGAAGGATGTTGAAAGATACAACTCCGATTCTTTCTCCACTGAATTCAAGGAACCAGAATTACCAGAATTTGTTTCCTCAGGCTCTTTAACTTCTTGGTTATTGGATGAAGAAAACAGAGATCAATTTGTTGTTCAAAATGATAACGATACTACTGTTTTCTGGAATACTAGATACGAAGAAAAAATCGAAAACTCTATTGTTGAATCAAGAAAGAACTGGTCTACCAACTATGTTAGATTCTCTCCAAAGGGTAGTTATCTATTTTCATACCATCCACAAGGTGTTACTGCATGGGGTGGTGCCCACTTTGATCGTTTAAGAAGATTTTACCATCCAAATGTTAGAACTTCCTCTGTGTCTCCAAATGAAAAATATTTGGTCACTTTCTCCTCTGATCCAATTGTCTTAACAGAAGATCCAGATTCTCCATTCACTTTAAAGAATGAAGGTCATCAAATTTGTATTTGGGCTATTTCTTCTGGTATGTTATGTGCCTCTTTCCCATTCGTTAAGGGTCCAAACACTAACTGGCCTCTTGTTAAATGGTCATTCAATGACAAATACTGTGCACGTATGGTTGGTGATAATCTAGTGGTTCATGATGCTTCAACTAACTTTCAAGCCATGACCAACAAGGGTTTGAAAGTCGCAGGTATTAGGGACTTTTCTTTTGCTCCAACTGGTGTTGAAGTAGCTCCATTCAGAAAGGGCGATGAACCATCTGTGCTATTAGCTTATTGGACTCCAGAAACAAACAACATGTCTTGTAAAGCTAGTGTTGTCGAAGTCCCACGTGGTAGAGTATTGAAGACTGTCAATTTCGTTCAAGTCTCTGATGTTACATTCCATTGGCAAAATAACTCTGAATACTTGGCTTTCAATGTCACTAGACATACTAAATCTGGTAAGACCAAGTTCTCTAATTTGGATATCTGTCGTTTGACTGAAAAGGATATTCCAGTAGAGAAGATTGAATTTAAAGAACGTGTCTTTGAAGTTGAATGGGAAAACAATGGTAACAGATTTATTACAATTTCTATCGATGATGAAGCAGATGATGGTAATCCATCTATTCCAAGAAATATTGTTAGTTTTTTTGCACCAGAAAAGAAGGACTCAAAGAATAAATCATCTAACGGTGTTGTCAGTAAATGGAAGCTTGCTGCTAAATTGACAGATAAATTCTTGAATACTGTTTCTTGGTCCCCAGCTGGCAGATTTGTCATTGTTGCATCAATTATTAAACCAAACATGCGTAAATGTGAATTATTATTCTACGATATGGATTACACTGGTGAAAAGAATGCTAATGATGTTGAAGATGTTGAAGCTTCAATTAAGGAAATTGCTGCTATCAATAATGCTAACTTCACTGATTTAACATGGGATCCATCTGGTCGTTTTGCTTGTGGTTGGTCTAGTGCTTTGAAACACAAGGTTGATAATGGTTTCAAGATCTACGATGTCTCTGGTGCTTTATTAAAGGATGAAGATGTTCCAAACTTTAGAAACTTTATCTGGAGACCAAGACCAGAATCCAAATTGTCTAATGCTGAAAAGAAGAAGGTTAGAAAGAATTTGAAGGAATGGACCGCTCAATTCAGTGAACAAGATCATATGGCTGCTGATACTGCCGTCAGAGACTTGATCTTGAAACAACGTGCTATGTTAAAGGAATGGACTGAATATAGAACTGAATCTAGTGCTAAGACTGAACAAGAATTTGGTCACAAGACATTTGATATTGAACAAGATAACTCTGATGATGATTACACTGTTGTTGAAGAATTTAAGGAAGAACTTGTCTCAGAGACCTCTGAAAAGGTCACTGAATAGATTTATAGAATTTAATTACTCTATTTAACTTGATATAAAATATGTATAAAAAAACAATTTTAAATGTAATAGCGAATATTAACAATATAGGAATAATGAAATAGGTTCTTGTCATATAGTCAGTGTCACACGCTTCCCCTGATTGTGGTGAATAAATGAATAAAATAGTTTGTTCCTTGTCACATTATTTAAGGTTCGTTTCTCTCGTTTCTGATAGAAAATACTGTGTGGTTTATGACAATACTAAGAGGTACATTACCGACACTCCCCCCCCACACCCCACACCCCCACGCTTCCAGAAGTAATAAAGCACAAGCGTGGGGATATGTATTCATGGCACAAAACAAAACGTGGGGGCACGTGATAAAAGAAAAAAAGCAATGCCAGGTGTACTAAACAGGAAACATAGCAAAAAGAAAGAACACCCCACCCGTCCGAGATACAAAGAATGGCCCGCACGGCCGCACCTAGAATTTGACTTTCGCAACATATAAAAATTGCTTTTTCGTGCGCGCCCTCTCAGTGGACCAAGATAAAAGATTTCCCGGACCTGCGGGTTCTTCTTTGCACAGAAAAAAAAAGAAATTGAACTCTTTCGCTCTAAAATTGCTTTTTGGGCAAGTCTCCCTCTTTCTCTGCGCGTTGTTAATGGAAAAGAAAGGAGAATCTGTGCGAAATGCATTTTCTTTTTTTTTGTTCATTTCTTTTTAGCTTTCTGCTGCCCCAAAAACGAATTTTTTGTTAAGAATTGCAATTTAGCCATATTAGTTTTTTTATCGTTAATTGTTTCTATTGTTAATTTTAAATAACCCTTCACAAAGTTATTACGATGCTTTACTACTATTATTGTTCTTTTAGTGTAATTTTGTGGTCAAGAAAAGAATCAGAATTTGATTGTGAACTTCGAACCGGGTTTCTTTTACAATGCAAAAGTTTATGCATTTATGATCAGGATTGCATAAACACAGAGGATATAATGCAGCAAGCTTGTTTATTATATCCCTTGAAAAATAAAAATTTTAGTTTGAGTTCTGCCAAGTTGACAAGTTTTAAGGCAATTAAATACATAATCTCTTGAGTCTCTCAAGTGCAAATCGCACTACAAACATACTAATTTGTCTTTTATGTTCTTCTTTCTTTCTTAATTCCATAGATCATATATAGTTCAACAAGTTCAAGATAATAGTAGCAGTTTAGAACTAAAAAAAAAAAGAAAAAGAAAACCATTGATCCTCGTTCGGTTTTTTTGACTTTCAGCTGATGAATACTGAATTATATATATTCTACTCAACGCTATATTTAATCTACACAACTTTGATTTAAATTTTAATCTATATATATTTTCTCTCTTTTCCTGTTCTGTGGTGTATACCTGAAAAATATTTAGCAAAGAAAGGAAAAAAAAAAGAAAAAAGAAAAGATTTTCAAAGACAATTTTTGACTTAAAGGAATAAAATAAAAAAAAAATAAAAACTAAACCTACAATTTCTTTATATTTTAGCCCCTTCAAGAACTTCTTTTTGATTTTTATTAAACAATTACTTAGCATTCGATTAGAACTAGTATTGATTATTGCACTGAACTATTCTACAATTGTAAGGAAAAAACTATTTGCCTTTTGAGTAGCTGTTTGTTTTATTTAATCATATATTCATTATCAAGGCAAATACGCATACAGATAAAGAAGAAAAAAACACCCTTCAAAGATGTCGACATTGTTTCTTATTGGAAACGTAACTAGTACTGGAACGACAATCGAGTCTAATAAAAATGACGATTTTAGTACTCTATTATCTGCATTAGAAGATTCAAGTAACAAATATTCTAATTTATTTCAAAGAAAATTGATTTTACCAGATTTAGATTCATTATTATGGAAAATTTATTCAGATAGATTATTACCTTTACCAAATAATTGGAATTATGAGACTGGAATTGCCCTAGTTGTATATCATTCAGAAAAAATTTTACCACAAATGAATATACGGCAAATGAATCATTTATTTAAACAATATTTTGCTACCTTGAATATTTGTTTTATTGATATTTCAATTATGGAGAATTCTCCAAATGATTATATGAATATATTACATGATATACAAGATGATTTAGCTATCACTAGGAATCGTGTATTAAAAATGAATCATTGGATGAATCATTCTACCATATCATGTAGCTCAAGTGTCTATTCAATGATGAGACAATTTAATACTTATAATGGTATTTCAAATAAAGATCGTGAACCTATCCCAAGAGTCATTAGAAATATAGATTTTCAAAGATTGTTAGAGGAACCCAATACTTTGTCAAATTTTGAAGATGAAGAAAAAAAATATATGGAATTACTTTCTTCTTGGAAATTTTCAGCATTAAACCTTAATACCATTGAATTAATTAAATGTGGATTTTATTTAATTAAGAGACTTTCAAATTTTGCAAATGTTTCAATTACTGATAATAAACTTTATTTATTATTAATTACAATTGAATTATCATACCATCAAATAAATAAATTCCATAATTTTAGACATTGTATTGATGTTATGCAAGCTTGTTGGCAAATTTGTGAATATATCATCCCAGATGCTCATATGACTAAATTATTATTAGCTTTAGCCGCAACAGGTCATGATATTGGTCATCCAGGTACTAATAATTCATTATTTTTAAATTCAAACAATGAATTAACTCAAAATACATCTATATTAGAATCATTCCATTATAATATTTTTAGCCATATCTTAGGAAATCATTGGTCGAAAATTAATTCCATTACCACTTCTGGATCTATTGATAATGTAATAGAGAAAGGAATTTTAGCTACAGATATGAGTCTTCATTCGACTTATGTAGATATGTTAACACAAAAGAAAGATAAATCTGAATTTACAATGACAGAATTGATTTCAATCATTGTTAAAGCTGCAGATATTTCAAATGTTACTAGACCTTTAACCATAAGTGCCAAATGGGCTCTCTTAATTACTCTAGAATTTGGTGATTGCGCACTTTTGCAAAATTTTTATAAAAGTGAAAATAATCCAAACGATGATATAAATTGTTTTGAACTTCTAAAGACTCATCCTTGTAAAGAACATTTAACAAAAGCAGATAATATTGATATGGATACAGAAATTGAAATATATGAATTACTTAATCAAGTTGATTTTAATGTTGATAATTTATTACAGAAATATCCAATGATTCCAAATGGTCAAATTTTTTTCATTGATACATTTGCATTTGAATTTTTCAACAAATTATCTGTTGTATTCCCAAAGTTAAAATTTTTAGTGGATGCAATAGTAGAAAATAAAGCTTATTGGGTTCAAAAAAAACAAGAACAAGAATCTTCGAAAAATTGATTAAGCGCTATATTAGCATTTCCTTTATATATATATGTATATAATATACTCATGTAATACATTCTTCAAAGCATTAACCTTCAAAGTTGTTATTATTATATACAAAAAGGTTTCATGCATTTCATAAGAAATGAGATGCTTTCTGAGTTGTTTTTTGTTAAGTTTTAATCCAAATTATCTTTATAAAAAGAAAGTACGTATATATGTGTATAAACTTAATAATCAAATACAGTAATATGGATTTATATATGTATAACAATTCCTTAAAATGAGGTATCGAAGAAAGACAAACATCCCCTTCTATCTAATATGTATAGGTTAAGATAAGCAATGTTTTGTTTATAGTTTGTTTGTTTGTTTTATATCCTCTTTTACTAAACAGAATCTTGAGACAATGAGCCTGAACCATTTGATCCCGGTGGTTCTGAATGTTCCTTTTGGGTGAATGCACTAGAATCAATTTGTCCAGAAGATTTATATTCTTTAACAATAGCGAATGCTTTTAACAATTTTCTACGTGCCCCAAGAGCGGCAACACCATGTTGATCAAGGAATTCATCGCTAAGTTCAATAAGGTCTTCCCAATAGAAATCTTGTAAAATAGCAGAATACTTGTGGAGACGTAACGATTTCAACCATGATGGAACGTCTGTTAGTAACTTTGGATCTGTAAGGTTCTTAGGGTTCATCGATGCATTTGCTGGATTCTTATTATTTCCATGGCCCATACCATTGTTATGATCATCATTCCCATGTCTGTGTTTGTTTTGGTGTGCTCTTGTAAAAGAATAAAAATTATTGTAAGAATGTAACCCTGTACTTGTATAAGTGTAAGGATGGTGCTGAGGTTGGGATTGTAAATCCTGGTATGTTTTTCTTCCATTTGAATTAACACTGTTCCCATTAATACGGTTATTATTATTATTATAAGAGATTTGTTGATGATAGAGTTTATTTGGAGAAGTACTCATACTCTGTTGTTGCTGTTGCTGTTGCTGTTGTTGCTGCTGTTGTTGAGGCAAAACATTATAATTCTTGTTGTTATGAAGATTCAAATGGCGAGAGTTAGATATCATACCGTTGGAGACAGATGTTTGATAAGTAGTTGGCTCTGCTGATTTTGGTCTTTGTTGTAAAAGGAATTGCTGTTGTTGTTGTTGTTGTTGATCAAGTGAAGGTTGGGGAGACCAAGGATGGAAAGTACCATTCGTGTTAACTGCTGCGGAACCTGCCGCTACAGGACCTGCCGCAGCTGATGACCTTTGAGTATTAAACATCGAGTTCATATTACTCATACCATTAGAAGAAGATCCACCTGTGAGTTCATTCAATAGTGGTAAGGATAACGGTGACGAAATCATAGGAGGTTGTGGCGGTGAGGACAAATAACCAGAATTTGTAAGACTATCTAGTTTCAATTTTGTATATTGAAGAACATCATCCTTTAAGACAGAGATAACGTTATCCATGACCATATTTTGTTGGGCACTTGACATGTTTGTTAACCATTTGCAAATATTGTTAATGTCCTGAGTCAAGTTGATGAGTCCAGAGGAATGTCCAGTGGTATGTTGACTCATATTCACAGCAGAGCCAGCTGCTGCAGAGTTCGATTCTTCGACAAGCGTGCTGCTGTCATTAGAGATGCTCATTCCACCAAATGCTGAGGTTAGACCTTGCGCACTTGTGTGGGAGGATCCTACACCTGACGGTTGCGGTGAAAGCAGCACTACACCAGGATGAGCTGCCCTGGTTGCGACGCCATACGGTGAGTTATAATCCTCGTAAGCGTCCATATGTAGAATGGGAAATAACGGTTAATGAAAAGAAAAAAAGAAAAAAAAAAAAGGGGGGCCAATAAAGCTGTAAATATGGAAAAGTTTTCCAAGTATTGATATCTGTCAGTAGAGGGTATATGTATCCCTGAGTGATCCTCTCCTTGTTCTTCTCTTTCTTTGCTTCTTTTTATACTTTTATCTTGCTAACGTTACGTCAAAGTTTATTCAACTTCTCGTCTCTTCAAATATTGATATTTATCAACAGCTCAGGGCGACGACACGCCATCGAGTACAGCGAAGCGCATTGTTTGCTGGTGCGAAACATTCCGCTGGGCTGGAGATCGTTGTGTACGATGAACAACAACAAGATAAACAGTTTGATGATACCACCTAGAGGGGGTACACTTCCTGTGTTGATTGCGATTGATGGCGAAGTGAGTACGTTGGAATCTTTATGAAGCTGGTATATATGTGTGTGTGTGTGCTACGGTTGTGGGTTTTAAAGTTACAATTATCAATAATATTATTTCATTATATAAAAATATTCATGGAGAGACTATAGAAGAGCATGGGGTTTCTGAACCCAAACTTTTTGTACTAATTACACGATATTGGATGAGTTATTCTTATTCGCCAGTGGAATTACCTGTTGCGGTATCTGTGGTAGTTGTAGTTGTAGTTGCCGTTGTTCCACCAGGTGTGACGCCGATCCTAGGCACAATATCGATAAGGAAATCAAACATATCACTCTGTTTCAATGCCTCTGCAATATCTGCTTTCTGCAATGTACGTCTTTTATTCTTTTCAGATATACACCAGGCACGCATAGTTAACTCCGTAATAAAGATTTCACAAGCTTTAGCAAAAATAATAGGAGCCTCTGCACTAATCATTCTAACTTCTTCATCTGTCTTCATTACTTTTCTAATTCTGGCAAACGGTAACGAATGTGATTTGAAATCATCCCTATGTGTAGACCCTGGTTCATTTGTTTGTTCGATCTCATTGATTAATTCTTGCCAATATTGGATCATAATCTCTCTATAATGACCAGAGAGACCTTGTCCGACATTTCTAAATACATCAAACTCCTCTGCCAATTCATCATCAGTCATATTCTCTGTGGTACCATCATTGCCATTAGGTAATGACTGGTCCCCATTGTGGCTGACAAGTTCCTCGGAGGGACTCCCCGAGGGTTCATTTGCATGACCCATCTGGTTAATACGTTCCAACTGTTCCCTATTGTTTTCTTCCATGATTATAAATTGTTGTGCTCGGAGTATGTTCACTTTTAATCTTCTTATTTCTTTTGGAATCTCTTTCCTCCTTTGAAGCTTCTTATTTCATTGCACAGTTCGTAATTCTTTTTATTTTTTAGGAAATTTTAAATTTTTGAACTTTTAAAAGAATTCAAGACAACAAGTTTTTAAAACTATTAAAGTTAAAAGGGATACTTACAACTTTCACAAGACAGCTAGAAAAGGGAACATTAAAAGAGAGCAACATTGAGGATGAAACAATTCCAGTCCTTTGGTTCTACAGAGAACGCTATGTTGCCAAATAAGCATCGGAGACAAGCAGCTACAGATATGTACGCCGAACCCGAGAACTTCCTCGAAATCGAAGTCATTAATCCCAAAACTCACAGATTATCTACCTCAGGAGGTTCAGAGATGTTCACCGATTACGAAATTGTATGTCGTACCAATTTACCATCCTTTGGTACTACATCTGTAATTAGAACTCGTAGACGGTATTCGGACTTTGAGTTCTTCAAGAAATGTCTCGTTAAGGAGATTGCACTCGCGAGTCACCCACCAGTGACTGTGCCTAGTCTTCCAGGGAAGATTATCCTAAGCAATAGATTCAGTGATGAAGTCATTGAAGAGAGAAGGAAAGGTCTCGCCAAGTGGCTGCAGTCTGTAGCAGGCCATCCCTTGTTACAATCCGGTTCTCATGTTCTAGTTAGGTTTATAGAAGAACCGAAATTTATGGGCTAAAACAATTATTTGATTCATTCACTGGAAAGAAAATAATAGTAATACACACATGCATACATACAAGCATCTATATAATGAATAAAATATACGACACACTCTCTTTTTTTTAATACTCGAACTACTTCATCTCTATGTATTTCATTTTCATATTCCTGCTTCCTTTTCTATATATATTTCTTGTTTTGGCTTAAATTTTCTATTTGGTTCAACTTGAAATTTCATTTCCATTGAAATATAAGATCTAATTTCGCCTGAACACGTAATACAAAAGAAGCCGGTTCAAGAAAGGTTTTTACATTAAATATAACAAAAAAGTTAAAGGAAAGACCTGTGCGTGTGTGTGCATATATTTATATACTTGGTTTGAAGAACGAGCTATCTAGCTTTTTTTTGTTGTTACTTTTTCCATTCAGTATTAACTATCATCAACATTTTTTGCTGATTCATCTGTCGCTATGCTAGTGAAGAAATCCACATTGTTATCGGTAGATGCATTCTCCAGAGCCGAAGAAGATGTTAGAATTAGAACTAGAACGGGTGCCTTTGTTACCGTTGGTTGTTTTGTTATTACCGCTATATTGATTCTTAATGAATGGTTCCAATTTCATACAATTGTCACTAGACCTACTTTAGTGATGGATCGTGAAAGAAATGTTAAACTTGAATTAAATTTAGATATTACATTTCCCCATATTTCCTGTGATATATTAAATTTCGATATTATTGATGATTCAGGGTACTTACAATATGATGATGATATTCTAGCTGGCAACGGGTTTGTTAAGATTAGATTAGATGGCTCAGGTAATGAACTAGAGACTATGGATTATAGATTAAAGGACCAAACTGCTCAATATCCTACTGATGATGCAAACTATTGTGGTTCATGTTATAATGCATTGGACCAAAGTCATAATACCGATGAAGGTGTCAAATTGGAAGATCGAGTATGTTGCCAAACTTGTGAAGATGTTAGACAAGCTTACATGAACAAAGGTTGGACAATTTTCGATGGGAAATCTATTGAACAATGTGATAGAGAAGGTTTCCATGAAAAGATCAATAAACATATAAACGAAGGGTGTCGTGTAAAAGGTACAACATTATTGAATAGAATTGGTGGTAATATCCATTTTGTTCCAGGTGAAGCATTCCAAAACGTTAATGGACATTATCATGATACTCAATTATATGATATTAAGACTCAATTAAATTTTAATCATATTATTAATCATCTAAGTTTTGGGAAGCCAGTACAAAACAAACAAGAAAGTTTGAGAAGTTTGAAATTGGAGACTAATCCATTGGATGGTACACAAATATTAAGACGTCATGATACCCACTCAAGAGTGTTTACATATTTTGCTAAAATTGTCCCAACAAGATATGAATATATGGATGGTATTGTTGTAGAAACAGCACAATTCTCAACAAAATTCCAAGAGAAACCAATTAATGGTGGTAAAGCTTTTGATGATCCAAAGATTAAATTCCAAAGAGGCGGTATCCCAGGTTTATTCATCTATTTGGATATGTCGCCATTGAAGGTTATTAATAGAGAGCAACATGCAATTTCTTGGTCAGGTTTCCTTTTAAATTGTGTTACTAGTATTGGTGGTATTCTTGCTGTCGGTACAATCCTTGATAAAATATTGTACAAAACACAAAGAACTTTCTTCAGTGGGAAGAAAGAATGAATCACCATACCACTCTGTTTTTGATTTTTCTTTAAAAACAGCTATATGTTGTGTAATATTAAAAGAACAAAAAAATATTTCTTTTTTAACATTTATGGAAAGGATTGATAAATAAATAAATAAATAAAATTGATATACAAGTTAATAAATAAGTAGGAACTTCAGAATTTCTTCTTGAAAACTTAAAGGTCCTAAGTTATAGTATATTTCGGACCATCACCACCTTCAGGAACAGTCCAATTGATATTTTGTGTAGGGGACTTGATATCACAAGTCTTACAATGAATACAATTTTGGGAGTTGATTTTAAATTTTACACCATATTCTGATGATTCGTCCTTGACGAACTCGTAAACACCTGCAGGACAAAATCTCTCCTCGATACCTTTATAAACAGGATATGACTCCTCGGTGAATTTCTCTAAATCTTGATCATTACCAATACGTAAATGACATTGTTCATTATCATCATGATAAGTTCCTGTCCTTGATATGGATGTTAATATATCAAAAGATAACACACCATCTGGTTTCGAATAATTTTTGGGTTTAAATTCTTTGGCTGGTTTAGTCATGCTAGAATCACTCTTACCAAATTTGAAAGTCCAAGGGGCTCTACCCTTTAACAGTAAAGTGTCAATACCAGAATACATCATACCACCAAATAACCCAGCTTTTGTATTGAAAGATGGTCTGATATTACGTACTTCATGCAATTCATCATATACCCAAGATTTCTTTAGTGATTTCTCGTATGATTCAATGTTCAATAGGGGTTCCTCTGAGATATCTACATTTTCTTCGCCTTTCTCTTCAACGATACTTTCAAATGAAGGCAATTCACTGATCTTGTCGTAACAGCTCTCAGCGGCTAACATTGCACTCTTCATAGCGGTATGAGTACCTTTAATCTTTGGCACATTCATGAAACCTGCAGATGCACCAATTATCACACCACCTGGGAAATTTAATTTCGGGATCGCTTGGATACCACCTTCATTTAGTGCACGAGCACCGTAAGCAATACACTTACCATCCTTTAGGATATTAGCATAAAATGGATGATGTTTCAATTTTTGGAATTCTTGGTAAGGGGAAACATATGGATTCTCATAGTCTAGACCAACCACTAAACCGACACTGACGAGATTATCTCCAAAATGATATTGGAAACCACCACCATATAGGTCCTTAGATAATGGATAACCCATTGTATGTGCAACCATTCCCTTCTGGAAATTCTCAGGTTTAACTTCCCAGACCTCCTTAAGACCTAACCCATAGGATTGGTTACCTCTTCCTTCTCGTAGATTAAATTTCTTTAAGATTTTTTTTGTTATAGAACCATGACAACCTTCTGCTAATACAATTTGTTTGGAATGAAATTCTAATCCTCTTTCAAATGAATCCTTTGGCTTCCCATTCTTATCAATTCCTAAATCCTTTGTAGCCACACCAATCACACCATCTTTGTTCTTGTTATATATAATATCAGACACACTGACACCAGTATAGAGTTCTACTCCCAGTTCTTCTGCTTTTTCACCAAGCCATCTCACCACAGTACTCAATGATCCAACATAATTTTTCCCCGTATTGGTCAACCCTGGCGTTAGAGGTAAAGGTATTGATCCTGTCGGAGTTAATAACTTAAATTGATCCTTATTAACGGGATCTAAAATTACTCCATTATCTTTCTTATTGTTTAAACAATCCTGTTTGAAATTTGGGAATAATTCCATCATGGCACGAGGTTCCAAGATCATACCAGATAAAGTATGAGAACCCAGATCACCTGCTTTCTCAAGCACCACTACACGGTATTTGTTATCTTTATCCAGTTGTTTGAATCTAATAGCAGCTGTTAACCCAGCTGGTCCAGCTCCAACAATACACAAATCGACGAAATCTTTCACCCTAGGTATTGCAGTTACGCTACTCATATAGCGTCTTAGTACAGTTAACTTCATTATGTCTATTTTTTTAAAAAAATACGGTTAGGTAACGATATATAATTATTTACTGACATCACTAAACAATAATAGAACAAAAAAAAGCATTTCAGCAGAAATGTTTATTAACTTAAACAAGTTAATAGATTATTTGTTTAGCTGTCTCTCTATATATCTGAAAAGTTTCATAGAATCTCCTCACCTAACTGAGAGGAGTCAAGTCTCAAATCTTCCCTTTGTCAATGTCCGTGAAGCGACAACAAACAAAAGCTTCATCGCCAAAAGAGCCGAAAGGTGCGACGCGGGTAGCATGCAATCAATAAATAATCAGGTTAATGAACTGTTAAACATGTCAACTTCGAGAAGAAACAAGAAAAAAGGTTTAACCGAATAATCGGTTTAACAAATAGTATTTAATTAAGAATATATTTATATGTGTTGATATATTTATTGAGTACCCATTAGTGTTTTATTACCGAAACTTTACGATTAGTTTAGCTGCTAATTAGTAAACAGCTCTTTCTATACGTTATAATACTCTATATAATATTTTGTTTAAATAAAGATCGTAATGTGTTGGAAATGAATGATATTCAGTTAAATTATTAACTGAAACGAAACGCAACCTGAAACTTTAACAGAAGAAGTTTTATAGGTATAATGTATATATGTGTATGTGTGTCCTTGAACTTGATTTAATGGAGGATCGGAGATTGAGCTAATTAATGATTAAATGATACTGTCCAACTCCTCTAAGCTGATAGACTCTGGAGATTGGATATCTTTAGTTAAAAATCCTTCTCTCACAATCTTGAGCCAGGCATTGTCTTCTGTTGTGCCCTCCTCGGGTATACTTTCAGAATCCAACTTCGGAGTACAAGGTGTTTGATGGAACATAGCAACTAAGCTGTTGTTACCGTTATGCGGAATATGATTTGAAATGTTTGACCTTATACCAGACTTTGGAAGTAGTTTAGAGATCCTTGGTGCCGCAGCAACAGCAGTAATATAAGTAGATTGTTTGTTAGAAGATGCAGAAACACCGGCAGTATTACCAGTAGTTATGGTTGTATTACTACTGCTGTTGTTATTAGCTCCGTCTAGTAAAGTTGGAGTCATGGTTGTTGAACGAGAAGAATTCCCTGTAGGATCATTGTTGTTCATTTTTTGTTTTTTGCTTTGTGGTGTTGTTAAATTTTTATTATTTACGGCACCATTATTATTATCAGAACTACTTTCATTCTTCATATTTTCGTTACTCCTTTTCTTTGTGTCATTAGATTCTGTTTGTTTGTTCATTAGGTCATTAGATTTTTGTTTGGTTTGTTTTTTCTTGTTGTTATCACCACTCGTCATAGTAGACTTGTTTGGTGTATTTTGGTTTAGTGTTACAGACACAGGAGACGAAGAATATGGAATGTTGAAACCAGGACTTAAAGAGAATCCAGTGTTGGTAGACATACTGATATTCCCTTTATTCATCACGTTATCCATTGTTAGACCATTTAGAGAAGTGTTTGTTGCGTTCCCATCAAAGAAAGAAGATGGATCAGTAGTTTGAGATTCTTGCTTGGCCTCATTTTCCTCAGCCATTTGCTGTTTTAGTTGGTTTGTAACCTTCTTAGCATGTTCTTTGTAATCTGGGGCCAAGATACCTCTGTAGATATAAAGCATTCTTCTTGGGGAAGAGTTAGACCACTCTCTAGAAATAGCATATTTCATTGTTTTCTCACCCTTTTCAATCTTCTTGACATATGCATTTAATTTGGCAGAGATCAAGTTAGATAATTTGGTTGATAAATCAGACATCTCGGGGTGTTTGGCTAGTAAGATATCACACAGCTGTTTCACAGTGAGTCCATTCTGTTCAACATCACTTTCCCATAAGATAACAAAGACAGCAAATAGTACATCGTCATTTAATGGTGGTGTTCTATCCTCAGGGGCTGGACGCTCACCTGTGACAGGGATCAACTTAGAGACCTCCAGTAAAGGATTCTCCTTCTTAGACGAGACACTGTCCTTCTTAGATTTGTTGTTACCGGATGATTTACCGTTATGAGAACTTGAATCGTCACCGTTACTATTGTTCCGTTTTTTCGAAGGAGATCCTTGGTTACCATTTGCATTTGGGTTCATTGCTGGATTAACATCCAGTAGATCTACAGTCTCTGAACCTGGAAACGATGTGATAATGTTGGTATTAGTAGCAAGATTTCTTGCGTTAGCATTCAAATTTATGGCACTTAACTGGAAGATTGGTGAAGTGCTATTATGCAGCATCTCATTTTCCATAGTTGGAATTTGTAAAGGTCTAGAATTAGTTAGAGCCATATTTGAATAAGAAAGAAGTTGAGATAAGGTTAAAAAATTATATCTCTTTACTCCAACAGAGATATCTCAATAATATAGAGTCTGAGGAGTTATCTTTAATTTCTTTCTTGAGCGGATGAGGAAAATTAACTAAAATATCCTCAGATTTAAAAAGGTTTTCTTTTTATTGGATTATATATACCAATAAAAGCCTTAAGATTAAATAAATAATTCGTTGTTGTTAGTAGCACCCTTATAAATAAATCAAAGAATACTATACCCCCTTAAAAATAAGAAAATAATGTGGTAATATTGACACTATATTTTAAAGGTTAATTTTAATTTTTCTTTCACTGATGACAAGTTTTTTTAAGATAGGGCCCTTTAGGGGAAACTGGCGAAAAAAAAAGACAGAAAAAAAAAATAAGGTAAAAACGGAGTTTAACAAACGAAAAAAGAATTGATACCAGTATAGTTGTCTTAGTGTGAGTTTCCTATTAAATAATGAAAGGATATCACAATCTATGTCAAGCAGTACTAGTAAAAGTAAAAAAAAAAGTTTTGATTATCAGGGTTATTAAATAACTATCCTGAGATAATATGTATCACAAATTTGATTGTAGCTGTGAAAAGGGTTTAGTCTTACTTTCCTTCTTTATATTTAGAAATAGAACAAGATATAATACAAGGGAACCTCTTCTTTTAAAACATGAAATAAAAAGAAAGAGAAATATTAAAATAATATAGGTCTTATTTACTAAGAGAAGGGTAACTAACTGTAGTAACATTAAATCAAAAGGTTCCAAACAGTTTAGTTCGCCAAATCATGATACTAATCAGTTCAGTTTGACGCTTGTAGGGCATCTGCCCCTAAAGGGAAGTGCATCATTGCAATTTTTCAGAAAATTCAGTCTAAAGTTTTTTGCGTCTTCGGAGTAACAAATTGTTGCGCTTTGTCAAAAAAAAGTAAAATCTGCAAAAAAAAAAATAAAATTGTTGTCAAAAAAAAAACATTTCGACATCCGTACATTCGCGCGCAGTCACAAAAACCTTTTTTCATTTTTAAGAAGTTGACGCAACAAAATTTTCAAATAAGCTAACAATCGATGATTTGATCTATCCACTATTCTTAAAGAAAAAACATAAAATGATATCCTATAGAATAATTCATCACATTCTCTATCAGTATTATACATCTACTTAATGAATAATAATCATCAGAAAGCATTTAGTAAACCAGTAAAAATATATATATAAAGGTTTGTATAACTGTTGTGCAAATAACAATACGTAAAAGTATTTCTTTTTAGTGAAGTTCTATTCACAACATATTACAAAAGTATTAACAATCGTAATATTCTCATTTTGAACTAAAGAAAAAATAATAACCAGTTCAATGATTGATTTGGGTGGCAAATGGAATGAATACTGAGAAATCGAAAAGTTATGAAGCATATTTCATCACTCTTTATATATGTTCAAACGAAGACTAAAATAGGAAGAGAGGACGAATAAAATATATAAAAAAAATAAGAGAGCACACAACTGAAGCAAACACCCAACAATATATTGGTAGAAAATACATTGATCGAGAGAGGCGAATCATCATATCGTGCCGGTTCTAAAGACAGAACGCATTGAAAAACAAGGGAGAAGGGCAAAATGAGGATAAACTGATTCTGAGATGAGCAACCAGGGAAAAAAAATGCGAAAAAGAAAATTCTTTTCTTCGTCGACAGAATGCAGCCTTTCTTTTTCCCGCCACTATTATCCCTACTTAACGCAGCGGACACAAGTAACAAGAGAATTAGTATCCTGTCATTTGAAGAACTGAAATGAAAATTTTCTTCTTGATTGATGGATTAATCCATTGATCGATTGCTGCTTGAATAAAAAAGAAAAACTGATGAAAAAATTTCATCATTTGAGCTAGCACGCGGGGAGCATGCTACCAAAGGTCAGTACTTAATGCCAGGTCTCTTTAGGTTTTCATTATAAAATGACGGTCATTTGAAATTTCCTACCTACAATTTTTGCAAGTCAAAAAAAAACTATTTCAGTTCCTCTTTTTCTTTGTAGTTGAGCAGGTCAGTGAACCCGTTCATTAAGTAATCTCAGGACAATATCCGTACAAAATATGAAAATTTACCGTGTTGCGCGTTTGTTGCACCATTTCAAAAAAGTTATGCTTTGTGCGCGACTATAGTGCATATTTTTGGTGACGCTGATTATCCCTCCTTTTTCTTGTTAGCTTAATATCACGTAGCGACCAACAAGAATTAGCGTACTCAAAAAAAGAATACGTGGAGAGATTTCCGTACCAATTATTTCTTTTTTTTTTACTCTCTCGCCTTTTTCTCTTTTCTTGCAAAACTCTGTGTGAACTTCTCTGAGGAACGAAAAGATGAACATATTTGTTTTTAAAAATAAAAAGAACCTCCCCTACAGCGTTTATGTAGGAAATAAAAAAATAAAAAACAGTTTGCCTTTAATAAAAGAGAATTTTCTCCCCGGACAATTCTGAAAACCAAAAATAAACTGAAAAAAGAGATTTTCGACGAGTACCGTTTTTGGCACATTTTTTTCTCGAACGCCCCGTTTCTTTTTTGACTATTTTGCTTGTATCTCCTCATTTGTTACAGATTTCTTACGCCCGTAAAACCCAAAGAAGAAAAGAGAAAAAGAAATAAGGGTTCTTCTTTTTTTTCACCGAAACAACTCGAGACTTTTAGGGGTACCCCCTAAAATAGCCGCCGACCTATAAATAATTTTCGTGTAACATGATGATCTAAAAATAAACAAAAAATATACCTAAATAGTAATATTTTTGAGCTCTGTGGGTTTTACAAGTCAGTATTCACTTTATTTCCGTGATATTTGTATGTGCTTTTCGAATTTATGATTTTTCGAAAAATGTTTTCACTCGAGCCTTTTTAGCCTCATTTTTTTTACGAGTGAAAAAGTTTCTAGAACTTTTCTTATCAACTAAATATTTTTATGTTAATGTATTTATTATACTTATGTGCGTGTTTATTTACAAACTCGTTTGAATTCATTAGTATGTGTACCATCTGAAACTTCCTCATGATACCGTTTCTTCAAATAAATTGGAGTAGTTGGTGTTAGAGGCATAATGACATCTCTGTATGTAGCATTCCTCCTCTTTGGTTTCATATCAGGAGTAATACTTGTAGCAACAGATTGTTTGTATTGTGTAGATGATGAAGATGGTACTGTCTTGGACATGCCATTTGTAGATTGTTGCTTATCACCATTTTCAATAATAGATGCAATGTAATCGTTCATGATTTTTTCTTCTTTAAATCTTTTAATAAATGTAATGAATTTAGTCAATTTACCATCATCATATTTTAATTTGAAACTTGCTGGAATGATTTCATTCCCAGCAAAGACAATATCCAATAAAGATTCTTGTTCTTTTGAAATTTTGAACCATTTCCCATTTTGAGCAAATTGTTCAATCATTAATGCAATAGTAGTAGCATCCTTAGCTAAATGTGATGCAG
This sequence comes from Maudiozyma serrabonitensis, assembly GCA_030571355.1. NCBI lineage: Eukaryota > Fungi > Ascomycota > Saccharomycetes > Saccharomycetales > Saccharomycetaceae > Maudiozyma > Maudiozyma serrabonitensis. Next base: position 160,679 of record JAJLXS010000013.1, on the reverse strand, counting down.
GCATTTGATATGCTATTTCAGGTTTAAATTCGCATAATTCACAAAGCATAATAGCAAGGATTTTAATTTCGTTAATATTTAATGTTTTATCCATTAAATTTAGAGTCTTTTCAAACAGAATCATATCGATAAATGAATCTGCTGTTGGACTTGAATTAATGGACCAATTTAATGATTGTAAAATTTGAAATTCGGTTGAAATGAATTGTTTAGAAGTATACTGCATACAACAAAGACTTTCTAAAATTTTTGTACTTGGGATATTTTTCTTAACATCAAAAAATTTTGCACTTATCCAAAGGCAAGTTAAAGCAATTAATTGATAATTTGTATTTTTTAATATGAATTTTGAAGTATATCTATCAACTAAATTAAAAGTTTGAAATAAAGTTGATGTTGTAAGTGATAATCTTGAATGACAACACATTAAAAATTCAAAAATTAAATATCTCATATCAGAATTAATATATGGTTGTGATTTAAAGCAAGATAAATTTTTGGTATTATTTTGTGTTGATTGATTAAATTTTTCTAAAGCATGTAGATGATTAGAAAGATCTCTATGATATTCTTTAATTGTCATTTGATGATTCATTAATTCTCTTTTAACTAAATTTGGATTCATAGATTTTATATAGGAATTATGTCTTCTAATTTTTGACATATCGTAAAGATTAACCATCTTATCCAAACATTTTTTGGATTCTTTAACCGGCATATTTTTAGTACGAGAAAAAAATGTGATGAGATTGTGTGTTTGGGGGGGTGTTCTACTTCTGTATAATTGTAATAAAAAAATAAAGTAGAGATGCTATTTTGTTGGGATGGAAGTTAATTTAATGTGAAGAAATTTTTTTTTTTCGTTTTTGGAATAATAATAATCTTCTTAAAAAAGTTGTTTGTAGTTTTCGTAATGGAATAATATGTAATATATTAGAACCAAAAGAAAATTAATAAGTTTTTAAGTTGAATATTCGTAATAAATTGGAAATATGAATATTTTTTTTGTTTTTTTAAGAATGCAATAGAATGTGGGGGGTGTTGTTGAATTGGATGTAAAATAGTTTTTAAAAAAGACAACAAAGTATTTGTAAGGGTGAATGCAAAGAGAAAATGTTATGATTTAAATGTGAAAAATATCGAATATTTGGATTAAAACGTTTCTCGATAAAAAATAAAATATGCAAATAGTAGGGATACTAAAATAAATGAGAGAAAGATTCTTAATAATTCAGCAGAATAATAATAGTATTGTTAGCGGAAATGAAATAACAAAAATGGAGAAAAAGTTTTGTATATGTTTAAACTTCTTGTTGTTGTTTTATATCACTTCAAGTTAATAATAGGTTAAGAATTCTAAAATGTAAACCAGAATAAACGTTCATAAATGAGAGTTAGAAGATGGAAAAAGTTAGGGATGGATGAAATAGTTAATAATGAAAATGAGAGAGAGAATGAATGAATAAAATTGAGTATATATATATTTATGTATATATAAAATGCTCTTATATCTCAAAATAAGTCTTTAAATGCAAAATATATATATATATGTCACTTGATTCCTTAAAAAGTTCCCACTATAACTAATAAAAGAAAGAAAGAAAAAATGATATATTTCTTGCAACAATAAAGGAAAGAAATGTAAACTCAATCAATCGATCTGGATCGTCTTAATTATAAAAATATTCAAAAATATTAATATAATTAAATATTAAACCTATGAAAGAAATAAAAAATAATTAAAACTTACTTTATATTAAGATCATATTACTTATAAATGAATTTTCCAATTTATTTCAGCTTATTATTTTTTTTTTTTCAGAATGATAATGATACAATATAGTTTTCACTCACACTATTAACAATAATGATAAAAAAAATCAAATGAAACCAGATTGAGTGAGGGCAAGATTAGGAAATAAATTTCCTAGTATGTACGTATGCAAGTCAATAATAAAAGCTCAGCCTAATAGAATAAAATTGAATAACTTTTCAATTCAAACTAATTAGGTCCTCTCTGAATCAGCAATTTTTCTTTCTCCCACTACAAAAACAGTAATGAAAAAAAAAATCTTGAGGCGTGGAGAGACAAAAAAAAAATATAATATTATTATTTATTATATTACGAAGGGAATAGAATAGATAGGGATATGCATATACATTGATGATAGAAGTAGTAGTATTAAGGAATTAAAGAGATAACACAATAATAGTACGATACAACTACAATAATAATAATAATACCGGGCTCTTCGTAATTAAATAAGAAAAAGAAAAACTTGCTGCAAGAATATAATAAAATAGTATTATTATAATACGGGGGTGGACAAATGACAAGAGTAGTAAGAGAATTCTAACAAATATGTAAATTTTATTTTTTTTGGCTTGAAGGAACCCTCTAAATATAATTATAATGTGAGTATTATAAAAATTTGATTACTGGTTATAGAGGGATATCGCTCTTTTGTTGCTTAGAATTCAATTCAATTCAATTTTTTAGAGGTCAAGAAGACAGACTGGGAAAAAATATTTAAAAATAGGTAGAAAGAGAGAGAAGGACAGTAAATTAAATGCCTAGGTATTCTTCTTGATTTTTGTAGCTGTCGTAGTAAATCTATCGTATCATATCGTGTCATCGTATCATGTTGGCGTAACTAAATGAAACAAGCTACGAAAACCATGAAAATTTAATAATTATTCAGTGAGAATTTTGTATGAGAGAGAGCATTACATATTATACATATTAGGAAATTTTTTCAATATCAGAAAAAAAAATAAAAGGGTAACCCAAATGGGGGAAAAACCAGCGAGATGGTTAGTGAAAAATGAAAAATAACTGCTTAGTTTTTTTTCTCTTCTGCGTGAAAAATAGAGGCAGTGAGGGAGAGAGAGAAATTTTTCACTACGAAATAAAAAAAGATCAAGAAGAGAATTGATATATGGTATGTTACCGTACACACAAAAGGGAGCTTTATAGTGTCTTTTCTTTTATCCGTGGGGGAGAAAGAGAAGGATGGATGACCTCTACTTTCTATTCTGCGCTGTTACTGTTTTTTTCCGGGTACCGTCAGAATGTAATGTAGAAAATCATGTAAATATAAATATTTCATTGATTGTCGGTAATTTCTTATGTAATTAATAATAAATTCAAGTACCGTATGCTCAATTTGAAATAATTTTTCACTTCAGTCTCTGTAGTGGTTGGTGGTGTTAAGTGAGAACGGTATTTAATTAAGCTTAGAGTAAAAGAATGGGTTGTTTTTTTTTGTTAGGTTAAAATTTCTTTGAGAATTGAAGTATTAATAATTCGATGGGAAAAGTATCATAAATCAAGCCTACAGTGAAATACAACTAGATAATTGATTACTGCTAGTCTTTTACTTGAATAAGCACAATTATGCAACAAGAAAATTTTGGTTTTTTTTATCTTATCTTAACTCTTAAATTTATTATGATCTTAAGTTTTATTTCAGGGCTTGAATTCAATTTTGTGTTGTAATTAATTGAACAAAAGATCTTATTACATTTTATTGTAAAGAAACTAATCAATTATTTAAATGTCTTTTCAATTGGTTTAACTATTAGGGCATTCTTTATTTTAGTGAGTATATATCTAAGATAAACGAAAGTAGTAACAACAATGGTTAATATATCCAATCTCTTTATATTTTACTAGTTGTAGTTGTTTGTTGCGTCATTGAACTTAAACTGTATTTTATGATATTTCAGTATTAGAGTAATACTAGTTGAAATAACAAGCGGGTGTCCGAAGTCCCGAGGTTATTGTTATATATATAGATATGTATAGTTTGGAGTTCGGACGTTAGAAATTATTTGCGATATCACTTATAGTTTTCTTGTTATTTGTTGATATTTCTTTTGCAGTTTAAGGTCATTTTACAACTAAATAGGGAACATATATACAAGAGTAATATTGGAAGTAATTAATTTTTTTATAAATATTTCAATTGCAATTATCATCAGCAGGAATTCCCTTATTTTTTTACTTGAAAAATAATAATAATAATAGTAAAAGGACTCCAAATATAACTAGTTTAAGAATGTGTGAACTTGTAGATTTCTAAGTTAATTTTGTTGAAGTCATTTCAACCGATATTTACTTCTTTATGCGGTCCTTAGAGATAATCAATTCATTTCTATGTTCTTTCGTTACTCTATCCGGTCGGCGGCAAAGATCGGATTCATCGTATTTTCTCGTTATATATATAAATATCTTTGAAACACTAAGGTTTTGCAGTGGCACTACTATCTAAGCACTTATTCTTTATATCAATGTTCAAACGAGGAAGGCACCACCTCTCGCTATTATAGTAAATATATTATATATATTATATTGTTAAAAGGTAAAAATTCTTTATTTCTGTGTATTTTTCGAGTTTTTTCAGAATTAGGAAGTATTACCACATTTGGAAAATTTGGCCCAATATTTGAGTGGCTTGAAGGATTTTACTCAATTGGGAAACTGAGGTGCGAGCGAAATTTCACACAAAAAATGATATTTGTTGTTTCTCTTTCTCTCTCTCAAATTCAATTAAGTGATTTATTTTCTGGCCTCTCCGGGTCCGCTTTTTTTTTATGGAGAGAGCGATACGTCTAATTATAGTACTTGTACGGTAGTTTCTCTAGGGCTCCCCTAATTTTATTATGCAGATTTTTTTTTTGTCTCTCTCTCTCTTTATTATGTATTTATATTGTTATTTTGATATGGGTGCAAGAAACTAAAAGTGTGTGTATTTGTTTGTTGAAACTCATTTTAATGACCAATTAAGATTTGTTATCGGTGAAAGTCAAGTCAAGTGAAATAAATAGTCATTTATTTTATTATTATATTGTAAGACATTTTACAAAGAACAAAAGTATTTCAAAAATAGAATCGGAATATAAGAAGGTTAGTAGAGCACATGGTTTAACTTTTTCTTATTTTATGTATTATTCTTATTATGTTATTTGTTGAGTTAGTATTATCTTCATTCATAAAAGAGTCGCGATATATATATATATATATATATATTAAGTAGATGTGAGTATGTGCTTGTAATTGAGTCTAATTTTGAGAATGTTTTTGTTATTTTGATAAGAGAATATAGTGTATGTGTATATGTGCATGTCGCTATAGAAACATATTATTTAATGGACTCGTTTGTGTACGTTTACCTGTCGAGTTTTGTTAAATTATATAGCGTGTTTTTGCTTTATATGTATATTCATTATCTTGATTAAAATTTGTAACCTCGTGTTTTGTTTTGTTTTTAGTTGCCTACTTTTCCAAGATTTTTTTTTTTTTGAAGAATAATATACTTGAAGGAGTTTTGAAAATTTATTTTCACTATTGTTTTCATTTGTACTTCACTATACATCATATTGTTACAGTGGGAATACCTTCACAAGAATTGTTTATAATATTAAATAACATTTGTTAAATAATCTAGAACATAACCCGATCTGAAGGAGATTAAATATTTTATTGTGAAGACTATGATTAGGTACCTTTCTGTTGATAAAGACAAGTGAAAATTCTGATAATATTAAGATATTTTAAAACTTTTAACAAATTTTAATATAGGATATGTGACGACATTGCTGTGACGACATCACTAATGGTCGTTAATTATTATCAGAAATTGTGTAAATCCTGACGTATTGATGATTGATAAGGAGTATGTGTAAGTAGCGGAGGGCATGTTGTTTTATGATTAGAGGTTAATACCGATAAAATAATAAGTAACATTGGTTTCTTCTTTTGTAGTAGTTACATACATAGGTATCAGGGGTGAAGATACCTTTTAAAACTATGAATAATCTATAATTTTATTATTATTTAATCTTGTTGCAGCTCAATATTTTATTTACTGTCACTTATATAAGAGCATTCGTGGAGTGTGATGTTGCAAGTGTTGCTATGTATATTTTCGGACCTAAAAAAATAAAATGGTATACCCCGAGAAGAAAAAGAAGATGCGCGTTCTCGATGAAAAGAAAAACCAATGAAGTTAGAAATTTCTAAACATTAAGGATTGGTTTCGAACAGGAATAATACCTTTTTTTTATCGTGGAAAACTTAAATGTACATGCATGTAAAACGAATCGGAGTTCTAACAGACTGATATTTTCTACTCTAGAAACTTCTCTTAGTTTTGTAAAAGTGAATTATAAGTAATATATTGTGAAACGAGTTTCTTCTGAACCCCTTTTGCAAAGAGTTCAAAACGGTTAAACTTAGTTGGACGTTATGTTAAACAGATCAGGACTACTCAAGAATTCCTTGAGACAGTTCTCGACTTCGATACGAAGCCTGCAGACAGCAACCGGATCGACTTTGACCTTTAATTACAATCAGAATGATTTGACCGAAGATAATACGAATCAGAATAGACAAGAACAAAAGAGACCCATTCATCCACTTTCGGAACTAGGGGATAGACTTAATCAAGAATTGAAAGATCAAAAAGATATTAATGAAATTTATACCGATTTTAAAGATAGTATTATGAAATTTAAGAAATCCAACTATGCAGAATCTAGATTACAGAAATCATTTGGTTTAAACGGTTTAATCTCAAGATTAATTCAAACATCTATTACAAGTAAAAATTCTAATATTGACCCATATGAAATTTTAACTAATGTTTGCGATTCACATTTAGCAAGACCTCAACATTTTGAAATTGTAATGGAATATTTCTTATCTCATAAATTACCTCAGGATGTAATGAGTCTATGGATCAAATATTTGTCTCTAATTACTGAAAATCCAGATCTTACCGTGGCATTCCGTGGTAGAGATCCACATAAGAATATCGTTGCATTGACTACAGTTGCATATTTATTGCTACCAAATAATGATCCAGATATGACTGTCTTAAATCAGATCCTTCAGGTCAAAGACGTCAATGATGTTACTGGTAATGTGACTACATTCGATAATACTATCCCAATCAATTTAATAACTCCGACTATCTTACAAAGAGTAAACAAAAAGGATCAATCTATTGCGTTGAAGAATTTTGAAAAGTTATTTATTAAATATGTTAGTAATAATGCTGGATGGTTGAAAAAAGAATTGGATACTTCCTTCGATTTAAGAATAATTCAAAATTATTATAATTTGTACAGGAATAATATTGATAATATTGACAATAGTGAATTTAACCCCGATATTATTGCCAAATTTATGAATACTTTTGTTACTTTGAAGAGACCTAATCAAGCAGTCAAATGTTACAATGATTTTAAACCAATCTTTAAAGATGATTTAGAAAAAATGACAAAATTGAATAATGCCTTGTTGATTACTGTAGCAGAATTACCTGCAAATTCCAAGGCGTACAAATTGACTAGAATTCAAGCAATTTGGAATTCACTAATAAAAAATAATGAGAGTATCGATGCTAGCTCTTATATTTCACTGTTTAAAGCATTGTTCCTATCTAAGAATCTAGAAGAATTAGAAATTGTTTGGGAAGAAGAAGTTTCTGAAGTAATGAAAAAGGAACAAGATGTCCTGGAGGCTTATTTAGATTCAATACTGAGATTAAAAAATTCTGTGACATTACAAGAAATTGAACCAAAATTACCAAAGGATTTAAAAAATATTAACTTGATTAATAGTGTTCTTTTGAAAAATATACAATCTCCAGATTTTAAAATGGATTCTTTTGATAGTATCTATGATAAATATTTTGGTATTGGTAAGATGTCAAATGGTATGTCAAAACAATTACCAAACACTGAGACACTTGCCATTAAAATGTTGGCATCATACACCGCTTCTAGTGATAAACCAAGCTTTAATTTTATTAAATCCATTAATATCGATCAAAAATCAGATTTTAATAGATTCCTTAAAGTGGTAGAAGATTTCATTAATGTTGCACCAAATATTACTCCCGTACGTGCATTATTTACAGAAGTGCAACAACCTTTAAACTCAAGAAAATATAAAATGTTTATAACAGCTGAGTTCATGAAAAAGGAAGGTTCATCAACTGAAGCAGAAGCATTATTGAGATATTATTTAGATAAAGCTGAGATTAAAACCGATGGTAAATCATCCTTAAAAGCACAATTTATTAGAGAATTATTAGATTCTCTTACAGTTGGTTTCTGTCAACTTTCCTTAAGGAAAAAAAGTTTCCAATTTGTTTCAAAGATCAATGAATATTATAGATCAATGAAGGAAGTAAATCCATCGATTGGTAATTCTACATTAGTGACAATTCTCCATACATATGCTATGTTATGTCGTTATTCTAAACAAAAATTAAATCCTAATGAGATAACGATTATTCAATCTTTCTTAGGTGATTTACAGAAACAGAATTTCCACGTAAATCAAGCAGATATCAGAATTCTAACTTCAGCAGGAATAAAAGTACCTGAGACATTAATTAAGTCAAAACCTTCAAAGAACACTTCAGAAGAAAACGATTCCGCAAATAAAGAAGAGACTAAATCCAATCCTTAGATCACATTATATAGAAATTTTATTCTTAAATAAGACGCATGTAAATATAAATCATATCCTTGTTTAATTATCAGTTGTAAATTAATATAATTACTTATAAACACTACTAAAAAAAGAGACTTTACCATATTTATGGTCTTAACCATGCTCGTCAAGATCAGGCAGTAAACAGACTATCAGTGTGATGGTTAATCACCCCACGGTTTATGATTGCATTATTATTAGCCATTCCAATCTCGGTGTTTGTTGAAAGAAAAGCGAAACGGCGAAATTTTTAAAATTTCAAAATTTGTTGATGCGCTAACTTACACGGTTTAATTTTGGGCGGTGTTGATTTCTTTGAAATTTTTTTTTTTTTTCTTGATTTAGACACAGGAGGGATGTCATAAATTTCTTACAAATTGTTAAAACTCGATAATCAATACATACGAAGGTTATAAATTCCTCCTATTGAAGTGGAGTTGTGTATAGAAGAGTTCAGATATAGAATCTGATATCTAATACTAATTATTTTCATAGCAGTCCATATATATTTTGTCAAGACGAAAGTTAGCTCTGCGTGTGTGTGTGTGTGTGTGTTTTACTTTTTATAGGATCCACATATATCAACACGAACACAAGGGAATAGTTTGATCCCAATTATAATCATCTCGAAATAGGGTCATCAGATATAGCTAACATCAGAAAAAAGGTTGTTTGTCCCCTTTTCTTTGTGTACAAGAATAATATTCTTCAAAAATTTGATCTCTGTCATTTATACCAGTTTAAGATATTAACAATTAGAAGGAACCATAAGTAAATACTGAGTGAAAATGCTGTCGGTAGTGAATCCATCTACTGATAACACTCGTAAACTTTCTACCGATATTCAGAAGACAGAAAGGGTAATAGCGAAAGAATTAGCTAAACAAGAATCATCAGGAGCAAATCAATCTACAATAAAATTAGTTGGTCTTGAAATCAAGACTATTAATAGTGATGATATACAACAGATACAAAATGTCGATAGACTGTCATTAAGAAAGAATCAATTGGTAGCGCTTCCTAAATGTTTTGCAACTTTAAAGAATTTACGTTATTTAGATCTTAACTCAAATAATTTTAGAGATATACCACATATTTTGCAACAATGTCCTCAGTTAGAAATTTTAGATTTATCTGGTAATAAGATTAAGACATTACCATTAGATATATCTCCTTTTTGGAAGCAAAATTTAAAAGTGTTATCATTGAAAAATAATAGATTAACTTCTATAAATGATTTACGAATAATATTAGCGCTGCCGAAACTTAATATTTTAGAAATTGAAGGTAATAATATTCCAAGAGAAGAATTAGATATGGTACAAGCATATACACCGATAACATCAACGATACCCAATGATGAATACTGGGCTATGGCACTGCGAAGATATTTCGAAGATCATCCAGATAGGAACTCTCTGCCTAGCTCATCAACCACTCAACTAAATAATCAGGATCCTACAAATAAACTTTCTAGAGCCTCCAAGAGAATGGGGTTTATTAATACTACCAGAAGTGGATCCATGTCATCACCATTACAACATTCACCTAAAAATTCATTAAACGATGCAACAACTACTGCATCATATCAATCGGTAGATACTACCCAAGCTAGCCGAAGAACTCATCCAACAGGTAATAACGAAGATAGTAACCTCAAAAATAATAGTGGTATCACAAGTAGTAGTAACAATGTAAACAATTTAAGTCTTCCTACTCCAACTGCGACAACATCAATGTTAAGTCATTCGCCTAATTCATCTCATGGTCAAAACAGTAGTGGGACAGAATTATACAACCACACGAAATATAATGATTACTTCAAAAGATTATCTATTTTACCTGAGGAGACAATGGTTAATGAAGAAACACGAATCTCTCAAGCAGAATTAGTTGCAGCATGTAGAAAACTGCTCTTTGGATTCACTGAATGCCAACAGGCTGTGAGGAAAATTGCATCATTCTGTAAAGAAGCATCTATTGCTGTTAATATTGTGTCTTTGTTATATTCGGTGAGAACTCATATAGATAACCTGGTCGAAATATTAGAACAAATTGAAAATGAAGAATCACCAAGTGATCAAGGTTTGATTAAAATTTGCATTACTATCATATCGTCATTTAAACAAATTATTACGCTATTACGCAAGAATTTCACAACTTTTTTTGAAGAGGATGACTTATGTTTTATCCGTATGTTCTATATGACATTATTATGTTCATACTCAGAAATATACAATGCATGGAGTTTTATTAGTCCTGAATTCCACTCGAGAACATCAAAACAACAAAGAAAAAAATATCCATTAAAAACAGAAGATTCTTCTTCCGCGTTATCATTTGTTGCATCATCGACTTACAAACCTAAACCTACCAATGCAAGTATTAATGAAGAGAAAAATCCATTTGAACAAAATTTGGCGAATTTTAATAATTCAAAGCATAACATTACTCGAGTTCGTAGTAATACTTTACAAAACAAACTTGTATCAAATTTACCATCAACCTTAGCACATACAAGCTCTTCTAATAGTGAGGGTTCCTTTAATAGCAGTACAGTTAATGAATTATCTTCTAGTGCTGAACATCCAAATACACAGCATAAAAGTGGCTCAACCCCTCACGTATCTACTTCTCTCACACATACTGAAGGTATATCTAGGGAAAGATCAAATGGGAACTCACCAAGTTCGCAGCATAATGTATATAGTCAAGAGATGTCTCGTTCTGCATCCATTAGTAAAGTGCAAAGATCTGAAAGTGTCGCAGAAAGGGAGAGATTATCATCATCTCCAGCAGGGAGTTCAATGCTACGTACTGCATCCGTAAGTTCTCAACATGCATCTATGAAGAAGTCTTCGAGTAGCAGTATACCGGTAAATAAGGACGCATCAATTAGAAATAAAACAGATGTAGTTGGAGAGCTCGTCACTGAGTCAAATCACAAGACTTCATCAGAAATAGATAGGTCCCAAACAACTTCTGGGAATGAAAATAATAAAACTACGAATGGTGGATCTGTATTAATGCAAAGAAGCGATAGTAGTAACAAAACTGTTGAAGTTACTGAAAGAAGAAGTCAAGATTCCAGTGTGCATAGCAATAATACAACAATGGTGGAAGCAAATACAACGGGTGAAGCTGAGCAAAATATTGATCGTCAACTATACGAAATGTTAATCAATGTTACAAGAATGGTGAGTGTAGTGTATGATCAATTAACTAATGAAATCTCCAGAATCGCTATGGCTAGTACAACTGGTCAACAAAAACTAACTGATGAATTGTTATTAAGAATACGTGGTTTGACGGATACATGTTGTCAAGCATTAGATTTATCAAAAACATTGAATGAAAGATTACAATTATTGGTCAACGATGATCCAAAGATTGTTGAACCATATTTAAGTGATAATGAAAAGTTGATTACATGGGAGAGTATTAATGCATTTTTAAAATCTATTATATCTATTCTTGCAAGTACAAAGATTGTTATGACCGATTTACCCAATTTAAACGAAATTAGACCTCATTTAGCATCTTTGGCCAAAATCACAAAAGATGTTACAGTCATTTTAGATTTGAGTTCATATAAGGCGGTATCAGTAACAGCATCTCAATTACAAAAACAACAGCAACAGCAACAGCAGCAACAACAACAGCAACAACAACAACAACAACAACAAGTTCAAATTCAACAACAACAATTGCACCAACAACAGCAACATCAACAGCAGCAGCAACAGATCAATAGTCATACACATGTTCCTCTGCTGACACCGCAACCATCAACCAACAATACACAAAACAGTTATCCATTCGAATGAGTGATTCTTCTAAAACTTTTCAAAAGTTTAGTAATTTGCTTATATTATTATGTATTCATTAATATATATGTATGTATGTGTATCGGATAATTAAGACTTTAGCTAATAATGATAAAAATTCCGTTTATACATTTAGAAGACAGAAAAATGCAGGAGTAGTTTATGTACATATGACTATGAGAAATGGATTGGAGTAATGACTGTTTATTGTTACAATGCTAATTATGGATTGGAAATAAGTAAAGAAGTAAAAAACAAAAAATCTGGACGTATATGTCAATGTTGTTGTTGTTGTTACTAGTATGCACAATAATCTAAACTTTGTTCATATATTTTGCTCAATTCGAAATGATATCCATGAATATTATTTTTTTCAAAATATTGAGGTAATCTCATTCTTGTTCTTTCAGCAATCGCCATAAATCTTATTCTATCTGTTGAATTCAAGATAACTTTATTTTCATTTTGTCCCGCAATTAAGGATCTAAATATACGATCTAATATACGAAACAATTTAAATATTTTTGGAATTGTTGCAGCATCTGGATCATCATCATCTAATGGATCATCAGTTATTTCAAATTTTTCGATATAATCCATTAAATCATCAGCAATTTTAATAATAAAGGAAGCTTGACCAAAATTATGAGATTGATTAGAGATTTTTTCATTTGGTATTTTAGTATTATCACCTTCAAGTAAGTTTTCAATATCATCAAATTTTTCTAATTGTAAAAGATAATCAGTATGTGGCATATTATCAATAGAGTACCAAATAAAATCTAATAATGATTTAATATCATGTAATAAAGTTGTCAAAGATAAATAACCTTTTTCACTATTTAAACCTCTTGATTGAACAAATTTTCTTTGAATTTCCATTAATCTTGCATCAACATAAGTAATAAATTTAGATTGTTGACTCATTGATAATTTTCTATGTTTTTTAACATCATTAATTGGAACATCAATTGTTGGAATTTCTTTTTTTATTGAATTATTGCTATTATCCTCATCGGATCCAGAGAATGGTGATTTAAAATTTATACGTGGTTGATAATCATGTGCACTATCAAAATCTTCATGTTGTCTTTCAGTAGTAAAATCTTCATCTTCTTCAGAAATTAATGTTCTCTTATGTTTTAAAGTATTAGCAGCAGCAAGACAAGCAGCTTGATTTGGAATATCTGTAAATGATGGTGTTTCATCCATTCCTGGATCTAAATTTAAATCATCAATTTCTTTTTCATCTAATTCAATTAAATTATCTAAGTCCATATTAGCATCAGGTGCTACATGTAATGGTGTCTCTGGTTCAGGTACTGTACTAGACATCTTTTCTAAAGTGTATGTTCGTGTGTGTTACGAGTAATTAATGTTTTTGTTTTTGTTTTTGTTTTTGATTTGTTGTGTTTTGTTTAAATTTAAAGTTTGACTTTCTTATAAATAAGGGCATCACTAAATTTAACTAAAATTATTCACATTTTATTTATATATGAATTTCTTAAAATTTGTCATTTCTTATGAACTTTTATGTGCATGTGTGTGTGTGTGGTGGTGCAAAAAGTACATAGAAACTTACAATTTCATTAGTAACAATTTAGAATAAACACACATGTTTTTTTACCAAGAGTTGTGCGGGAGATTCTCTGTAAATCGGAAGAAACACAAGTAAGAAAAAAAAAGGGGGGGAAGAGAAGAAAGAAGAAGAGGAGAGAGAAAAAAGGGAGAAAGGTAAAAACAAATAGGGTTGGATGTTAGGGTATATGGTATGTTTTATAGGGTTGTGTTAGGGTTGGTGTAAGGGTTTGGAAACATATTTTAGGGTTTCGTGGTAGGGTTTCGTGACCAGTGATCAGGGTTTTGACTAAAGAATAGAGAGTGGATTACAAACAAAATTGCAGTGTGTCCGGTAAGTAAAGTTCAGTGAGACAATAATAGATTACCCTCCTTATGCAGAACTCTTTCTTTTAGCTTGAGGTGGAAGGAAGGAACGGCGGCTAAAAACCTGGGCGGCTAAAAAAACATTAACACCCATGGTAAACGTTTATTGTTCGTTTTAAAACAGTAGCACACCTGGATAAGTTAAAAGGACCTCTTCTTTGAGAATTATTTGTTTAACTATTATCAAATTAAATTAGTGGGTTGGTCGGTTTAAGCAAGTGTTCACTGCAATAAGACAAAAAAAATATCCAGATTATGTCTCGAATCCTTGGATGCCTCGAATTAGTCACGGTATCCGCACTGAAATTGTCTCATTTGAAAGAGGTGGATGGAATCACTGAAGATGATCTGATTGATCACACTATTCCAATAAGATCTCATCATGTTTTGAAAATTGGAAGAAACGGCATAGAGACAGACCTTATTATTGATCATCCAGCTGTATCTGCAATTCATTGTATCTTTTGGTGTGTCTTATTTGATGAAGAAAGTTTCCCGATGTGTTATATAAAAGATGTTTCTTTAAATGGAACTAAGATTAACGGTTTTCTTTTACAAAGAGATACAAGTTATTTATTAAAAGATCATGATATTATTAGTATTGAATGTGATTCTGGTATAATTTGTTCTTTAAAATTTGTAGAGACAATAACAAGAAAATTAAATATTGATTTATTAAAACAATTAAATGTTGAACGTAATATAGATAATTGGGAAATTTCAACTAGAGTAGTTGGAAATGGTACTTTTGGTCATGTACTTGTTTGTAAAAATGAAAAAATTAATAATTTAACTCAAAAAAATGTTACATTACCTAAAAATTATGCAGTTAAAATTATTAAATTGAAACCAAATAAATTAAATAAGGAAGCTAAAATTTTATTACAATTAAATCATCCAAATATTATTAAAGTTTATCATACTCACATGGATTTAAACAATAATTTATTTATCTTTCAAGATTTAATATCTGGGGGTGATTTATTTTCATATTTAGCAAAGACAGATTGTCTTACTGCAATACCAGAGACTGAATCCTTATTGATTGTTTATCAAATTTTATTGGCTCTTAGATATTTACATAAGAGAGGCGTGGTTCATAGAGACCTCAAATTGGATAATATTTTATTAGCGTCTCCAGAACCTTGCACAAGGATTACTCTGGCAGATTTTGGTATTGCTAAACATTTAACCTCCACAAAGACAAGAATGCATACTGTTGTGGGTACCCCAGAATATTGTGCGCCAGAAGTTGGATTTAAAGCTAATAGAGAAATGTATCAAACTTTCTCTAGAGCTGCAACTTTATCAGATAAAGATATTGGTTATAGTAATAAATGTGATTTATGGTCCTTGGGAGTCATTACACATATTATGCTAACCGGTATTTCTCCATTTTATGGTGATGGAACTGAAAAATCTATCATTGAAAATGCAATGAGAGGTAATATTAATTATAATATCAAACATTGGGAAAAGATAAGTTCAACAGCAAAAGAATTTGTGAAAAATTTATTACAAGTTGACGTTAGAAAAAGATTTGATAGTAATCAAGCAATTAATCATCCATGGATTGAAACTCATCGGAATCAATTGGATCAGATTTATCAGAAAAAAATATTACAGCAAGATGAATCGAAAAGGCCAACAACAACTTCTCTCTCGAAAAAAACACCAGAAAACCAAATCAAACCAGTCTTAGTTCAAGATACAAATAATTCGTTTGAAAAAACAAAAATGAATTGGAAACGTAAGTTGCCAAAGACTATAGTGGTCTCCAATAAAAAGATGAAATTAAACACATTGCATAAATATACTAATAAGCAAAAAATATAAATTCTAGTCAGAAAAGAAAAAAATGTTTTGTAAATGGAATAAGAAGATTTATCTGCTAATTATATATAAACGTTTAAATTAAGGTGGTTTACCTTCAAATTGTTCTCAAAGGGGAATATTAGTGACATTTTGTTACAGACGTTCCCCGTTATATATTTTGTCTAAACTGGACAGATTAACATACTACTAATTATGCGGCCGAAAAAAGCAAAATAATAATGACTTCAATAAAGAAAAAAGAATACTAAGCAGGAAGGACAATATTGATGAGCACTCAGGGAGCAATATCCAAATAGAGTGAATTAAAGATATTATAAACTGGCTTGACTAATCATATTACACCTGGTACATACCCTAGTTTCCGAATCTTACAAGCTAGAAAACGAAGACATTGTATAATATAAAAACTTACAAATTGATAACCCCAAGATCCGTTTAATTTAGTCTTCTATTGTCTTTTCGAATGGATATGATATGAATAGAGTTATAAAACGATATATAACAGGTAATTTAGAGAAAACCTTATACGATGCATTTGTAGCAGACACGAGATCATTAAATAAGTCATCTAAATTATATAGCCCTCAAAATATTTTTAACAATAAAAGTGAAGGTGTACGTAATCCAAAGAATTACCAAAAGAATCGTACAATTACAGATAAATGGTTACAAGATGCACTAAATACAAGAGTTGAAACCAAGGGACCTAAAGTTGTGTCACTGCAATTACCAATCATATTGAAAACTTTACAGAAATTGAGGACAACTAATAATACACATTTATATTTTAAATTAATGAAGAAATTGAATTCAACTAAGATCAATTGGGTTATCACAAATCATGCTACTTCTATAAAGGAACAATACGAAGATAACATACCGCCTGAATTTTATCATGAGCTATCAAATATGCTCTATAAAATTAGCTTAAGACTTAGACATTTTAAGAATGAAGATGAAATTAATGCATTATCTAAATTCACTTTAAATTTAATCTCTCACTATCTCGTATTATTAGAAAAAAATAAGACAAAATTAAATATAAATTTTTGGAAAAATGTTATATCTGTTGTATTGAAATCTAAATCTCTGGTCTATAAGGAAAAAATATTGGAATTAATTAAAAAGTTGAATTTGTCCTCCGAAGAAGTCAATTCTGGTGAAATATTGAAGGATTATACTAATTTATATTTTTATTTAGAAACGGACCAGTTGCTAACGCTGGAAAATTATATCAAGGGTTGTTTGGTTCTAAATAGGGCAGATACGTCAAGGACAATTGAAAAAAGCCAATTAAAGATATTTTCTCCTTTATTAGTTCGAACATTACAGAAATATATTATGTGCGGTATGGAGGACTCTTATGATCACTTAGCTAAGTTGATGGTTCGTAACTTTTCCACTATTCTAGATGAGCATGATATTGCAACAATAGATAATCTGTGTAAGAATGAGGCGTTGACTACATTTTCTTCTTACTTGGGATTAACTCCCATCGCTAATGAAGATATAGCATTTAATTCTTTGAAAGAGTCACTTTTAAAAGGGGAGACATCGTTCTTGAATATATTACGCATGTTACAGGAAAACAATATCGACCCTTATAGCAGCACGTATTTAGAAAGGTTAGATTTTGTTCTATTCAAAGTGGAAGGAAATGAAAAACCAAGACTCGAACATTGGGAAAAAGAATTTCCACCTATATTAAGTTATTTCGCTAATAATAACACGCCTCTCCCTATTAAAATATTTTTTGTCAACATATTAATGAAGCATTTAGTTGGTGGCAGATATATTGGTTATGTGGTAGCCGTTCTACAGGTTCTTTATGTCCGATTTAAATTCGATGTTCCTCTTGGGCAATGTCAGAAAGATAATTCATTGGCCTCAACTGGGTATCATCCTTTATTTAAACTGATAGAACATAGTTCAAATGCAACTATGTGCTCATTCGAACTATTTGAACATATGCTTAAACTACAAAAAAAAGGAACATTCAATTTTCAACCTGAGGATTTCAATTATCTTTTCGTCAATGCTAGTGACATAAATGATAATATGTTATTCAATTATTATTTATTGCATTATTTAGAACTATATGGACACCAAAATTATAATATGGAAACAAAGGAATGGGTTCTACCAGATAAATTGTTATGGATTACTAAAAAAGATTTCAAATTTGGTATTAGTGATGAATCACTAGAAATCATTAAAAATATCTATGTTGAAAATGGTGGTAAACAATTAATTCCAGAGAAGAGTGGGGCCGTTTATAGTTTATTCACCGGTGATTATCATAAAACTACAAAGAATGAGTTTAAAAATAAAAATAATTCATTTAAAAGTAAATTACAAGATGTCTTATGTAACGACAATTTAACGAAGGAGGGTTATTCTGCTAAAATTGATTTTCGTTATGCTGACTCATTGGCTAATTTATTAGAATACATTGAACCAGTGCAGGATCTAAAGTAAAGAGATTAGATAAATAGGGTGTCACATTACATTTGTTTTCATTATATGTTCTATAAATATTTAATAATAAAAAAAGAATTATTCATGTATATAATAGTTCGAAACATCAAGATTGTCCTCAGAAAAATTGGATTTTATCAGTGTTTTTAAATGTTCAATTTGGTCGGAGTCATTTTTTTCCAAATATATCTGAGTCAAAGATTGAAGTGTGACCCTTAAAATTGGAGATGTGTCTTTCTGATCATTTGATTTTTCAATGACATGAAATAATTTTTTAATAACGTTATTGACAAATGAAAGATCGGGATGGTTTGAGTTTGCGTTTGAATATGCAATTACTAAATATGGAAGAAATTTTATGATTGTAGTTTTTAATGTAGTCGAGCCCTTTATGATCAATAAATTATGCATCTTTATTAAGATTCCATTCCAATTATTAGTATCAAAAATAACATTTGAAGATATTAATCTTATAATAAAATTGATACATAAGAGTGCAGATTTAATAATTTTAGATCTTTCTAATTCATTTTTTTCACGAATAATAATGGCTGCTGATGGTACAGAATTGATTAATTCGTGGAATATTAAGATTTTATCATCTTTAGATTTTACGGTTTCTTCATACCAAATGATAAAATCATCTATAGAAGATGTGATTTGTTGATCCGTTGAATGGAATGCACCACCTCTTGCAGCATAATGTTGCCAGAATTTAATCTTTTCGTGTTTAAACTCTTTGGATTCAACAGAATCTCTCGAGAAAAATTTATTCTTTAACTTAAGAATATTTAAATTATGTCTTTCCTCTTGGTATTCAAATTGTAATAATACATTTTTTTGTAATATTGTCCATGATAATAAGCTAATTTCTTCAGATGGTTCTGCTAATAAATATAGAAGTTGAATGGCAAGTTTTTCTTGTTCATCACTTGGGAAATCATTAAAGTGTTTATCTATTAGTATACATGCCTCTTCTCTTACTAGTCTTCCAACATCACCTTGTTCAGTGGTGGTATGATCATCCAAGAAGTCATATATCATATCAATAAAAATGTTTTCATTAGTTCGTAATAATAAGTCACGGAAAATGACAGAAGTAGTATCATTGGTGATTGTTTTAATCATTGATGCTTTACATTGACATGACATTGTTTCTTTATATCTCAAAAATAATTTGAAAAATTCCTTTGTAGGTAATGAGGGTAAAGACGCACAGACTAGTTCGTTGTTAAAGGAAATATATCTATGATATAATTGAAAGAAATTATGTCTTATTTTTTCATCGTTATTAAATGCTGATAAATCATTTGATAAAACTTTTAATATTTCAATGAATAATTTACTAAAATCATCATACCATATACATGAATTTTTAGTTTGAATACTTCCAATAATTTCTTTGAACAAAAAATTTGACATTCTATCATTAAATGTAATTCTATCGGAACTATTCAAATAAAGATTCCAGTATTTCATTATTGGTAATAATTTGAAAAAATCTTCATTAGTTTTCATTATATGCCATTGTGATGTAATTACTCTGTCGTATAGGTCAGATAATACGTGTTTATCAATATTTAAATATTCATTTAATTCTGTAATCAAATACAATAATCTTGCACATTTTGATGGAAAGTCGAAATAAGATTTATCTTCAATAATCTTATTTATCATATCAGAGACCAAATTGTTATTGTTGATATTATTATTATTATTATTTTGGTCAGTTGATTTAATAGTTTTCATAAACACATGTAATGATTCAATAGATAATTTAACTATTTGATAATCTAAATTTGTCAAGATATTATAATTAATAAACCATTCAATAATTTTATTAAAAAATAATGATGAATTAAAAATTTTATAAAGTGAAATAAGATTTCTTTTATAAGATATATTTAAATCACTAAATTTTAATTCAATTAATTTCATAATAGTTAAATTATCTAAAATTAATAATGATTCATCTTGATTATTTTGATTTTTATTAAATCCATTTATAATAAAATTAATTCTACCTAAATATTCTTGTAATGCAGCATTTGAAGATTTTCTAATAATAAAATCTTTATCGAATAAAGAATTCATTAATAAATTAATAAAAATATTATCATTTAAAGATTTAATTAGTAAAATATCATTTTTTGTATTTGTAGTAATAATTTTTTTAAAAAATTTATTTCTAATTAATGACCAACAAATAAAATTTGTTGCATCTTTAATTTGATTACCTCTTAAAGAAACACCGTTACTATTATTAGTATTTAATAATTGAAATTTAAATGTTACTGGTAAAATAATATTAATAATTTTTAAAAGATTTGATAATGATAAATGATTTAAAATAAAGTCTGATAATTCTGCAATAATAATTAATTGACTATGTAATTCATCAATATTAATAAAATTTTTATCAGTTTTAATTAATTTAATTATATTTTCAATTATTGTATTAACTAAATCTTTTGCAATATCACTTTCCATATATTTTGTTATTAAATTAATTAATTTTTTGAAAGAATGAGCAATTGAAAATCTAAATTCTGTAAAATTTGAATTTAAATTTAATAAATACCAAGATATAATATCTTCTAATGATGACCAATTTTGGAAATATAATTCAATAAAAAATAATTTTGGTAAAATTTTTATAATAATCATATAAAATTCTTCAATATTATCAATATTATTATTGTTATTATTATTAATAATATTAAAAATTTTATTAATTAAAGAATGTATAAAAAATTCATTTTCAATTAAAAAATTTTCATTTTCAATATTATTAATATTTAAAATAATTTTTTTCCAAAAATAATTTAATGATAATAAATCAATTGATGATAAATTTTCATTATTAAAAAAATTTAATAAAAATAATTTTTTATTTTTATAATATAATTCTGCAAAAATATTTGCAATAATTGATTGATAAACTTTATTATTATTAAATTTTTTTAAATTAATTAATTTAATAATATTATTATCTAAATTATCATGATCAAATTTAAATGGTGATAAAAGAATTGTATATAACCATGATAAAAATAAGTAATTCATATACCAATTATTATTATTGTTACTAATTGAATTATAGTTTAAAATATTCAATATATCATTTAATAAATGAATATCAACTTTTAAATAACATGATAATTTTTTCCAATTAAAAATTTTTGAAAAATTATAATAAATTTGACTTAAATGAATAATAAATAATTCATTTTTTTGAAAATTATTATTCTTAATTAAAGGTAAAAGAGTTTCATTAATTAAACTAATAAATGTAGTTAAATTCTTATCTAAAGGAGAAGGATCCTGTTCGAACTTATTGATATTTTCATTTATCTTAACGACCAAACTTTCATAGGAGTTCTTATTATTATTTTCATTAGATTTAATAGTTGTTGTTAATTGTATTAAATCATTCTTAATTGATTGTATTATAGATGGTATACTTGCATCGCTCATGGAATATATCTTTTTGTATCCTTTTTCAATATATCTATATGTATATATATATATAGATATATAATATTACTGAAACCTTTCTATTCCCCTTTTCTTTAGTTCGGCGGCTAAATAAGTATACTATGATTGGGCCATTACAAACAAAATATTTGCCTCTGAATTCAACAAGTGAGACTAATTAAAAGTTCAATTTTTTGTTTTTTTTGCCACATTTTTAATGAAAAACAGAAGGCGAACGAATGAAACTTTTTTGGCGTATTAATTGAACGGCTGAAACACGAAAAAAAATATATATATATATATATACGCGTTCAGTTTCGTATAGTGTGATATAGTGTGGTTATATCCGGGTAGCATCTATTGGATTTCAAAATAAATAAATTGATAAGAAAATGAATGTGCGGCTGAGTTATCTTTCAAAATGAATTCCGTTCGGCCGTGTCAAAATTAAATAAAACTGTGAGTGTGGCGGCACAACGGACAGAGGGGAAAGATAAGCGATTATCAAGTTGAGATAGCAGCGGCTGTCTTTGACACGTTATCTCCGTAGTGTTTTTACGAATATGTATATGAGACTCATTTTCTACGGTGTGTGGTCATTCTCTCTTGTGATGAATAGAATTGATAGAAAGATGAATAGATTAAGATATGATTAAACTGTAAAAAGAAAAAGGTCCGCTGTCTAACATCCTTTGTGCTCTTGGAGAGTGTTCTTAGTGAGCTCTCCAAATTTTTTTTTTGAAAATACTGAGCAGGAAGGGAGGGGGGAAGGGAGTGATACAAAGTATGATTGAGGGTATCTTTCTGTTTAATTAGAGCCGTTCCCTCACAAGCGGGAAACAATATATGACTGGACAAGTTTAATATTATTCGTTATCTCATTAATGAAAAGCATGATGATACAACCACTTGATGTCATTCAAAGAATTGATCATTCAGTGAATCATAATTTTTATTTAATAGAAAGACATTTTATCGCTTATAAAGTAATTTATTGGAGCAGAAATTGAATTTTTTATCAATCGGAGTTCGCTTTCCACTTGAAATTGCACTTCTATCTCTGATAGCATTTATTTTTGTTTCAGATAATAATCATTATTTTCTTTGATAAAAAAAAACAACTTTTAGGAGTTGGATATCCGAGATCGTTAGTAGTATGTATGATCAGATTAACTTATACTCATACATCTTCTTCAATTAATTAATGCTAATTATTATCATTCATATGTAAGGGATACATCGTATCCGATATATGAATCGGTAATCATATATTAAAATATCATTTTTTGTAAATCTAAATCTTATATTAAATTTAGTAAAGGAGATTACGGAAATATATCTACGACTGATATACGGCTCATATTATATTTTGTTACTATTAACCACTCACTAATAATTACCAATTCTTGCCACCCCCCTCAGTTCCCCTTCTTCCTGTACCTCTCCTCCCCACATAATTCGTTATTCAATTATTTTGTTTATCTATTTAATTTTGTTACGTAAAGTGGTTCTTGTACTTTAATTTCTGTTGATTAATTAAAAGAAAAAGAATTTGATCACCACCTTCTTTTTTTTTTCATTTTAATATTGATTCAGTCTATTTAGAGGAGAAAGAGAGAGAGAGGGAAAAAAAGACGTAATATTTGGTATTGTTATTATTCTTTTATTTTTTTGGTCAATTATGAGTAACTGCAAGGGTATTTTCTGAACAAGAGTATCATGATGATGATACTATAGGCATAAAGGGACAATTTTGTTTTTATAAAGTACGGTCTTATTATTATAATCAGCCCTATGATTTGTGAGTTCTGCATCTATTGTTAATTTTTAATATAATATTATAAGAGCTATATATATATATATATATATATATGAGTATTTCCATTATCCAAATTTTGATAAAATATGTATATTCTTTTTTATCTTATCTTTCTTGAAGTATATATCTTTTCCTTTATCAATCACTAATCCTTGTTACTTTTTTGATTTGTTTTTTGTTTTTTTAATATTGTACCTAACGGTTGCTATTTTATTATACTAACTTTGCTTTAAGAATAAGGATAATACTATTATTACTTTTTATTTTTTTGACACACTTCTTTCTTTTATTTCATAAATCCATAATCTCCGTTATAAGAAGCTTTATTGTTTTGCATCTATTTATATATAAAAACAACATATATTTTAATACTTACTCGTATTTTAATTGATTAGCATAAAGAAAATACATTCCTTTATATTTTTTTTTACTCCCTTTAATTATTAGTAGTTGCACTAATAAGAAAAATAATAATTATAAGAACCTTCTTTCTTTTAATAATAATAATAATAATAATAATAATCAAAATATGAAACGTCGCAATTTGTTCGGGTTAGTTCGTGTCCGAAGCGATGATGATGACTCGTATTCTCAAAATGGTAGTAGTAGTACTACAACAGATCAATCACAAAATATTAATAAAAAAAATGATATACAGATAGATGTTACATCATATACAAGAGATAAGTATGATGATAATAATATTAATAAAAATGGTAGTGATGGTGAAACACCTGAATCAATTGACTTAGAAAAATCAGATTTAGAACCTACAGAACAAGTCTTACAGCAAGGTTTAAGTTCAAGAGCGGTTCAATTTATTGCTTTAGGTGGTGCTATTGGTACTGGTCTTTTTGTTGGTACAAGTTCAGGTTTAACTCAATGTGGTCCAGCAGGTTTATTAACTTCTTATATTATTATGGCATCTGTTCTTTATCCTATTATGAATGCATTTGGTGAAATGGTATGTTATTTACCAGGTGGAAGAGGTAAAAGTTCTCGAGGTTCTGCAGCTTATTTAGTCGCGAAATATGTGGATAGATCTCTTGGTTTTGCAACAAGTTGGAATTATTATTATTGTTATGCAATTCTAGGTGCCGCTGAATGTACCGCCGCCGCTGGGGTTGTTGAATATTGGACTACCAAGATTCCAAAAGCTGGTTTAATTTCTATATATATCTTTGTCATTGTTACATTAAATTTCGGTCCAGTGAAAATATATGGTGAAACAGAATTTTGGTTTGCTATTACTAAAATTGTTTGTATTCTTGGTTTAATCATTTTATGTTTCATCTTATTTTGGGGTGGTGGACCTAAACATGATAGATTGGGGTTCCGTTATTGGAAAGGTGATTTAGCATTTGCTAATCATTCTGCTCCGGGAAATACAGGTAGATTTTTAGATGTTTATACTGGTATCATTAAAGCAGGTTTTGCTTATATCTTAGGTCCAGAATTGGTCTCCTTAACAAGTTCTGAATGTCAGGATCAAAGAAGAAATATTGCCAAGGCCTCAAGAAGATTTGTTTACCGTTTAATCATTTTTTACTGCTTTAGTGTCCTGGGTATCAGTGTGATTGTATCTCGTAAAGATCCAACTTTATTGACTGCTCTAAGTGCTAATAAAGCAGGTGCAGCATCATCACCCTTCGTTATTGGGATTATTAATGCAGGTATCCCAGTTTTACCTCATATTATTAACGCTTGTATTATGTTAAGTGCATGGTCTGCAGGTAACGCTTATATGTTTGCTGCCTCTAGATCCTTATTGACTATGGCAAATGAAGAAGGTGCCCCAAAGATTTTTGGTAGAATCAATAGATTGGGGACCCCATATGTTGCTGTTGGTTTCACTACTTTATGGTTTTGTTTAGCTTATCTGAATGTTAGCTCTTCTTCTGCAGATGTCTTTGCTTGGTTATCTAACATCAGTACTATCTCTGGCTTTATCGGTTGGGGGGTCTCTTGTATTGCTTATTTGAGATTCCGTAAAGCTATTTTCTATAATGGTCTCTACGATAGATTACCATTCAAGGGACCATTGATGCCTTATGCTATTTGGTATGCCTTAGCATGGGTTATAATCTTATCTTTAACTAATGGTTATCAGACATTCATGCACGGTTACTGGAATGTCTCTGATTTCATTGCTGCTTATATTACATTGCCTGTCTTTTTTGCATTATTAATAGGACATAAGCTATATACCAGAACATTCTTCACATGGAAATGGTATAAACCAGTCGAACAAATTGACGTTATTACCGGGCTTGACGAAATTGAAGAAATTACAAGAGAAATCGATGAAAATAGAGTCCCACCTTCTTCTATGTGGCAAAAATTTATCGACTGGCTTGTTTAAATATTACTCCTTCTCTTATTTTCTTTTTTTCTCACAATTTAACACATAATGCTCACTTTATTTCGTTCATTCATTCCGCAAGAACATGGCTATCAATCTTACCTTGATGCTTCTTTTGCTTCCTCAGGCAACAAAGAAAATAATATTCTTTCATTCGTGTTTCATCAGAAATTTACACCTATATGACCTTGACACAATGACTTTTCATTATTAATATTCAAACTATCTACTCTTTATATTCTTGAATTCACATACTAAATATAATATTAGAAAACCATTTATTTTTAATTCGGACTTTTTTTAAGAATAAATTTATATTTTTTTCTATTTAGGTCACATTGAGGAAAGAGCTTTGCAGCTATATCAAGTAAACAAAAAATCAATAGTGATTTAATTTAAGAATATATAATATTTTTCTTTTTTACACAATCTAAAAATGATTCTAAATATTTTTAAATATCGTATTCAATATCCAATTTTCTTTCTGTTTGAAATGTGTGTCTATTCCGATTCATTAATGGAATAATAAACTTTATTAAAATAATTTCCCATTCAGCGAATCCTTCTGCATTCCCATATTTATGAGACATTAAATTTAAAGTGATAGAAATCATATCTGCTAACCTGAGAACGAAATGAACTCTATCAGAATCACAAAGTTTATTTAAGTATTTCTTAAAAAATTGAAGATCCCTTTCATGAGGCCCTTTTTCCTTTATTGTTTCTCTTACCCAATCGTTGACCATTGAACATATCTTTTCGAAATTTGTTTCATTTTGGAATTTTATTGGAACAAAAATGCTGTCACTATTCATAAAATGTGAGTTCATATT
Source organism: Maudiozyma serrabonitensis (assembly GCA_030571355.1). Taxonomy (NCBI): domain Eukaryota; kingdom Fungi; phylum Ascomycota; class Saccharomycetes; order Saccharomycetales; family Saccharomycetaceae; genus Maudiozyma; species Maudiozyma serrabonitensis. The sequence continues at coordinate 133,594 of JAJLXS010000013.1, read as the reverse complement.
TCGAATTGCATTTTCTCTTCTTTGTAATTCTTCTTTCATTTTCTTCAATTTAGAATCATTTACCTTTTTAGTAATTTTCAAATCATGTTGCACATCTTTTCTAATCTGTGTAGGTAATTCTTTAAAAAATTGTTGTTGAAAAGCATCTCGTTGATTAGATTCCAACTGATCCTGTCTTTCCTTCACTGGAGACAGTTTCAATCTTTTATATTTTCTATGTGGATCATCAGACTCTGTTCTAGGTCGCGGACTCTCTATCGAACGTGTTGAAGGGGATGGTGTCGTGATAACTTGATCCTTTTGAAACAATAAAGAGAGCCCCGTCTTCACATTAGAATTCTTAGGATCATCAGGATCAACTAACTTATTAAATTGAATCGAGATACCCCTTAACTCCACAGGTGGAACAGGTAGAGTTCTAAACATGTGTTTCAATTCAGTGGCAATGATCCCATCGTCATTTGTTGGCACACCTAATCTACTAGAAGTAGTAAATGGGTCACATCTACCCATACCCATATATTTCGGTGGATCCACTGGAGCATCTACACAACGTTTCATTAATTTTAAAGTAATTGATGATGTAAATTTATTATACTCAGCTAATTTCTTATTCACCAAATAATCAGAACAAATATCAAGGAATTTATCTATCTCAACCATATCTTTAAATCTGATCCCCCAATTGATATCAATAGAGATTGATTTTCTTTGAAACATATTAATTGGATCATATATTATCCGTGCCGATTCCTCATCATCTTTCCCTCTGAGTGCAAGATAGACCTTTTCACCAAGTTTATTACCAAGAACAGATTGTAAAGAGGCAATATCTTTACAAGTTTGTCTTAAATCTTGTAAAGTCTTTACCTTTGGATATTTATAACGTATTTTTTTCAATGTTGATCTTCCTACACCTGGTAAATCATCCAACTTAAAAGTACTCCAAAATCGATTAACATCGTTTAAATCCTGACTTTCATCATTATTATCAAACATAAATACCCCATTAGGTTTAGCCATCCTTAATGCAAGTCTTGCTAATACAAGGGAATCACTAACACCAATACTTACCATACAACCTGATGTTTCATGTTTAATCCTTTGTCTCAATGCATTACATAATTTTAATAACGTTTCTTTATTTTCCATTGCATTCTTTGACATTATACATATTGCTTCATCTATTGATACAGGAAGAACATAATAAAATTGTTCAATACTTTGCAAAATAGTATAAAATGTTTTTGAACCATTATCAATATTTTCAAACTCATAAGGAAGAGATGTAAGTTTAATACCATTAGGTAACATCTTTTCAGCTGAACCTACCCACATACCATTTTTAATACCTAATTTTCTTGCTGCATAATTACAACTTGCGATATCTGAATTTTTAACACCATAACAAACAACGATTGGATCTTTATCAAAATCTAATGTAGGAAATTTTTTTTTATCTCTAAATAAATATGCAACAGTAGCGAAAAAACAATCAAAATCTATATGTAATATAGTATAACTTGAATTTGAATGTGTTAAAAGCGGAATATCTTTATATAATTCAATAAATTTTTGTCTTAAGGAGGCTTTCCATTCTGAAAGATGATGTAATCTAGAATGTTTAAAATAATCTATCAAGAAATTTGGATCATTACAATTTGGTGGTGTCTTACTTGTAGAGGAAGAAGAAATTTTTAAAATTGAAGGTTGTTCAATATCTGATTTTAAGATAGAATATTCTTGCCATGGTACAATTTTTTGTTGTTCAATACAATCAACTAACCATTGAGGATTAATTACTTTATGATTTTTAAATTCTAATCTTTTTTTTGGTGGTAAAGAACTTGCAATGATATGAGTTGCTGAACCCTTTGAAGATAAATGATGTAAAAAATGACCACCATTTAATACCACCATATCATGAATTTGAAGTCTACCAGGTATAGTATGACCATTAACATAAATTGTTAAACCTTTTAACAGTTGTGATGTTTGTTTTCCAATAGTTTCATATTGTTTTCTAAATTTAATATCTTGTTCAGCTTGTTTAATTTTCTTATTATAAAAATAAGAATGTCGTCCCGTTGAGTTTTCTTCTGTAACTTTATTATCTTTATTTGACATATACTTGATACGAGAAGTACTATTATTATTATTATTATTATTATTATTATTTTTATTATTAATAGTTAAGGTATTTCCAGGAACAATATACGTAATAACAAAAATAAATATCTATATTGATTAGAACGATTTACTGTATTGCGGTTGTTAATCAAAAAATAAATAAGTATATTAGGATATCTATGATATTTTTAACTTTTTTCCGAAAATCCATTATTAACTAAGCGATGAGTGAAAAAAAAATCCTCAATATAAGAAACAAAATGAATTGCTAAGAGATATACAGAACATAGTCCCGGGTATTACAAAATTTTATTTGTACAAGAGATTAATAAAACTGTTGCGTACCAACTATATTGCACTTTAATGATAAAGGGAAGAATACAATATGGATAAAGAGAGATAAATAAAAAAAAACCCAAATACAATGAACACGTCAAATAAGTTTAAGAATACTCCGAATTTTACAATAGGAGTATCGAAATCATTGCATTCTCCGTCCCCTATTTTCCAAGTAGAAAAAAATAGATATACATATAAAAAAAATCGTGAAACCACTCTGGTACAAAAAGGAAACAACCACGAAAGATAATAATAACAATATGTATATTAATTATCGGAATAAATCATTAACAAAACAAATAAAGATTAACGATACGAAATCGCGTCATTTTCGTGCTTATTGTCAAATGAAAACAAACAAATATGTATATTAGGGTGAACTGTAACAAATTTTGTTACTGTTTAACCCGGAACGTGTTAAAATTCGACCCTATTTTTTATTGACAATTTCTTTCAAATAATTTTATTACTTGTTGAACATATATCTTGTGTTGAAAGAGAGGTAAGCGGTTCTTGTAATCTAAAATAACATGTGAAAGAAGACGGCTACAATGAAAAAATTATTAAATATACAAATTATTATTATTAGTTCTTGCACAGCCTATCTTAGTGGGGCAAAACAGGTAACATCAAAAAATCACCAAAAGAATGAAAGCATTTTTTGTTTTATCTTGATTTTGGGACAAAAAAAAATTAAAGATTTGACCCTCTATATGTCTCTTTTAGGAAATGCTTTACACGGGTCTTATCCTATAAATAAGAGAACTACCAGTAGAAAACAAGATAATGTTACTTAGATAGATAACTTGAACAGATCACGCGTAGTTCTCTACGGCCATTATTTTTTTGTCCCATTTTGTTTGCGTTGTTTTTTCAAAAATAAAAACAACAACCATATTGCAATTATGCCTCTATCCATTTGCGGACATTGCTTTATTGGGACAAAAAAATATAACAACAATAACAATATAAAAAGAATGGCGCGGTGCATGGGTGTTGAGTGACTTTAGATGCACCACTTTAATTTTAAAATGAAATAAATTTTTGACACACGCGCTTTTTTGGTACGGATCCTTCTGAACAAAAACAATACCCAGCCCCAAACACAATAATAAAAAGTGATTGTGCTTTTCCGGCAATAAAATCACAGCCCAAAAATGATCAATTCTTTTTTTTTTGGTATTTTGTCCCTTGGTTTCTTCCCGGGGAGAGAGAAAGAACTGTTACTATCTCGATAATTTTCTTTCTGGTACATTCCAGAGCTATATATTTCTTAAACAGCATTAAAAGAGGACACCGTTGACCCTCACCGTCTCCCATGTGCAGCATATTCTCTGACCCGCGTGGGCTTTTTTTTTCTTCTTCTCGAATTATATTCCAAGTCAGCTAAGCAATAATCTGCATACAACAATTACAGCTCTCTTATAGACAAGCCAGAAAAGCAACGGGTCATAATTGTTCCGTTTAGGTAAATTTCATGCCAATTACACACAGAAACATCCGTAGAACAAGGCATATATATACATATATATGCCTAAATTTTGTTTTTGTTCAATGGGAAAATATATTATTATACTTTATAAGAAAATTGCAAGAGGCAAGCAAGCAAGCACGGTTTCAGTTTTGTTATTTTTTCGGAAATTCAACAGGTTTTTGAAAAAATAATTGTGATCAATCTTTAGGTGTAATTTAGTGTTACTTAATACCTGTAAAAAATGATTAGGGCAAGCAATTTTAAATCATTAACGTTTATCCTAAAAGGACAGTTCCTTACTTTATGATCTGTGGTTTTGTTTTGTTTGTTGTTGGGCTCTCTCGTTCTTTAAATTTTAAATATTTTCTATTATTATAATTATTTTGTTTTATCTTGATATTCTTTTTTAACCAAGGTTGTGTTCATATATATATGTTGTACGTTTTTCTTTACTAAAGGATTTATTAAAAATATGTTTGTCTCTTTTTTTTTTTGTCATCTTGATTTATTTTGTCCCTTCTTGTCCCTACTTCCCAATATCTATCCTTCTTATAATATTATATCTATCTCTTGCTTTTAAACATAATCAATCATATCTCTACACATTTACTATAAGTGGTTGAAACAAGATAAAAAAAAACTAGAAATTCTTCATATCTCTATTTTTTTTTTTTAAATTAACGAAACTTATATATACATAACACCCCCATACAAACACACGTTTTTATTAAAAATAATAATAATGAACACTAACGTTGACATCACTTCAGAAACTGCAGCTCCATTTGATAATTGGATGCTCCTGCAAGATACTAAGCCTCAATTAGATGGTGAAGATAGTTGGTCTGCTTCATCTGCTTCTTCATCAACTTGGTTTGAACCATTAGAGACGCTTTTATCTTCTGCTTCTTCACCTTCTACTGATGATCAATTTAGTCCGTATTCTGCATCAAGTATGCCTGTTCTTATTAAACAAGAACCAATTGATGATGAAGATGATAACGTTTTATTATCGTCAGCAAGTGGTATACCAACAGCTACCACCCCAACCACTACAACAACTTTATCAAAACCGATAAAGAAAGGTAGAACAACAAGAAAAAGACTAACAGCTTATCAAAAACAAGCACATAATAAAATTGAAAAAAGATATAGAATTAATATTAATACTAAAATTGCTAGATTACAACAAATCATTCCTTGGGTTGCAACTGAACAAACTTCTTTTGAAGTCTCAGGAAATGGTTCAAATAAAAATAATTCAACAACAACAACAAATGCTCCATCAACTAAATTAAATAAAAGTATGATCTTAGAGAAAGCGGTTGATTATATTTTATATTTACAAAACAATGAACGTTTACATGATATGGAAGTTATGAGTTTAAGAAATGAATTAGAAACTTTAAAAGCTGCTAAAAATTAATCATTTCTTAACTGATATTATTTCTATTTTTTTCCTTTTTTCTTTGCCTACTACTACACCTTTAATTATGATACACAAGATAAACAAACAAACTTTTTTTTTTAATTATTATTACAATTACTCCCCACATTCCCTCTCTCTCTAACATATTCTCTCTCTTTTCTTACAATTATTTTTAATTACTTCATCTTTATCTGATATTATTCCAATACAAAAAACAAACGATTCCATGATTATTAACTTCACATATATTATTATTGCTATTTCCTGATTCCTTTTGTCTCTTTCACACTAGAATCCTCAACTTTTTTAATTATTTAATTATTATCTATTCCTTATAAGACGAAGAAGGAGCAGGAAAAGTGATAATAATAATATAACGACACTATCCAATTCTATTAACAAATTATACCTTTCATTTTCGCCAAGGTAATTAATAATATAAAGAGTTACTATTATTTGAGAATGAGAGAGGAATAGCATTACACACATTACATTTTTAACGAAAAAAAATACAAATAAACTATTACTACTATCTTATATTTTCAGAGAGTACACATGAACTGGTTTCTATTTAGATTTAAAAAAACGAATTCTCTCTGAAAACATAGAGTCACATAAAATAATAAAAAAAGCTAAACACCTTCACTTTTTAAAAACTTATTCATTAAACATAACACTTTTTTTTTAAAATACATTTTTTTTTATTTACCTAATTTTGGTATCGATTAAATATCTTACTCTCTTATATATTTCGATAAATGTCTATAGATATTACAATATATGAATATCCTTAATTATTACCACAGCTTAATATAGAAAACAATTGAATTTGAATTCAATCAATTATATTTATTAATCAGCATTAATAGTTACCCACTTCTAGTCATTCTAGTACTTTAGTGATTATTCAGCAAATACAGAGAAAAAAGGTGCTGATAAATCAAAATTTAGTTTAAAGTACCTTTCTAGTTACTAAATCTGCTTGCGCGCCTTGCAACTTCGTTTTTCTGTCCCGTTCCCACGCAAAAGGCATAATAAACCATTATTACCAGCATCACGACGCGCACACCACTTTTTTCCCTTTTTGGAGCCTAATTGACCGAATTTCTTCTATGAGCTGAGCTGAGCTACCTGGTGTGTTCCGAAGTAAATATATTCACCGCCTAAGCAGACTTTACCTAAAATTTTTCACTACATTCTGAACAAAATTTAGATTAATATGAATAAAATCATATATATACGCGTTGATTACATACCTGTTGATTCATACATTCAGTGTATTACGTACCCCTTAGTTCCTTTAATTATAAAATTATTATTGTTTATAGTTTAGTATTTTTTCGTTATTTCTTATCAGCAACAGAGTTATCTAACTAGCAACATCTATAACATAACATTACCATTCTTTTCTATTCACGATGACAGGAACAACTGCTTTATACATGAATGAACCTTCCACAAATTTCATGGAAAATTATGATGCTTACTATACACAGAACCATGATCAACCATTAGTATTAGATAGACATATTTTATTCGGAAGCGTGGACTCTATTATTAATCATCCAGATACATTAACTGCTAATAATATTCGTTTTTTCATCGGGATCGATATTCCAACTAATCAAATGGCACAATTATATAACTCCGAAATAATATCCGGATTATATGGCTCTAGGGAAGATATAGTCATAGTGAATTTCGATTCACAATTCATAGAAGACTTTGTAGTATCGGACTTAGAGACTTTAAATACAAATTTACAAAATGATCCACTTTTAGTATCATATCTATGGAATAATTCACAATTATTAAAAATGATGGCTGAGAAACTAGCAGAAAATAATGAGGATACTTCAAAGATTTTACATAGATATGTCAATATCTATAAAAGATGTAATAGTTTTACAGTGAATCATATTGAAAAATTTCAATCTTTCAATGATTTATTGACGCTATTTCAAATGACAAACCCTGAAGGGAAAGTACTTGTCTTTAGTGATTCTGCAACTAATGAAAATATGTTGACCTTATTAATATCGACTATGTTGAAGAGAGACACTTCAATGAAAGTTCAACAAGCATATCAATTCATAACGAGTCTCATGGATACTCCAGCAGACAATGTTAGAGTGGAAAGAATTTTCCTATGTAGTGGTTTAACAAACTACGTGGAATCTGTAAAAAAATTTAACGCAATAAATGGAAGAAGACAATTGATTACCAATAATTATAATTCTGCTACTTCTCCATATGCTCAAGCTAACATGACTAAAAGATCTATGCGTTACACTGATTCTTCTAGGATTGCCGTCTCCAATACTACAACTACTACTAATAATGACTATGCGGAACAGACAGCTACCGGTAAGAGAGCTCGTTCTGATTAATAATCCAATATCAAAATATATTCATCGCATCTGCACCACCAACACCCCTCCTTATTAAATTAATATAATATTATCTATTTTTCCTCTTGCGAAGGGGAAAGCCTCTCTTCTTTTTTTTTATTAATATATAAAAAAAGAGGTGCTTCCTCTCCTAGATATATACATATGTAACTATACTAATATGTAATAATGAACTGTATTCTAATTAATATAAACATATACCTGTTTTTTTAAAAGAATAATGATCCTAATTGATCAAATGTGACGTTATTTGATTTCATGAAGATTTATTATGTCATCTAACTGCACGTACATCGCGACAATTTAAAATTTTTTTCGTTTCCCTTACCGTCTTGAAAAAGTTTGAAGAGAGACGAAAGGAAAAAAAAAAGACAAAAAATTAATTTTGATGGTGAAAAATTCGATCCATCGATGCCACTTGAACGTAATATTACTTATCAATTAACTATTTTAAGAAAAAAAAGTTTTGATATATTTAAATTGCGACTGATCTTGATTAATATATATTTTACTTAGATAATTCGCTAAAGAGTGCAATACTGTTGTGTGCGTTTGAAAGATGGCTAAGAAAAATAAGAAAAACCAGGATAATTACTGGGATGAAGACTTTGAAGAGGATATGCCTCAAGGTGAAGAAGTAGGTGAATCCACCACTACAGAAAACACTCCAGCTCCAGAAGGTTCCAATGCTCCAACAGAAGCTGGTGCTGAAGATGTTGAAGATTTCATGTCTGCTTTAAAGAGTTCCAAGAAGAAACAAGCTAAGAAAGCTGAAGATGAAGAAAATAAACCAAAATTGAAATCTAAGAAGGAAAAGGAAAAGGAAAAGAAAGAGAAAGAAAAGCAAAAAAAGAAGGAACAAGCTGCAAAGAAGAAAGCTCAACAACAAGCTCAAAAGGAACAGAATAAGGAGTTGAACAAGAAGAATGCTGAAAAGCTTGCTGCTGAAAAAGCTGCTGAGAAACAAAAGAAAGAGGATTCTCCAGCACCAACATCTGCTCCAAAGGCTAAGAAGGGTGGTAAGAAAGTCCCAGCTGGTTTAGCTGCTTTGAAGAAGCAACTGGAACTGAAGAAACAATTAGAAGAAGAAGATAGATTGGCTAGAGAAGAAGAGGAAAGATTAGAAAAAGAAGAAGAAGACAGATTGGCTAAGGAAGCTGAAACTAAAGAGCAAGAACAAGCTGCCAAGAGAGAAAGAGAAAAGGCCAAGAAAGATAGATTAAAGGCTGAGGGTAAACTATTAACCAGAAAGCAAAAAGAAGAGAAAAAGTTAATGGAAAGAAGACGTGCTGCCCTACTATCCTCTGGTAACGTTAAAGTTGCAGGTTTGGCCAAGAAGGAAAATGGTGATGATTCTGCTCCAAAGCCAAAGAAGATTGTCTATGGTAAGAAGAAGAAGAGAACCACAGATAATGACCAACCTTCTGCTAAGAGTGATGCTACCACCAAGAAAACTGAAACTACAGAAAAGGCTTCTAACGAAGAAGAAGAAGTCTTGATCGATGACTGGGAAAACCTTGATCTCGGTGAGGATGAAGAAGAAGTTCCTGAAACTAATGAAGCTTCTCCAGAATCTACTACCGAAACTGAAACGACTTCTGAGCCTTCCGTATCTGTTGCCAAGGACAAGCCAGCTGAAAAGATCGAAGAGATTCCAAGAGCACCTGCATCCAAGGCTAAAGAGAGTGACCTACGTTCTCCAATTTGTTGTATCTTGGGTCATGTCGATACTGGTAAGACTAAATTATTAGATAAAATCAGACAAACTAACGTTCAAGGTGGTGAAGCTGGTGGTATTACCCAACAAATTGGTGCTACTTATTTCCCTATTGATGCTATTGAACAAAAAACTGCTACTATGACCAAATACGAAAAGCAAACTCTTGATGTCCCAGGTCTATTGGTCATCGATACCCCAGGTCACGAATCTTTCTCCAATTTACGTTCCAGAGGTTCCTCTTTATGTAACATTGCCATTTTGGTCATTGATATCATGCATGGTCTAGAACAACAAACTATTGAATCTATTAGACTTTTGAGAGATAGAAAAGCTCCATTCATTGTTGCATTAAACAAGATTGATAGATTATACGACTGGAAAGAAATTCCAAATAATAACTTCAGAGACTCTTTCGAAAGTCAAACTAGAGCTGTTAAGGATGAATTTGAAACCAGATTGAATTCTATTCAAATTGAATTGGCTGAACAAGGTTTGAACTCCGAATTATATTTCAAGAACAAGAACATGGCAAAATACGTTTCCATCGTCCCAACTTCAGCTGTCACCGGTGAAGGTGTTCCCGATTTATTGTGGTTGTTACTAGAATTGACCCAAAAGAGAATGTCTAAACAATTAATGTACCTATCTCATGTCGAAGCTACCGTCCTTGAAGTTAAGGTCGTTGAAGGTTTCGGTACCACTATTGATGTTATTCTATCTAATGGTTATCTAAGAGAAGGTGACCGAATCGTACTGTGTGGTCTAAATGGTCCAATTGTTACAACTATCAGAGCCCTATTAACACCACAACCATTACGTGAATTACGTTTGAAATCTGAATATGTCCATCATAAAGAAGTCAAGGCTGCATTAGGTGTTAAAATTGCTGCTAATGATTTAGAAAAGGCCGTTTCTGGTTCCAGATTACTAGTTGTCGGACCAGAAGACGATGAAGAAGAACTTTGTGACGATGTTATGGACGATATTACTGGTCTACTGGACTCCGTTGATACATCAGGTAAGGGTGTTGTTGTTCAAGCCTCAACTTTGGGTTCTCTAGAAGCTTTGTTGGATTTCTTGAAAGATATGAAGATTCCAGTTATGTCTATTGGTTTAGGTCCAGTGTACAAGCGTGATATTATGAAGGCTAGTACTATGTTGGAAAAGGCTCCGGAATACGCTGTTATGTTATGTTTCGATGTTAAGGTCGACAAGGAAGCTGAACAATATGCTGAACAAGAAGGCATTAAGATCTTCAACGCTGATATTATTTACCATTTATTCGATGCCTTTACTGCTTACCAAGAAAAACTATTGGAACAACGTCGTCATGATTTCCTAGATTTTGCTATTTTCCCATGTGTTCTACAAACCCTACAAATTATTAACAAGCGTGGTCCAATGATCATTGGTGTTGATGTTCTCGAAGGTACGCTGAAGGTTGGTACTCCAATCTGTGCTGTAAGATATGATCCTCAAACTAAGGAAAGAAATATTCTTGTATTAGGTAAAGTTATATCTCTAGAAATTAACCATCAACCTGCAACCGAAGTTAAGAAGGGTCAAACAGCTGCCGGTGTTGCTGTCCGTTTGGAAGACCCATCTGGTCAACAACCTATTTGGGGTAGACATGTTGACGAGAGTGATACATTGTACTCTATGATCTCTAGAAGATCCATTGATACATTGAAGGATCCAGCATTCAGAGATCAAGTCCAAAGATCTGACTGGTTATTAATCAAGAAATTGAAACCAGTTTTCGGTATTGAATGATCAAAAATTCTAATGAGGAACACATTCTATCAATAAACTTTGGTAGAAAAAAAATAATAATTCATTTTTACAACGTATATAACTCCCACCTTTGTCTTTTATAACATGTATATTGGTTTTAATTTGTATATCTAATTTAACGCATTGGTATTTTAAGCAAAAACGATAAGGGTGTTCTGCAAATAATGTTTCTTCATTGTTTGTATATTGTTTCATAATAGTATACATACAATAACAAGAATTATATATTTCAATCCTTTATTACGTGAAGATCAAAATGTTTATTAGAAGATTTTACAACCCCATCTTTTAAAATTAGATCTGGAACCTTGTAATCACCAAAATTTTGCACCTGTAATTAATGGATTTAATTTCGGTAATGTTTTCGATACCCCCCAAGACATACTTTTCAGCATGAGCGTATACTTAACTACTCTCTGATTCTACTCTAAATAGAACAGCAGGTGGTAAGATTGTAAACCCTGGATAAAAGAACATCTTATGATTATTTGGGAAAATTATATCATAAATGTCACCATTGATACCCCTTTCAGAAAAATGTTGTTCCCTACCACCTGTAGTAATTATGCAAAATGGCCGTTTACCAGCCATTACAACCTCATCATATCTACCACTAACCCTTTTTTTTCCCATTGTGTTCGCCAACATTGCAAGCATACCCACTTGTAAATACTCTATCAAACCATCTTTTCAAGATTACAACCATTGTGAACCACCATAATGGGAATTGAAAAATAACGACACCAGCCCAATCCAATTTTTCTTGTTCAGTGAGAATATCTACGGTTAATTGAGCCTCCTTGTAAGCATTAGTAGAACTTCAACGACTGTTTATCTTGCACCTTTTTAATGGTTTAAGGATCATCCTCATTAAGAATACCTTTCCATTCTATAGGATATAAATAACAAACTTTAACTGTATGCCCATTTCTTTCTAAACGTCTTGAAGCGGTATTCAATAAATAGTAGTTAAAGGACCTTTAATCTGGATGTGCAAAAGCAAAAGGCATCTTCATCTTTTGGACATAGAGGGTTTGAAGTGCAAAATGCAGTTAATTTAAATATTTTGAATCTGAATAATCATCTTTTTACTTGTTGACTGAGATTAAATCGTAAGACCATCTATTTATATTAACTCTTGGTGTTGTTCGGAATATAGAATCTTCAATTTTCATGGTTATCTTCTCAATATCGAGTAAAATAATATCAGTTCCTTCATCTGATAATCCCTCGAAGTCACCTTTATTATTAATCACGTAACTAAGTGAAGTTACGTAATTACTGAGCTAAACTAGAATTTACCGGCACAATATTTTCTACAGGCTTTCTTAGCGAGATCAGCTCAAGAAATATAGAGGTCGCTCTTAGGTAGAAAGATCTTTAAGAATATAACTTTACGACATAAAATCATACTACCGCATTTGAGATAACACTAGTTCAGTGGCTACCTATACACTTAAGCACATATATATCAATCTAAACTATGTGAACTCTGAATATAGAATACTGGACTATTTGTTTAAGAGACAATTTAACTTTTAGCGTTACATTTTGATTAAGAATTTATTATAAAATAGTGATATAAAGAAATATAGAAATAATAATAATTGAATAATCAATCTTTCTTGATATGAATATCAAAATGAGTTTGACCTGGTTGTTCCAAACCTTCCTTCAAAGTCATCTCTGGGATATTGTAGTCACCAAAGTTTTGTCTTCTATAATGAATTGGCTCGACAGTAAATATGTTATCCATACGTTCTAAAACTGCCTTTTCAGCATTGGCATAAACTTCTTCACGTTTTGAATCGGTTCTGTAAGTAACAACAGGAGGTAAAACAGTGAAACCTGGATAAAATAACATACCGTGGTTAATTGGGAACAAAATATCATCAATTGAACCATTGATGCCCCTTTTAGAGTAATGGTCATTGCTACCACCGGTAGTAACCATACAGAAAGCGCGTTTACCTTCCATGGTACCTTCACCATATCTATCACCGTAGTGGGTTTCATCATGGACACCAACACCGTAGGCAAAACCACAAGCAAAGACTCTATCGAACCAACCCTTTAAGATAGCTGGCATACTGAACCACCAGACAGGGAATTGGAAAATAACAGCGTCGGCCCATTTCAATTTTTCTTGTTCTTCAACGACATCAGCAGTCAATTTATTTCCAGCATTAGCAATGAAGGAGGCTTCAGCAACTTTTAATCTAGTACCTTTTTCATGATTTAAGAAATCATCTTCATCGACATTACTCTTCCAGTTCATATTGTATAAGTCACTAACTTTGACCTCGTTGCCTTGAGCCTCTAGATGCTTCACAGCAGCATCCAAAAGAGAATGGTTAAAGGAGGTCTTTTCTGGGTGAGCGAAAACGAATAGAACTTTCATTATGTTTATTTGTGTTTTTTTTGAGTTAAGAATAATATTTGTTGTTTTGGTATGATCAATGTTATTTCTATTATAATTGAACTAAAAGAAACTAAAGTTACGAACCTCGAAAAAAACTGTTAATTTGGGGAGAAACATCTTCCCTATTTATATCAAATAAAATCAACTTAAATCGAATAACGTTAAGAACTATAATTTTATTGATTTACGATGACTTTAAAGTTACTTCACAGAAAGGGACATGATTTGTAATTATTTAACCTTGATGTATTATGCAAGTTTCATTTCCCACTAAAAACAGTTCCGTCGCTTACTTAATACATCAAATAATGATTATAGGGGGATTTCTTAAGATCAGATGATTTTTGTTCGATTACGGAGGGAAGGACCGACAGCCGAACCGAACCGCTCCGTTCTCGCTTACACAACAGTGAGAAAAAAACATCAGATTTCACAGTCTTAGTTAGTGTTTTAATAAAAATGAACTATATTCATAATGATGTATTTGTTATTTACATAAAATTCAAGAAGTTTAAACATGTGCTTGTTTATTTTAATATAGGAAGACTCACATACAGTTACCAAAAAGTTTAATAACATCAGTTGATTCAATGGGTAGGTAGGTATTAATCCTGCCTCCTTAGGACCGTTACATCTAACGATATTACGAATTCTCAATAGTCAGTCCACCACTTATGGATGAGTTTGTAAGGATCAGCAAAAGAGAATCATTATATAATTGATCTTTACTACTTGATGACCTTTTTAAGGACAGGTTGGTAGCTGAGCCACTCTTTTATACATATAGCTGATATATATGTAAAAGTTGAGTTTTGCGCTATTGCTTTTATTACACTGTATCTTTCAGAAACTTCTTGTGATCATGTGAATATCACATGACCAAAATTGCTGAAAAAAAAATTTTTTTTTTTCGATGCAAGTTGCGAAATTTCATAATTCAAGCTGATGAGCAATGGTAACTTGGATGTCATCGCATCAATCTTATACCTGATATGAACTAAAGTTTTGGTACTTGAATTGTAATTAAATAGAGTAAAAAGTATAACCACCTAAGTGTTTGAATTGCTGCTTTTAAATTAAGATAAGAACGACAACCATTGCATTTTAAATATAATTTATTATATCATGTCTCAAGTCAAAAGATCAGCTGAGGACATCGCTGTAGCTAAATTCATCAAGAAACATAAGAAACAAATTAAAAACCCTGTCGAAGATGGTGTTTCCAATTGCATAACCCGTGTTCCTATTACACTATACCTATCCTTGGCTCCAATGTATTTACAGAACCCTGAACAAGGTATCATGAAACAACATTTAAATCCAATGGTCATGAAATATAATAATAAAGTCAACGGTATAATTTTAGGATATGATAACCTAGAAATAGTAGATGCTGATCCACTTGCAGAGGAGTCATCCAGCACGACCAAGCTTTTGAAAATTACCGCTGATACACCATATTCTTTCACTTGGTGTACAGTTGAACTTTTTGTCTGGCAACCACAAGTTGGTGATGTCCTTGAAGGTTATGTATTCATTCAATCTGCCTCTCATATTGGTTTATTAATCCATGATGCCTTCAATGCTAGTATCAAGAAGAACAATATACCATCCGATTGGACTTTTATTCGTAATGAGGAACAAGTCACTGAGGATACTGAAAATCAAGAAGAATCAAATACTGAAAATCAACCAAAGGTACATAAACCACATTCCATGGGTTATTGGGTCGATGCCAATGGTGAACAAATTGATGGTAAATTACAATTTACTGTAAGGAATATATTCACTACAGGTAGGGTTGTATCTGTGGAAGGTACTCTTCTGGAGGATAGTTTTATGGAAAACAATGCTCATCGTTCCCAAGTTGCTAATTTACCAGTTGTATCAAACAAAAAGATTGTATTCGATGAAGAAGTTGAATCTGAAAACAAAGAGAGTCACAAAGAGTTAGAATTACCAGAAGTCAAAGAAAATGATGGTTCTGAGATTGTTTATGAAGAAAACACAAGTTCTAGTGATGATAGTAGTGACAGTGATAGCGATTGAGAACAACAACAAAAAAAATCAGCAGCAACAACAACAATATCAACCTTCAATCCTTTCCATTTTGTCATAATTAAATAACAACCATACTGTATCATATATTTATATAGATTTTTTCTTTAATAAATTCAATTAAGTATACTTTTTTTTCTTGGTTTGAATTTATCAAATGTTGCGATGCTTGAATAAATATTATTATGGATTATCCGATATATATAAAATGAACATTAAAAAAAACAACATAAGAATTATACAAATCAAAATGTGAGAGTTAATAATATCTCTTCCCCGTTCATAAAAATTTCGAAAAATTCTTATCCTTTAACCAACCTACGTTTTCAAATGCTGCAAACAATCTTGATGCTTTATTAACATCAATTCTACAGGCCTTTTGAGCGTCAGTCCTTCTAAATGGCAAATCTTTCTTTAATCGATAGACCTTTTCTAAAAAGAAACGTCTTTTTGAGTCCAGATAAAGATCACAAGGTAATCTTAAAACCTGCGCAAGGATCAATTCTGCAGGATGCAGTTGATCCTTCAATGGGTCATGGGATAAATCCATTGGTGAACCTTTCCATTCGATTTTAAGACATTTCATATTTCCTTTAGGAAGGGTATCAACGGATGGAGCATAATCTGGTAATTTTTCCCATGACATATTAGGTGTATAATTAGAGTTTCCACCAAGAACTGTGGCGGAGGCTAAAGGTGAAAAATGTAATCGAGGTTTTTTACGCAGAGGTGTCCTTGGTTTAGTAACTGTTGGCTCTACGAAATGATCTCTCTTAACATTATCAATAGAAGAATCTTCAGAAACAGAGGATTCCTTTGCGACTACACGTCTTGTTCTATATTTTCTTTCAATATCTGAATTGAGATGGTTTCTATTAGACTTTCTAAATTTAGCTACATTGGAATGAGTTATAGCTGCTACTTTAGTGGGGCTTTCTAACTTGAAAATCTTATAACCTTGTAAAAAATTATTTATAGAATGACAGTAACGACTAGTAGTTTGAGTTTCTTGCCAACTTGGTAAAACTTTAATATTTTCTTCTATTGTGCTAATTGGATTCTGACATTTTAATTGAGGAGATTGAGGTGGAGAAGGAATTGATCTGTCATCCATGATACCATCTATATAATCGTTAGAAATAACATTACCAGTACCATTGGAACTACTACTTCCTTCATGAAAATGAGAAAAACGATTATTATGCGAAATATCTTGCGATGCCCAGTGAACTCTACTATTCAAAGAAATTAACAATGCATCTGCTTTAGATCTTGGGTTAAAATCTTGATTCAATTCCAAGTGTTCGGGTCTAGGTGAGTTTGATTCCATGATTCTTTCTAAAAAATAATTTATTGATTGCCTTATTTATCAAAAAGTCCGAATTTAAATTGTATTTTAATCAATTGAAGAAATAAAAATCAATACAACTTCAATACCAATCAACTAATTATAAATAAATATATATATATATATATATGACAAGAAACCACATCAATTAATAAACAAAAAGGTAACTAGTATTTTCTGAAGATAAGAAAATAGGTAAAATTTGCTTATATACTTTTGATTCACATTACTCATTGGAAAGAAAAGAAAGAAAGAAAAAAAAAATCAACAAACAATAAAAAATATTATGAATAACAAAGGGCATCACCACACGCCATTGGAAATTGTTTATTTGCTACACATTAACTTTGCTATAATGGCTCATTCCATTTAATCCTTACCATGAATAAGCGTCAGAAACGTCAGAAGTGAAAAAGCATCATCATCATCATTATCATCATCATCATATTGTAATTTTCTTCAAAGAATTTAGTATTGTTAATTAATTGAATGGTTTGCGGCAAGTCATTTTTCCAGTTTTGCTGAAATAACCAAAAAAGAAACAGTTTGTGATTGAGATGATTGTAATGTCTGGGTGCGCATATTGTGTGCATCTCATCAACCTCCACACAGAAAATAGCGCAGAAAAGTACTACAAAAAAGAAAAGAGAGCTGCAGCCTGGTGAGAATAAAAAAAGAAATAAGAAAAGCAATTCTCGGAATTTTCTCGGCTCAGAAATGCTTGCAGAACAGCTATTTTTTTATCCGGGGAGGGAGAGAGCTTGGATGGGAAGATAGACACCAAACTACAGAGAAATAACGCAGCATATCAAAATGTGAAGAAGAAAACCCATATACTGTAGTGCTGCAGTAATTTCTCACAGGAAGCACTGTGGCAGGAAATCTCTTAGCTTTTTTCGGGCTCCATTATATTTCCGCAAACGGCAATAGCATTAATTTCTTTTTATTGTTATTTTTTTACATAGATTTCAGCAATATTTACTTACATAGAGTGAATATTCAAGAACTGAATAATCCAATTCAAGAGGCCAAACCAACAAAGGACCATGTCAGATCTTTTTCTGGGGATCTAGAGGTCCTCCATAAAATAAAGTCGGACTCATAGCAGAATAACCAAAAAAAAAAAGCGATAGTAAGGCCAGTTTAAACTAATGGATTGGCAGGATTGTATGCCACATCGAAAAAATCCTTAATCAGATCATCAATCTCATTACTTAACGAGAAATCGTGAGTATAGTTTGTGTTAACTTGGTTGACTACCTGAGTATCTAAGGGGATCTCATTATCTACTTCAGCACCCTGGAGTTTCTTTGGAAGTAGATACTCGGGATACATCTTGTTAAAGAATATATCACTGAAATACTCAACTAATCTTGTCCAGGTGCTATGCATAGTTTGACTCTTGGCATCCTTTAACTCAAGTAATTTCTTTAAACAGTTAATAACCAAAAGACATGCATATAATTGGAATAAAGTAGATCTCTCGAAATTACCAAATTTATTCTTGAAGTTATCAAATAATGTCTTTAAATCTGCAATGATTTCAATAACCACGGTCTTTGATTCTAAGGAATCTTCTATAAATGGTTTATTGAACGTCAATCTGACAATGTAATAGTAATACCAAAAATATGAAATGGTAGGATCAATTGACACATCTGGATCCTTAATTAGTTCTTTCGACCATTGTAAAAACTCCGGCAATGATTGTCTCCAATTGTAAACTTGTGTATTAAATTTATCTAGATATCGTATCTTAGAATTAGTATCGTCACTCTCGATAAATATTTTACTTGTAAAAATTTGAACGATTCTAGATAAAATAATAAGATTCTTTAATGGTAAGGAAACTTGTAGAACATGTTTCCCAACAAATCTAAACTCTTCTGTACCAACAACTTCAGGTAATTCATTAGACTCAGGGATAGTAGAATTACTAACACTCAAGGATGCAGTTCTACCCAACATCAATGAAATGAAATGATCTGCGATATAACAACCCCAGTAAATACGGGAACGAATTTCAAGTTCACTGGTCGTTAAATGACCTTTCGTGTCATCGGTATACCAAACTTTAGGATCCAATTGGAATCCCATATCATAACCTACTCTAATGGCAAGACCCGAGAAATACCATGCTTGTTGATTTTGACCTTTCCCTAATTCATAAAATGCTAAACAAAATAATGCTTGTACCGTTGTTATCCGTGCAATACTATTTTCATCGAAAACTAATGCTAATAACATTGATTTACTCTTCTCATAATATACCTCTGACATATTTTGTAATTCGGGAGCTAACCGGCAACCAACTGCACACATGGCATATATTAATTCGATAGAACAATAATGAGAGCTAGCGTAGTTATCCTTAGCATCATTAAAGAATCCATAAAGAAAACTCTCTCTATGAACAAATATAAAATGTCCTGGATACAGCCATCTGTAGAACTTAGAAAGAGCTTTTAGAATCAATGGATCATTGTTTATTAGATTGGAATGCGTCGGATCAGAAGGCCTCTTAATTATTGTAGTCTTCAAATCGGATATACGTTGTTTATTTAGTCTGTTAGTCTCTTCAATGTCTCGTGAATGGGATGATACAGATCCATCTGAAGATACAAGAGAATTCACAGACGTTAAGGATGACACAGATATTGGTCTAGTTGGCCTATAAGTTACAGGGCCTTCTGGATAGAAACTACCTTTCACTAAAGGTTTTCTCCTCGATAGGTCAACGGTACTCTTACCATTTCGAAAGAGTAAAGGTGGCAACGAAGTTTTCATATCCACAAGGGAAGGCAATTTTATGGATTTCTTTTCTATTTTAGGAAGCATATGTTGATGCTGATGAAGTTGAGAATCACCGTTGGCACCAAACGATATGAGAGAAGGGGTCACGTCTTCATTAGTATTGATTTTGGCAGCGTCTTTTGATAATTCGTTTGTAACATCTCCGGATAATACATCATTTACCATCATACTACGTAACATTTGTTCATTGTCCGGATATACTTTTTCGACTAGTTTCTTTAGGTTAGTTTCCAATGTTGCAATGTGAGTCTCTAACGATTTAACATACCCTGAAGTATATCTTTTCTTTCTTAAATCTTCTTCATTAATGTTACATTCTATTTTCAAACGTGAACAGCTACTGCATGGAAAGCCAAGATCACATTTCTTTCTTCTCCTTCTGCAGTTCGTGCATGCTAATCTCTTCTTTCCAGATGAACCTATTACAGTAGGTCTAACATAATTATTATCCATTGTACTGATATTTTCTGTTTGAGAGTTACTTCGACTTTCTTTTGTTTGTTGAGTCATATGTCTAACGTATATTCGAAGTGTTTAATTCTGATCTTCAATATCTGTCTCTGAGTTATACACCAATCTTGGGCTTGATAGTGTCGGAGTTGCTATCTTCTAATCCGAGGAAATAAAATATGGAGTTACTGGTACTATTCCTTATGCCTCAATAATAGGTATGTTGTTCTTCTTGGCTCCCAAAATACAACTTTTTATCGATGACCTTTAGAAAAATTTATGTAAACACAACTGGCTCACCGCGGCGAAAATAAAATTTTGTCTAACTATCAAAGTCCTGTCCCTAATATTACTAATGCTGAAAATGACGACTTATGCTTGTGACAGTATATATCTATAAATGAACACCTAATATATAAGTACACGACTCAGTATATGATAATTATAATGTAATACACTATCTAGTTTGGCAATTATCGGATTACAACTCATCATGCTCTATTAGCTGATCATCCTCCATAACAATATCGGGTGTTTCTTGTTGGAAGGTATCGGAATGCTTAGTATGGACTATTTCTCTTGCTTTTTCGAGCCTTGATAGCCAATCTGTTATATACTTATCATCTTCCTGTAAATTAATTTCGGCCTTTGTTCTCAGTGTTCCTAAAGGAACTTCAATTTGTAAATTGTTTATCAAATCTTGGTCTATATTTAACAGTGAATTTACATCACTCGAGAGCCTTTGATAGTGGAGTCTGAGTTTATCACCCGCATGCAATTCTCTAACACGGTTTAAATTAATTACAAATCCTGGTTCAACTGAGTAAAACGAAAGTCCATTATCCTTTAGCATTTTTTTCCAATAGCCATCATTCCAATAACCGTCTCCTTTCATCTTGAATAAGTTAAACGATGCCTTGCTGTTTTCAGTCTCTTCCAAAAGTTTAATAGGATCTAAAAGAGAAATAGTAGGTGAAATATAGACAATATGATTGATATTTTTCGGGAATAAAACATCAACAAACAGCAACTTTGACACTGCCATTTTTCTATTACGGAATCTCTGTGGTCTCAACCAATTAGGCCATTCGTATTTCAGTAAGTTAATACGGGCATCCAATTCAGAACTATTTTCGTTAAAGTTCGCAATGAAATCTTTAATTGATTTAGAAAGGAAAGGAGAATCAAGCACCCAAAATACAGTTTTTTTTCCGGTATTTGAATAATTAATTCTAGATACTATACCCAAAACCATTTGTTTGAATGTTTCTTCTTCACTGTTGTTCATCAACACTGTAAGAATGTTGATACTATCTTCATTGTCATTATTTGTAGTCGTTTCTCTCAATTTTCTGACTTTAACAAATAACTTGTGTGGTGAAAAATCTAAAATATCAAATGTTGGTGAGCTCTTAAAATCAGAGGTACCGTATGAAGATATACCGATGATTTCATAATCAGTGTTATCATGACTTATCCTAACAGTAAAGTTTTTCCCCAAGTTTGCCAAATGAAATTGGCCGTAACCAAATGTTTGCATTGTTATTGTATGGTCAATAACATCACCACTTGAGCCAACAAGTTCTAAAGACAGTCCACCAACACCATCGACGGTACCCTCTGAAATTGTATCCTTTTCATCAAATACGTGAATATCTAATAATATATCCTGGATATCATTTGTTTCTGTCAGAGAAAAAATTTTAGGAGCATCAACATCAACATCGAACAATTTTGATATTTTATCATCAACTAATTTGTGGTCGACAGAATCAGTAATGTATATTCTTTCGATAGGAATAATTGTTAACTTTTCGGTTGGGAATAATACAATCTTTATTCTAACAAAGTTAAAATGTTCGAATCTGGTTAACAAGTTAATTAACTTTTGGGATCTTTCCTCTAATGGATCGACCATTAGTAAAAGTTCAATAACATTTGTGTTACTATAAGGACTGCCAAATATGGTGAAATCGTTTTCCTTGAAGAAATGTGATAAGTCCATTCGAGGTAGACTTGTTTCCGTAGTATACTCAATCCCATAGTCCCCGAGCTGTTTGGAATGATAGTACATTTTGGTTAAAATAGATGATATAATTTCTACAGCGTCGGAACTAATTGGTGAGTTTGAAAAAGAAGGAAACACCTTTTCCAGTGATGCAATAGAGTCAAGAGTTCTCACAGCTTCCTTCTGGATTAAATCATCGAATTCCCTTTTAGATATAACTTCATCTTCTTCAAACCTAATAAATCTACCGTTAAGAACAAAAAAGGATTGCCTTTCAAGGTATGAGGCTGGAATTTGAGGTAGCCATCTTTTCAAAATATTAGAATCAATATTATGCAAAAAGTTTGATTCTGAGTTGGAGGACTTCTTCTCTGTTTTGTTCATTAGTATCTTTTTTAGTAGTTTTAAGACAGGTTCTTTCGAATCTAATTTTTTAAGACTTTTCCATTGAGTAGATTTAACATCACCTGTATGGATTAACCTAACTCTTACCCCTTTAAACTTCGTTTTTAGAAGATTATATATTCTGCGAATGGTATCATTTGAATCAAAATCATCAACAACTGTTACTGTGTGTAATATGTTGTAATTATGATCGAAAGCATACGTAATCACTCTATCTTGTTCAAGCTCCGCTAACGCTGCCAAGACTTCAGAGGAATATAATGCATCCGCATAATATTCTGGCATATATTTCAGCTGTCTACTACTTGCAGACTTGAGATGTAGAATACCTCTTACATCAACGAACCCAGAACTGCTTTTATCTTGTCTTGATGATTGGGCATTCAGTTGTTGTCTAATAAAGTCCGCATCCTTTTTCACAACATTGGATATTAAATAATTCCATGTATTTCTTCTAAAAGGATATACCTCACCATTAATAATTAAACTTGTTTCGTATATTTGTAAGTCACCAACTTGCTTAGCATAATTAGGCATTTTCATGATAGAAGCTAAGGTAGGATCCTTGAATTTCAAATTTGTTCCCTTTTCTTGTAGCATCTCCAGAAATTTTGATAATTCCCCAATATCATGTCTTTTCAAATCATAGATCTTATTAATAATCTTGGCAGCTTCACTTTCATCCTCCATTGTATTCATCGAGTTAGTCTTGAAATTATTTTCAGAATTGAACGGTAACAAACCAATTCTCTGAGGGTAGCCCTGACTTACAATTGTAAGTGCACGATTTAACCCTGCAAGTGCAGCTCTATTATTGGGATCGTCAAGTTTATTAAAATCAATAACAAATATGACTTCATTCCAGTTCTGTTTATATTCAGGCAATTCACCAAATGTGGACTTCTCGAAGAAGGTAGAAACATCCTCACTCAATTCACTGTATTGCTTATCATTTGAAATATCATTAAAATATATGATTGTATCCGAAAACCCAGGTATTCTATGTAAGTCAATTTTGATAGGTTGTGATGCTTGTAAATGAGGTAACGAGATTGTTGAAAACTCATTAAGAAGAGATCTAGCATTCTTCATTGGGTATTTTGAATCAATAGATTCTATTACTCGTGATAATTGCTGTAGACTATTATATTCCTGATCAATCACATTCAACAGAGTGTATTCATTCAATGTCGAAAGTTTTAAAGGTTGACCATTTAGAAATAAACCCAACAGATTGTAGTCAATACCCTTTTTAGCCAAATTTTTGTTATATGAGAGTATTTTCTCTTCTTCATTGGGATGTAAATCCATTTCTACAAGTTGTGACACATACAATGGAAAATTATTTATAATTGAACTAGCATATGATAATACGTCCGATACATTCTTGGTATTATAATAATGGTTTGCAATTAGTGAAGTAACCTTTAAATCCAATTTTTCCAAATCTTTCTTTGATAGATGTAATAATTTACCATCAGGGGAATTGAAATCGTTAGGTATATCCAATGGGAAATGAGGATTATTTAGTAGCAGTGACAAATCTGAGTTATCTGTTAGAGATAAAGATAATGGGAATTCATTATTTAATTTTGATGGAGTATTCAAATTGCAAGTAGGTCTCCAAAGAAATCTAAACTTCCCATCACCTTGAACTGCTTCAGCGTATAGATTTCTATGGAAATCTTCAAATTGACCATCAGTTGGACAACCATAGAAAATTATTAAGGGAGCATCCTTCTTGGTGCCTATAATCCATTCGGAGGGGGATACCAACATATCCTTATCAGGAATATTTGCTTGGCTGGCTAATTCCTTTGATTTTAAATAGAAGACATCATCAGGTTTACTGTAGTTTTTACCGTTTAACATGAAATAGTTCGAACCGTCTAAGTTTGTAGTTAATAAAGATGTCGAGGATTCTGTTTTGATACCCATAGGGTACAGATTATAATACATTTCAAACATATTAGCTAAATCATTTTTCTTATACATTATGCTCAATAACTTTGATATCGCTATATTCGTAGGTAATTCATCGATCTCTAGTCCTAAGGCAAATGCGTCATCAACTAGCTCAAGAGCGTCCAAATCTGTCACGAATGGGTATAATGCATTAAATATATCTGATTTAGAGTCATCGAATCGTAGAACATGTTTCAATGCCGATAAAACCCTGATGGAATCAGGAACACCATAATTATTTGATAAGGTAATACCGTTTACTAATGAAAGTGAAATGACAATGTAAAACCAAAACATTATTACAGATATACCCTTAGATAGAGCATTCATACTTGAAACAATGTTCTTAGTATTTTTAACAGCTTGCAACTTTTGTTTCTCTATGCAGAATAGCTCCTACTTTCATTGTAGAAAGTCTAAAATTTCACTTCTAGCTTAATATGTTTTACATAAGTTCTTTAAGCGGCCCTTATTCTTGTTTCCACTGGATTATATAATTAAGCGAATAAAACGTAAAGAAAGCTTATAAAATCAAGAAAACTAAGAATATTAGTACTGGCTCATGTATATACAATAAAACTACAAACTAGATCCTAAGATCTAGGAAATATCGGCACAACCTTAGCAAAAGGCATCAATAAAGAACTTATAGAAAACTCTAAAAGCAAAATAAAAAGTCTGCAGATTACGAGGTAAACTGTGCGATTTAATTATTGCTCAAACACTTACAAATGTTACACAAGATCTCAAAATAATCTCTATTTATATTAATATATCTATATGCTCTTGCTTTTTGAACCATTGTTCCCACAGATGAAAGAAATGCAATATTTAATACTGTGACTTCGTATCTAGTGATATACTCGTCTAAGATGACTTTTTATTTAATAAATTCTTTTTTGACAGCAAAAATTTTGAAAAAAAAATTTGAGCGCATCGCGTTGAGCTTTTTTTTGCTTTTTGTTAGTGATGAGTTCTTTGGTAACAGTAGTAATTCTCTGAAAAATTTAGTTCATCCAATTTCCAAATCAAGTCGTTGCAGAGAGAGAACACTATTAACAGTTATTTTGCTTACTGAGCTATCTTCTTCACTTCTATCTTTGTTTGCTTTTCTAACTTTTCTTTTTATTGTGCAGGCATATCTTCTTTCTATTCCAGCGATCTGTATTCTATCGTGTTTTCTGTCTCTGTATCTTTTTAGTAATACTTTTCTTTCTTTTAAGTCAGATATACAGTTTTTATTTTATTAATATTTAAGTTTAAAAGATTTGTTATTTAAAAAAACTTATTCCTAATAACGATATATTTTCTTTCTTTCCTTTCAAGACGATTTTACAACAGTTGTTCAAGAGGTCAGATATCTCGTCCATTCACAGATTTAAGACAGTTTTCTCTACTAGACACACACATACCATGTCTTCATCTCTAGGTGACAAACAAAAGTGGACCGCTACTAACGTCCGTAACACTTTCTTAGACTACTTCAAGTCTAAGGACCATAAGTTTGTTGCTTCTTCTCCAGTGGTTCCATTCGATGATCCAACTTTATTGTTTGCTAATGCCGGTATGAACCAATATAAACCAATCTTCCTAGGTACTGTCGATCCATCTTCAGATTTCTACACTTTGAAGCGTGCTTACAATTCACAAAAATGTATCAGAGCCGGTGGTAAACATAACGATTTGGAAGATGTCGGTAAGGATTCTTACCATCATACTTTCTTTGAAATGCTGGGTAATTGGTCCTTCGGTGATTATTTCAAAGCTGAAGCTGTCGATTTCGCTTGGACTCTTCTAACTGAAGTTTATGGTATTCCAAAGGATAGACTATATGTTACCTATTTCGAAGGTGATGCTAAACAAGGTCTAGAGCCAGATATCGAAGCTTTAGAATTATGGAAGAATGCTGGTGTACCAGAAGACCATATCCTGCCAGGTAACGCTAAGGATAACTTCTGGGAAATGGGTGACCAAGGTCCATGTGGTCCATGTTCTGAAATCCATTACGACAGAATTGGTGGCAGAAATGCTGCTTCTTTGGTTAACCAAGATGACCCTGATGTGTTAGAAGTATGGAATCTGGTCTTTATGCAATACAACAGAGAAGCTGATGGTTCTCTAAAATCTTTACCTTCCAAGCATATCGATACTGGTATGGGTTTTGAAAGACTGGTTTCTGTTCTACAAGATGTTAGATCTAATTACGATACTGATGTTTTCCAACCTTTATTTACCAGAATCCAAGAGATCACTCAAGTGAGACCATACCAAGGTAAGTTTGGTGAAGAAGATACCGATAACATTGATACCGCTTACAGAGTGTTAGCTGATCATGTCCGTACTTTGACATTCGCCTTATCTGATGGTGGTGTTCCAAACAATGAAGGTAGAGGTTACGTCTTGAGACGTATTCTAAGAAGAGGTGCTCGTTACGCTCGTAAGTACATGAACTACCCAATTGGTAACTTCTTCTCTACTTTGGCTCCAACATTGATCGATCAAGTTAAGGATATTTTCCCAGAGGTCTCTAAGGACCCATCTTTCTTATTCGAAATTTTAGATGAAGAAGAAGCTTCTTTTGCTAAGACCCTAGATCGTGGTGAAAGATTATTTGAAAAATATGCTAAGGCTGCTGCAGAAACTGAAAGTAAGACTCTAGATGGTAAACAAGTTTGGAGACTATATGATACATACGGTTTCCCAGTTGATTTAACTGAATTGATGGCTGAAGAACAAGGTCTAAAGATCGATTCTGTCGGTTTTGAAAAGGCAAAGCAAGAATCCTACGAGGCCTCAAAGAGAGGTGGTAAGAAGGGTAATGATGATTTGATTAAGTTGAACGTCCATGAATTGAACGAATTGAACCAAAATAACGTTGCTAAGACCGATGACCACTTCAAGTACGGTTTCGACGATGTTGAAAGTAAGATCTTGAAGCTACATGACGGTGAGAAGTTTGTCGATGAAATCACTGAGTCTGGTAAGAAATACGGTGTCCTTCTAGATAAGACCTGCTTTTATGCTGAACAAGGTGGTCAAGAATATGATACTGGTAAAATTGTAATTGATGATGTTACCGAATTCAATGTTGACAACGTCCAACTATATAACGGTTTCGTTTTCCATACAGGTACTCTAGAAGAAGGTAAGCTATCCGTCGGTGACTCTATCATTGCCTCTTATGATGAACTACGTCGTTTCCCAATAAAGAACAATCACACAGGTACTCATATCCTAAACTTCGCCCTAAAAGATGTTCTAGGTAACGATGTCGATCAAAAAGGTTCCCTTGTTGCTCCAGAAAAGCTTAGATTTGATTTCTCCCACAAAAAGGCCTTATCTATGGATGAACTACGCAAGGTCGAAGAAATCTGTAACAAACAAATCAAAGACAACTTACCAGTTTACTACAAGGATGTTCCTTTAGAATTGGCTAAGTCTATTTCTTCTGTTCGTGCTGTTTTCGGTGAAACTTACCCAGATCCAGTTCGTGTTGTCTCCATTGGTAAGCCAGTTGATGACCTATTAAAGGACCCAACTAATGCAGAATGGGAAAACTTCTCTGTTGAATTCTGTGGTGGTACTCACGTTGCCAAGACTTCCGATATTAAGTACTACATCATCCTAGAAGAAAATGGTATTGCCAAGGGTATCAGAAGAATTGTTGCAGTCACTGGTTCTGAAGCTTTCGAAGCTCAAAGAATTGCTGACGAATTTGATGCTGAATTGATTGCTGCCGAGAAGCTACCATTCTCTCCTCTAAAGGAAAAGAAACTAAAGGAATTAGGTGTTAGATTAGGTCAATTATCTATTTCTGTTATCTCAAAGCATGAACTAAAGGAAAAGTTCACTAAGATTGAAAAGGTCGTTAAGGATGAAGTTAAGACTAGAGCTAAGGCCGAAACAAAACAAACTTTGGATGAAGTTAAGACATACTTCACTGAAAACCCAGAAGCCAAGTACTTCGTCAAATTTATTGATATCCCAACTAATGCAAAGGCCATTACAGAAGCCGTCAATTACATGAAGACTTCTGCCAAGGACAAATCTATGTATCTATTCACAGGTAACGATCCAGAAGGTAGATTAGCCCATGGTTGTTACATTTCTGATGATGCTTTAACCACCGGTATTGAAGGTTCAGCTTTAGCTAAGGAGGTTTCCAACATCATTGGTGGTAAGGCTGGTGGTAAGGGAAACGTCTTCCAAGGTATGGGTGATAAGCCAACAGAAGTTAATAAGGCTGTTGAAGAAGTCACAAAGCTATTGAGTGAAAAGTTATGATTAGATAACTTTTCAATAT
The DNA here is from genome assembly GCA_030571355.1 of Maudiozyma serrabonitensis. Lineage (NCBI taxonomy): Eukaryota > Fungi > Ascomycota > Saccharomycetes > Saccharomycetales > Saccharomycetaceae > Maudiozyma > Maudiozyma serrabonitensis. Next base: position 104,524 of record JAJLXS010000013.1, on the reverse strand, counting down.
CCTTTCATTAAATTCGCTTGTATAATTTTATTTAACTTAATGTATATGTATTTAGAGTATCTTATGATGTATTAATAGATTCAAGGAACTATGCTCTTAAAATGAAGAAATGGTTTATATATAATAAATCTTTAATTTTTATTGAAATCTTATATTTATCAGATATATAATGCAGAAAATGAGAGGAGAGATGTTGAGGGAGAAGATCCTCCTAATATGCGTTCTATGTACAATTAATATGAATAGTGAATAAATTAATAAAGTTTGGAAAGATGTAACTATTTCTCTTTGTCACTTGTCAACCATTTCCAAACGATGTCCCTCTCTTCTTGAGTCCATATGTTATTTTCAGTTCTTGATTTCCCGAACCACACGTAGCGGCACCAATCTTTGACTCTTGTCCAAGTAGAATCTCCCCTAATCTTTGTGGTGATATCCATTTTGAAGGGAGATACTATAGGTTTCTTTCTTTTCCATATCGATGTGGTCTTTGTTACAGTCTTGGCTGCTGGTTCAGCCTGTGTCTTAGCGCCATTAACTAAATCCGCAGTTTTGGTTGAATTTAACATCGTAACTTTCGTGACAGTTTTTAAAGCTCTAAAATTTGCTTTTGTAACCAGTAAAGCAAATAGCATCGAGAATACAACAACACCTGCAAATCCTACGTACGACTCTTCTATAAAGTTTTTTAAATTCATACCATAGAACGCAGGTAATAATGTTGCCACAGTGACACCTAATGTATAGATTGTAACTTTCAATTCCAGGAGCATTAAAGAATTTCTATTTGCGTCCAGAATGATATTAACTATCTCTTCAGTTGACTTAATGTCTTGAATTAAGGATTCAGAGTGTTGAACGAACTCATCACATTGGGTATAATATGTTTCGAGAAGCATCTCTATATCTGTAATATCAACTTCTTCAGTGGGGCTCTGAGTTTCCTTCTTAGGGTCATGATGATGAATATCAGTACCTTGTGGAATTGATTGTTTATATTTAGATCCCGATAAATACATTGCTGCCATATCTTCATCACTTTCTAACAATTCATCTAGAACATCTCTAATCAAAAAGGCCTTTTGATAAAACAAAGTTAGAAATTTCGATTTAATTAAAAGATCTCTTAATTTTTCTCTATTAATTTGATTTTCTAATTCATTTAAAATTTTAGTACATGATTCTTCTTGTTGTTTAAATTCTGTCTCCAACGTACTCATAACATTAATAAAGATACTTTCTAATGCATTATGTTCGTATGATTGTTTATACGCAGTATTTCCAGTATTTTGTGAAAGTTTAGACTCTAAATCATACATTAAAACACCTAATTTAATTGCTGATGATGGATCAGCTGTATCAAATACATATATTTTATCTTTCTCAATCAATGCTTTAATGTGTAGTAAATTCACTAGGATACATGTCTTTTTCACCAAAATATTCGGGATTATATCTACAGATGATGTATCTATCTTTCTCAAGTCTCGAGGATAGAGATTATGATCTCTAAGAAATCTCCATTTTGGGAACTTTTCAGAGACTGCCACAACACTCCCTTTAGAATCAAAAACAGTACCGGAAACTTGTGAATCATTGGGTTTAATAGGTTGTAACGAAAGTAATTGCCGTTGTATTGGAGGTACAGAAGGTTGTTGTTGTAATATACGTGATGAAAGTTGTAAATAACGCCGTATGAAGAATGGTCCCCTTCGCAGACTCTTTTGACAGTTCAATAATGGCAGTCTGTACTGTAGAAATGACATTATCGCGATCAAGTTTCCCTCCACTGGATTATATTAATATTTGAATGTAAACCAATAAATGTAAATAGTTGTTTTGGGAGGAAGTAAAACAATTTAATATTGTATTTAGATGTAAGTGTGTGTATGTCTTTTCCAATTAAACTATTTTGAAGTTGTAGAAAGATTCCCGTACTGCGGAGCTTCCGAAGGAAGAAAACGCAGTGTACTGAAATCTCATAGAGAAGAAGTACTAACATCATAGAAATGCCTTAGTGAAAGATATTGTTAAATAAATAGATAGATAGAGTGAAAAATAATGTATCTGTTTATTATGTTATATATTACATACGTGAAAAGTTATACATATGTATTTATTGTTATGATATGGGAGTTTCAATGTAATGTTTACTTCGGTTCATCGAATAACCTATGCATTATCAAAAACAAATACATTGATTAGGTTAAAGGTTGAACTAGATTGGAATAAAAAAAAAAAGTTGAAGTAAACAAGAAAATGAAACGACGTAGTGAGGAAGTAACCTCATGTAACTCATGTTGAATCATTGTATTGGTAAAGCTTGGAGGGTGAAAGAAAAAATGGATGAGGAGGTTGGTGATATAAACCAAAAAAAAATTAGGGAAAAAAATTATTATGATTCAATCAAAGAATTTTCTGGTCTTAGTGACACCGAACATTTCCAATCTGATAGCAGGTAGAGCTTCCTCACTTAGTAATTTCAATCTTTCTTCTAATGTGTTGTTCAATTCGATTTTCTTAGCGGCATCTGTAACAATAGCACCACCAATATCTTCCTTTGATAAAGCATCTTCAGTATCGATTATAATGTTGATGTCTCTCTTGGAGATTTCCTTGTATTCCTTTACTAAACTTGGAATTAATTCATTAGCCAATTGCTTGTCTGCAGGAGTAACTCTCACTAGAGCAGAATCTTCAAGTAATTTCAAAAGACCTTCAAGTATTAAAGATTGTAAGATAGGCTTATATTGTTGCTTGTTCTTGGTGATCTTAACTAGAGCTTCTTTAGTTTCTTCAAAGATTTGATTTAAAGATTCTTGTCTTTGTGTTAAAACCTTTAATCTAGTCTTATTAGCAATAGTAGATTTAGTAATTTGTTGCTTCAAATTAGCTTTCTTTAACTTATCAGCGGAGTTAGCATCAATATTAGCAGTTTCGGAACGTACAATACTAGTCTTTTCAATTTCATACTCTTGGTTAGCCTTCAATTCAATTTCTCTAGCCTTTTCTTCAGCTTCTTTTCTAATAAATTGTTGCATTTTGTTCAACTCATCGTTGACTTGGTTTGGAGTCAAAGAAGTAATGATAGAAGAGGACATTATTATTGTGTTATTCTCTCTCTTGTAAGTATGTGTTTCAGAACTGGTTCTTCTGGTTATATATGTACAAAGTAAACACGAACTAACTAAGTTTATAAGTTATTTCAAACACGTTTAAAATTAAATAACTGTTGTTGTATTAGCCCTCTCTACCTATCTTCTTATTATATTATATAGAATATGCGAATAAAACTGAAATTTCCAGAGGGCAAAAAAAGAGGCAGCCAAAATTTCAACTTTTTTTGTTTTTTTTTTGGCTGTGAATTTTGCAGCCAAAATGCCGTTACCCGGATTTTGAGATTAAATGTTTTGGGAGATCAAGCAAAAGGGAAAAATAAACAAATCAATAAAGAATAAGAAGATGATGTTTACTACTAAAGAGAAGGGGTGGTGGCGGCTATTTGGATAAGTCATATTCTGCAAAAGAGACTCAAAGAGTTATTAACTTGCTAATTAATATTTTTATGGGCATATAGTATATTATTATGAGAAGGAGTGAAGTGCTGCGATCGTACTTGTCACATGGACGACGTTTGATTGATATGCGCAACTCCAAATATGGATTATTTATCACATCCATAAAGAGATATTCTCAATTTAAAGAACAACCTAGGCTTAATCCTGTGGGTATCCAGTATTTGTCAGAGTCATTACAGAGACAGGTTTTTGGTGATGGTAATACAAAAGTTAGTAAGACATTAACTGGTTTAACTGGACAAGAGAAACAGGTCTTATTAAATTTATCAAGACAATTATTAAAGACTCATGATCTTTTAGATAAGAAGACTACTGTGATAGAACCAATATCCTTTCAAGTACCTAAATTACAAGGTATATCTCTCGATGAACATTTCCAAAAATTAGGACATTTTGCATCTGAACCTTATAAGTCTATGGCCTTACAAAAATATAAATCTATTGTAAAAAGACCAAAGGAATGGTTAAAACAATCTGGTTGGACACGATATGCTCCTGGTGAGATTCCTAAACGTGTACCATATCCTACTGAGGATATATTGACATTCGATGTGGAAACATTATATAAGATTTCACATTTTGCTACATTAGCTACCGCTTTATCCGATAAAGCTTGGTATGTATGGTGTTCTCCATATATTTGTGACGAGAGTGATTCTTATAAACATCTGATACCGTTAGATACGGTAAACAAAACTCAGTTAGTGATTGGACATAATGTTGGGTATGATAGAGCAAGAGTACTTGAAGAATATAATTTTAAACAATCAAAAGCATTTTTCTTAGATACTCAATCACTTCATATTGCATCTTCAGGGTTATGTTCTAGACAAAGGCCAATGTTTATGAAGAAAAAAAATATGATTAAAAATATGGAGGATGAAGATGAAGGTTTAGATAACGTTAATCTTAAAAATAATATTATCAGTGAATTAGATGAACAAGATCCCTGGTTGAATGTATCTACGATGAACTCCTTGGCTGATGTGGCGTCGTTCCATTGTGGTATCAAGATGGATAAATCTCCAAGGGATTATTTTGGTTCAACTGATAAAAATGAAATTATTAATAATTTTCAAATGTTAGTAGATTATTGTGCAACAGATGTTGAAGTAACAAGTAAGGTATTTGATAAAGTATTTCCGTTATTTTTAAAAAAATGTCCTCATCCTGTATCATTTGGTGCTCTTAAATCATTAAGTAGTTGTATTTTACCAACTAATCATAATGATTGGACTAAATATGTTAAAGGTGCAGAATCGTTATATCAATCATCGAAATTAGAAATTGAAGATAAAATAATACAAATCGTTGAAGAAACTGTAAAACTTAGGGATTATCAAACAAATGAACAAAATAGACAAAAAATTGAGAACGATCCATGGTTAAAGCAATTAGATTGGACTATTAAACCATTGAGATTAACTAAAAAAGGTGTTCCTATTAAGAGACAAAAATTGCCTGGGTACCCTGAATGGTATCGTTCGTTATTCCCTAATAATACCACTACAAAACCACAAATAACTTTAAGATCAAGAAATATTCCAATTTTCTTTAAGTTATCGTGGGAATCAAAACCAGTGGTATGGACAAAAGAATCAGGTTGGTGTTTCCCAGTCCATAAAGATGAATTACAGACCTTTAAATCCAAAAATTATATTTCAGTACATGATAAAGTGACCGCGGAATATCAAAAGGATTTTAAATGTCCAAATGAAATCTTGTTAAAAGTACCACATCCAAGCGGGCCTTCTTCAAATTGTACTACGTTGTTAAGTAAACCTTATATCCACTTCTTTGACAAACAAGTATTGAAATCAGAATCGGAGTTTGCACACGCAGCTTTACAAATCAATTCATCTGGATCTTATTGGATGTCAGCTCGAGAAAGAATAATGTCACAGTTTGTTGTTAAGGAATCTGAGTTCCCAACCGAATTCAAAGCTTTAGCATCATCGACTTCTGAGAAATACATAAAAAATAGCAACGATTCTGGTGATCTTGGCATCATATTACCAAAAATTGTTCCAATGGGGACAGTCACTAGAAGAGCAGTTGAAAATACGTGGCTAACAGCATCAAATGCAAAATCAAATAGAATTGGTTCAGAGTTAAAGGCACAAGTGAAAGCACCACCTGGATACTGCTTCGTTGGAGCGGATGTAGACAGTGAAGAATTATGGATTGCATCCTTAGTGGGTGACTCCGTATTTAACTTGCATGGTGGTACCGCGATCGGTTGGATGTGTCTAGAAGGTACAAAGAGTGCAGGTACTGATCTTCATACAAAGACTGCAAAAATTCTAGGTTGTTCTCGTAATGAGGCTAAGATTTTTAATTATGGGAGAATATATGGAGCAGGTGCTAAATTTGCAGGTCAACTGTTGAAACAATTTAATCCATCCTTGACAGATGAAGAAGTAAAGAAAGTTGCCAATAATTTATATGAAAATACCAAGGGTAAGAAACGACGATCAAAGATATTTGAACAATTTTGGTACGGTGGATCTGAATCAGTATTATTTAATAAATTAGAAAATATTGCAGAACAAGATGTACCACGAACGCCCGTCTTGGGCTGTAGTATAACATCATCATTAATGAAAAAAAATTTAAAGGCTAATTCTTTCTTACCTTCAAGAATTAATTGGGCTATCCAATCATCAGGTGTAGATTATTTGCATCTATTATGTTGTTCCATGAATTATTTGATAGAAAAATATTCTTTGAATGCAAGATTATGTATTTCCATCCATGATGAGATTCGATACTTAGCCACAGAGGAAGATAAATATAAAGTAGCAATGGCATTACAGATAAGTAATCTTTGGACAAGAGCAATCTTTTGTGAGCAAATGGGGATTGATGATTTACCTCAAAATTGCGCTTTTTTCTCTGCTGTTGATATTGACAAAGTGTTGAGAAAGGAAGTCGATATGGATTGTATAACACCATCTAACCTAATACCTATACCCCATGGTGAATCCTTAGACATCCAGACTCTCTTATCTAAACAAGAATCAGTTCTTGGAAATGGTAATGAAGAAATTGATGTCTCCAACTTTTCTTCCACAGCACGTGAACCTGTGTTTGAACATTATAATAAATCCTATACTAAAGAATTTATTAAATATTTCATTCGAATGCAAGTACAAACAAATAAATCCGAAATATCAAAACTGGAGAGGGAATACATTAGAGAGGTGACATCGAAACAATTCTCTAAGGATGGTTTGAGGGTCGAATATGACTTTAACGATTATGCCAAGGATATTGAAGAAGGAAGAAAAAAGAAAATCAATATAATGGCCAAATCATTCATTGCAAATAGAGCTGAATTAGATAATCAACACTACGAATCATTTAAGACAGATCATAAACAAGCATTGAAAAGTACAATTAGGCCAATTCAAGATCCCTACAAGAAAGATAAAGATAATAATACCTTTCCCATGAAGAAACCACAAACTTTGGATTATTCCACATTGCATGAGCTTGCACACACAGGCAGCGATCCTGTGAGCCAAAATGGTCTGACAGCAAAAACGACGCCAGCTTCTTCCAGATCATTCAAGGTAAAAAACAAGAAACTATTCAAGCCATATGTTGAGGAAAAAGGATATAATGCATTTTATCAATCAATACGTTAGAACTTAACATACCCACCCCTGAAACTAGTAGGTAAAGAAGCGACGCTATTTTTAAACTACTAAATTACAAATTGTAAACTAACTGTTTCCTAATGTTTTCTCTTTCGATATTGTACAATAAACTTTTCTAATGATATCATACTCTATGACCGGGCCTTTCGTGTTATTTTTTGTCGTATTATTCTCTAAGGTATTTTACATATACATACATATATATATATATTCATGATTCGCATATATCAAGGACAATTATCTAATAATGAAATTCCATAATGTACTTGTCTTGAGGGTATTCCTAAGGTCGCCTTTTATATATCTATCTATTTGTTGTAAGCGTCAACAGGTACCTCACTAAACAAAATTTATGATCGAAATCGGACAAATATGTGGATGCGAAATTTGGCCTAAATCTATTATCGTATATAGGAGAAAATCTGTGCTTAAGAACAAAGGGTAAGGATCATTAAGGAGCTATAACGACAAGAAACAGACAACTTATAAGTATATTAGTTGACGATTATAGATAAAGATCAATCTTCAACTTATATTAAAGTATATACATTGTCTTTTTTTTTCATTTTTGAGGGGAGTTTACGGAGTGAGAGACATTATAGATTTACCCGTCAACCTCGCAATATTCATTATAGATATAAATAAAGAACAAGCAAATACGTGATTTGATTTCATATATAATCACTTTACTCTAGCATAGCATTATTATAAGAATACCGACAATGTCGTTTGATTGGTTAAACGTACCAGGTCTGAATATAGAGAACGCTGGAACTGATTCGAAGCAAAACGAGCCTGTGGTGCCACCCAGTGTCTCGTTTGATTTTGGCCTGCCACCTCCAATCCATGATGCAGGTACAATGACACGAGATTCCAGAAGTATAAGTGATACTGCTCTGGATATGGAGGTCCCTAATAATCGTAATAATATCAATAATTCTAATAATGCCTTCTTAAATGTGAATCCACCCCAGCATGCAGCTAGTAATAATGATATAACTACCATACAAGAGCATAAGGAATTGACTCAATATAAAGAGACTGCAGATGATCTTAAGGTACCGTTATCATTGTCGCAGAATCAACTGACACACGAAGAAATACGAACTTATTTAAGATGGTATAAATATATACTAGCAAGATCCCATACAAAGTTAGTAAGGTTGCAAGATGTCTTTAGGTTCTTAGGGAATTTCACTATTAATGAAGAACTTAAAGCACGTATTATGGCCATTTTCAGAAGTTGCAAGAGTGCATTGAACATCGGTCAATTTTTTGCTGTTTTAAGATTAATATCAAGGGCTATGATAGAAGGGGTACTGCCCTACAGACGTATGATTTTGGAAAAGGCCCCTATTCCAAAGCCACGTCCTATCTTATCTACCCAAGGTAATGGTGAAATATATGAAGAGGTGGAAGAGGATGAGGACAGTAGGGGGAATACCGCTGGTAAGGGTAATGGCTCAGTGGATTTTGATTCCTTTACATCTTTACTACTGACAGGTAAGACGATAAGAAAAAGGGTCAGAAGAAAGATTTTAAATGCTGCATTCAGAAATAAAAGAGTTAGATTCTCAGAGAGTATTACATTCCAGGATCCACCTACCGATAAAGCAAACGATCACGACACCCAACATAATGATGTTCCAAACGTAAACAATGAGCCCGAGGAGCCTATACCACAAGGGCCATTGGATCTTTCCTTGCCGATGGATCAACTTCTAAAGCAAATGGCAACCCGTAAACATAACAACACTGCATTGGTCTCGAAACTACCTTCCGAACAACAAGAGACAGAAGAGGAGAGAGAAGAATTAAGGGATATGCAGGATTCTTTATCACACTTTAAACAGATCCAAACTGTAGATGCAGTGACTGGATTAGGAACTCAATTGCCTATCGAATATACAAACGGTGGGAACATCCCACCTATTATGGGTGTCAACAGTGCCCCATTACAACCATTGAAACCAACAGCTACTGGTTCTGCCAATCATTTCATGCGTCAGGAAGTGAATCAGGGATTTCCACCTCCTTCAACTAATGAGACTAATGGCGTTTTAACACCTTTGAAACCTACAGCGACAGGGTCAGCAAATCATTTCATGCGTCAGGAAGTGAATCAGGGCTATATAACTTCTCAAAGCAGTGAGTCGAACAACACATTGAAACCATTAAAGCCCACGGCAACAGGTTCGGCAAACTACCTTGTACGTAGCCATTTTGAAACAAATGAAAATATTGCACCTACACAACAAGTACAACCTTCATTCAACCAAAATCCTATAGCGACAACTGCAATTCCTGCATTGTCACCTCAACATACTACTGAAATACAACCGTTAAAACCAACTGCTACTGGATCGGCAAATTATTTGATGAAACAACAGTTTTCAACTCCATTGACAGCTCCGCATGTAAATAATTCTGCACAAAATAATCAGAATATGGCGGCTGCTGGTACAAATGGACCTGTTCCTCAATTTCAAACGACAGCACCAAATGACCAATTTATGAACTTTCCTCAGCAACAGCAACAACAATCAAATGCTCAATTTCAAAACAATGGAACTAACAATGGTAGCATTTCTCAACAAAATACGTACAGTAATAACAGTGTTGGCCAACCTAATGATAATGCCCCTCCTCAATTACATCCTCAAAACACATATCCACAAGCGCATGTCACAAGTAGCAATCAGAATATTCAGAATATTTCCCAGCAGCAGCAGCAGCAGCAGCAGCAACAACAATTCGGTTCCTCTAATCTGCTAAACCCAGGTGCTAATGCAGCATCGAATTATTTCCAATCCTTACTCACAGGTTCACATTCTCCTTCACCCAATGCAAGCCATATACAAGTTTCTAGCACAGGTAATAATGGGTTGGGTATGCATCCACAAGGAAACCAGCAAATTTATAGCGGTGCCTCTATGCAGCCCCCAGTAAACAATAACAGTAACGATTCTGTTGGGTACGGACAGTACCAAAATGGTCAACCTGCCATGTATCAAAATCCACCAGTGCAGCAGCAGCAGCATCAATCAAACAACCCGCAATCATATTATCCTGGTCAAATTCGGTCTCCACCACCTGGATCTTATAACTCCACGAGTCAGCATCCAATGCAAAATACCATGCAGACAAGCAATCAAACTCATCTAAACGTTCCTCATTATCCATATAGCGGCCAACAAAATCATAGCTCTCAACCTAACCAAAACATTTTGGGTGATTATCAGGCAATGCAAAATCAAGTTAATTCATTACAACAATCTTACAATAGACGTTAAATGTATACGTTTTGATATCTGTATGCTCTTTATTGAAAATTCATGAGGTTGGTACGAACGAATTTATCACAGGTAGTCTAGGTATGGCGTAACAAATATACAGAATCAACTTTTATATAATCTGATACAATTTACAAGTGAGACATTTATGTGAAAATGCATCTATATAAATACTTGATAGTTTAGTAAGGTACGAAAGAATCATATTATTTGGAAATTTCTTTTTTATATACATATATATATATATATATATATATATATATAAACAACATTCTATATCATATTTAGTATCCTAATTTTATAGCTTCATCGTAAGTTGGGTAATCAATATAACCTTCTGAAGTTAAGGAATAAAATGTGTTTCTGTCGTAGTTATTCAGAGGTTGACCGTTCTCCAATCTATCAGGAAAATCTGGGTTTGCGATCCAATATCTACCAAACCCAATCAATGTTCTTCCGTCCTTGATCAATTCTTTAGTAATCTCTGGATACAAAGCTAGATTACCTGCTCTGATTATTAAACCCTTCCAGATAGAGTAAACGAAATCGTTAGTACCATCTTGATACTCACCAACACCTTCAGCTAAGGATGGATCAGTAACACGAGGTTCTACTAAATGAATATATGCAAGACGCTTACCGGCCTTCGCCCTTTTCTCTAATTCGCCGATAACATAAGCGTATTGTGCAACAATTAATGGTTCAGCACCACCAGATACATTACCATAAGTACCATATGGGGATAATCTGATACCGACCTTATCTTCACCGATGGCATCGATCAAAGCATCAACAACCTCCAGAGTGAATCTAGATCTGTTTTCAATGGATCCACCGTATTCATCAGTTCTATGGTTTGACTTTGGATCTAAGAATTGGTTAAGTAAGTAACCGTTAGCAGAGTGGATTTCCACACCATCAGCACCTGCTTCCAAGGAGTTTTTAGCAGCTTGTACAAATTCCTTGATGTATTGTTTGATTTCATCTTTGGTGATACCGTGTTGTGGGTTATTTGACTTTTCAGCCGTTTCCTTGGATTGCTCATTCATATAGATACCATCAGAGGCAGAGTCGTAACGTAGTCCATCCCTTGCCAGTGTATCTGGAGTAGATTGTCTACCTAGAGCCCATAATTGCACCCATACGAATGATTTATTGTCATGAATCTTATTGAAGATCTTCTTCCATTGAGTAATTTGATCTTCAGACCAAATACCTGGAACGTGATCATAACCACCAGCCTGAGGTGAGATAAATGTACCTTCTGTAATCAACATAGTACCTGGTCTCTGAGAACGCTGATCATAATAAGTTGCTGCCCAATCTTTATTTGGAATATTACCAGGATAAGTGGCTCTTCTCCTAGTCAAAGGAGGGAAGACGGCCCTGTGTTTTAATTCAGTGTTACCAACCTTGATTGGCTTAAATAGGTTGGTATCCTTTAGAGCAATTGGTTTAAAATCTGTTTTAAAAGACATATTTAACGAGGTGGGTTGTGTTTTTTAGCAGCGTAATAATTCTTTGATAAAAGCCACAGATGTTAAACTGTTGTTTTTTACTAATTGAATGAGGTTTGTAGTTCAATTAATTTACTGAATGATCATTCAGAAATTATTTGAATTAGAAGGAAAAAGTTTTGAGATCAAGAAATAATACCTCTTTATTTATAAGTTAAATAATTGTCCATTAGATGGTTATCATTAATTTTAGCCTTTAGTTTAGAACAAGAAAGGCTACCCTTCTTATTTTTAAGGTATTATAGAGGACTTGAATACGCTTCAATTCAAATATGTGCCAAGCATATCAAAGCATAAAAAGAAAGTTTAAATTATCTCCGAGGGAACAAGCTAGTAAAACAGCGATCGCCGGTTCCCACAAGCACAAGCTTTCTAATATCTCGGATTTAGGTATATATGTATGTCTGTTCTATTCCTCTTCAGAGCCATAGAAATATTTATCTGTCAGCATCCTGCTATTACTTTTACCATTGATAGACTTACAGATTGAGATTGGAAGTAATGAATAAACCAGCAATTGTTCATATATCCGAAGGAAATAATTAATGGCTTAGTCAACTATGGAATTTAGGTAATGCTGACTAATTTTGTATCGAGTTGTCGTTGCTTTTATGGAAAATTAGCTTGGCTAATCATTTGTTAATTTTTCCGATCCGGTCCGGTCCGGTCCGTCCAATATTCAGTAGTTTCATTACGTAAGGATAATAGTTATTCAAAATAAGGATAATTGAAACCATTTTATATTTTAATTGTGTAATATTGATAGGCAGAGACTGTTGCCAAGACGATTATTTTTCATATGAAAGAAACTGTGGAGGGTCAATATATCAATTTAGGGAGTAAAAAATCTCAAACAATATTGCAACTTATCACTAGTATAGTTCACTGTGGAACTTACCGTAATTTATGAACCACCTTGAAAAATGAAACCAATCCCCATTCGAATAAAGTCCTAAAATTAAAGCATCTAAAACATAGTGTTTCGATCAAATACAGTAAAATAAATAGTCATAATTACTGAATTTTCTTATTTATGTAGAACTAACAATATTATCAATATTAACTTTATCATTTTATACTTTTTTTTATGAAATTATACAAATGTATAATATATGCATAAGTGGGATCATACGTTGCATGCAGAAACGTTTATAAAGGGGTTCGAAATGAATATTTGTTCATGAAGAAGAAAGAAACGGAAAACTTTCACTTTTTGTAAAGAGTCAGTTAAAGGGCCAATTTGTCAGACCACGAAATGTCTAAATTGTTTTCATCCAAAATATCATGATAAGCATCGTTAGCACCGAATAGTTCCCTTGTAAGTTTATCCATATTTGGTACTTTACCATCACTTAGACTAATATCCAAAATACAATTACTGATACCTTGGAAAACCTCTGCACATTTTTTAGCAAACACCCATTTGGCTCCAAAATGTTTTAGGATCTCTACAATTTGTTGAATTTCGATCTTACTTTCAATTAAATCGATTGCCCACTGGCACAGACAATAAAGAATAGTGTTACAAATAGTTAATGTTCTAAACAGAGTAATCCAGTTTAACGGTAATAATTTTTTCCTGTACAGTGTATAAGTATGTTTCCATGCTTTCAGACAAAAGTCACCAAGGATAGACAGAGATTCAATAGGTGGCTTAGGAATTAATGTGGATGGTCTGTATAACAAAATTTGTAATTGAGCATATCTCATTGCTAACCAAATACTAGAGCTATGAAATGATATTACGGTCATTGTATCATCCTTATGTTTTGCATTTTGTGTTTGCATCTTGTTTTTTTCAAATTCATAAACTTCATCCAATTGTAATCTAATATCTGAAATGATTTTCTGTTTTTGTTCAATGGTTAAGTTCATTTTGCCACAACGAACAGCATGTACTTTTTGATAAATAAGCCCGCTCATTTTTCTCAGACTAATCATTGTATTCGTGACATCAATTTCCTCTTTTTCACCTTCATATAATGCGTGTGGTAATGGAATAGTAATATCTTCATCATCAATGGCAGATATTCTGCCGAGAACAGTAGCCACAAGTCTCTCGAAACAGTATGCACTCCAAAATACTCTATACCGAGCCTCTGTATCTGAAGCACTCATACTCAACTTCTTCTTTGGTGGTAGATCTCTATTCAACCCTAAACCAATTGTTAGTCTCATAATAATTCCACTAATAGTCCACGAGGACCAACCCTTTGGTTCAAAAAAAGAATATATCCCTAGTAATAGATGACACTGAATAGTATCCATATTTTGTAAATGGGTGACAGCTTTAAATTTTGTCATTGCTAAGTATGCCAAATGTTCACTTAATTCTTCTTCATCTTTTAAAAGCATGCCAGCTCTACGCAAGGTTGTACATCCAATAGCCAGAATCATATAAAGTTTGAATATATATAAATCATCAAAATCTTGACCCAAAGTTTCAAAATTGTATTCTTTTATCTTGCATAAAGTCTTGAAGAAATCAATCTTATTTATCATTGGAAATAATCTGTGATTATGTCTGAAATATGCAGCAATGAATCTATCCATTAAATTCCTATCAAGAGTCTTGAATGTGCCATTGGAATTCAATTCAGTAGGTTTTTTACCACCTTGAAATACTGAATTAATAGTTTCGATTTCAAAAAATGGTGCTTGTATTGGTGTCGATTCAAGTCTAGGAATAGGTGATGGTGCCCCCATACTAGAATCAGTCGCGTCATATCCACTAACGCCAATAGCGTGGTTTAATGGATCTGTTCTTGTTGACATGTTCGTGTTTACTAAAGATGAACCTTGTAATGATCCAGGTGTTGCACGTGGGTCACTTAATAAGTTTGAAATTAAAGAACTTGTCTTTGGTGATAGTCCCATTTTATTACTTTCATCTAGTTTCAAAGGTAAAGACATGGATGAAGCACCTATTCCCATTGTTGTGGTACCTGGTACAATTGCAGGCAATTGCATGTTATTCTGTGTCATAGGTGCTGCATTAGGTGATAACGGCAGACCAATAGGTGTCATATACTGCGTTACAGGTGCACCTGGCGACCTAATATCAACTGTAGACTCATGATTCGAAGGGGAGGTTCCATTTGTCTGTGGTGTTGTTGCAGCGTTTCCTTGTATATTCATTTGTTTACTTTCCACGGACGACAAGACTGAGATCAACGATGATACGTTATCAAAAGGTTGAGATGAAGAAGAAGAATTTATCGGTTTCATAATCCCAGTTCCAGTAGTATCACGAGGCGATGTATTTGTCCCAGTACCACTATTCGATGTAGAGGTGGAACCATTTCTTGATCCCGAGAGTTTATGTCTTTTACTGGGTGTGAATTCACCTCTCTCTTCAGCCAGTTGGAGTTGTTTCTTTGTCCTTCTAGGAGCCTTACCAGGATAGACACATTCTTTCTTGGACCGCGTACAATGAGAACATATAGGTAGTTCTCTCGAACATTTCTTTTTAAGTCTCCTGCATCTTGCGCAGGAGTAAGCTTCTAACTTTGGATCAGATTCACTACCTGACATCAATAAATAAATAGAAAGCTATATGTCACTCTTAATAGAAAAGTAGGAAATTCGGGGGAAAGAGGTGTAATGTAAACCTTTTCTTGTACTGAATACTAGTATTAAAAAATAAGGAACGGTGCTTTAAATCAGATGTTCCAATTCAAGCCTTATCCTAATGAAAAAAATGGTATCCCGATATCTCTATATCTCTTTTTACAGAGCCTATACTGGAGTTTAATGATAAATATATGTATATATACCCGAAAGGATATTTAAAATATTTACTACAATGTGTCGTTAAACGTGGTAAAAATATCGTTTGTTATTATTATTCTTTCGAAACGACAAATTGAGTTACACGCTTGAGTAAAATGGGGTTAAAGAAACTTAGATATAGTATTATTACAAAGATTGTCGTAGTCAATAAATAAAAACCTAGAAAATGGTAATGCAAAGTCCAATAAATTTTGGTTTCTCCTGCTTTCCTTATTTGTTTATTTGTTTCCTCATTGTCTCTCAACATAGGGGACCGCCTAAAGAAACAGTGTGTGTTTCCCTTACGTGATGACGATCTTTGCCATATTTTTTGTTTTTTTTGGAAAAAAAATTTCAGTGAAAAAAACTGAAAAATTTCGTGAGGCAATGAGCGGTGTTATAAACGGGTCGGTTTGTATTGTGATATATAATACGGTACTATGAATAGAGATGCTTCCTATTAAAGGACTCATGGATATGGTGCTTCTACTCCCTTTGGAGGTGGGCCATTGATAAATTGGATTAGTTCGTATTGGTTGCCCTTTGAACGTGCCTCTTGAGAGTATTTGTTCAATTGAATATTTCTTTCGTATTTCTCCTGGGCGGTAATGGATCTTTCCTTTACTTTGGCTTCGTCCCAGGCTTCAGGTTGAAATCCATCCGGATTAGTTGGGTCTGAGACACCAGCTAAGATCGAGAGCAATTCATGATAATACTCGATCTCTTTCTCTGCTGGGATATTGTGTCCAGAAGGTAAATGATCGAATGTAGAGTCACTTCGTTTGGGGACTTGTAATTTACCTGTGAACGCTTTTACTATCAAACTGGCTTGTAGTTCTGCTAATGGGAATGGTACAACAAGTTGTGGTAATAAAGAAAATGCTAAAGTACTGTCCTTGGTGTAAAATATTTGTTCCCATAAATTATTCACATGTGAAGTGGTAGTGGTACTTTTATTAGAATTATCAGTAATCAATAGATCTTGCCTCAATTTAGAATCAAATATGCTTAGATCGTAAAGAAATCCTGTAGCATAAACCAATTTATCTATCTCGCTTAGAATGGTACCGTCTTCGAGAGTTACAGTTCTTTCGTTCCAATTGACACTTTTAATTTTATTTACAACTTCAATGGTAGGATCATTATCGTAATATCTCTTTTCATCTTTACCCGATGCAACACTTTGAAACACTTTCTGTGCTACAGATGCACATTGATTCACGATATCTTGACCAGAACTACCATCACCGACTACAACAACACGTTTCCCCTTTATAAATTCACAATCGTAGAAGTTTCTTGAATGGAATGCATCCTTTTGTGTAAACCATTCATCCAAACCCGGAACATTGGATGGAATCCTTGGTGTTGAAAAATGACCTGTAGCAGCAATAACATAATCAAATTCTTCGACTCTATGGGTATCTTCATTAGCATGGTCGATAACCTCGAGAGACCATTGTGAATCCTGTTTACTAACGTTAACAATTTCACTAGAGAGATGTACTTTAACATCTTCGACATCTCTAATGAATTCATTATAGTATCTTTTCAAATATACCCAAACTTCATGTCTTCTTGGATATTTAAACCAATGAGGAGGGAATGGAACACCTTTGTATTGCATAACATGTTTTGGTATATTGGTCTCTAAGTGATCGTACATGACTCTACTTGGTCTACTGTCTCCATGAGGAAAATACCAAATACCACCAACATTGACATCGTTCGTAAATAAATCGATATCAAATTCACCAGGTGCATTCGCTAGAAATACTCTTGCGGCAGCTAAACCACCAGGTCCACCACCGATAATTGCTAGTCTTTTCTTAGTCATTATAATTTCTTCTTTGTTTGTTTCTGTGTTGTACTAATTTATATTATATGCTTAGCTAAAATATATATATAAATATATCTAGATATATTTTACAAAAAAGTCAAATACAGATGGACACTTGATTCACTCTCTTCATCCTTTATATATATATATATATGTCATGTTTGCCTTTGCAAGGTACATTTTATGCAACATTACAAAAAAAAGAAAGCATGTTATTGTCTATCTCTTCGAGATCTAGATAAAATTGTTGTGTGCGATGGATGGCATTTATTTAGTCATTCCTCTACATCTTTTGTTGTTGTTTTTTAATTTTTCATTTTTTGTCCCCTTTGACTTTCCCACAGTTTGACCATTTCCCACAGTTGTTCGTATTCCACCGTAAGACAAGATCAAAACCATAAAAAAAGGCAATCAATTCAATTAAACTAAAGACTGAATATGAGCAAAATTGATGATTCTATTACCATCAGTGAAGACAAAACACCAAACAGAGGAGGATACTTTTTGACTAATGACATGCTAAAGATCGTTGTTCCATTGGTAGGGCTACCAAGGAGTCATTCCAACTATAATAGCCAAAGGCAGCACCTACTACCACAGCAAGCATCAACCAACCATTATAAGTCATGAATATTAACATTATCATGAATGAGAAACCAACTTGAATTCCATAATGGAATGTTCTACATAATTTCTCACGGCGTGCAATTTGACTTATACTATTATTATTTGTTGTAGTAGAGACACGATTTGAACCTGTTGTCTCTGAAGCATATTTAACAAATTTAAATTTAAGATATTCATAATATGTAGCTAAACTTGCCACTATAAGACAACTAATAATAAATTGGAATTTTGTTTTAATATGCCACCAATTAAATATGATGCATGTATCTTTATAAGACCATGTAAAGGACATGTTCATCGAACAACTCGATTCATGATCTCCTTGAGGCATATCACCATGATCCATCATAGCATGGTTCATCTTACTATGGTCCATTATTAATGTTAGTTTCTGTTATCTTGTTAACTTGTTAATTAAAGGAATGTTTCTTGTTTTCACACCTTTTCCTTTCGTTTTCCCTTTTTAAATTCATAGGCGAAAGCTGGAAATTTTCTACGAACAAGAGTTACCTTTTTTTTTAATATAGATAGATTGTATCATTTTATTAAAACCTATACATTAGAATTATATAATAATCATAAAGAGGCGTTATATTTAGAGGTCAAAGAGTTAATAGATAAGATAGAAAAAATAAAGTAATTTCAGTTTAAAAAGTGATCTTTCTTACGAAAAAAACATTTAATAACTTGATGAAATAATTTTTAATTTATATCAAATTTATAACTTGAAACCGTGGTGGAAGTTAGCACCAGCGTAAGTGCACTTACCAGCAAGTTCTTCTTCGATTCTCAAAAGTTGGTTCAACTTAGCCAATCTTTCGGATCTGGCTGGAGCACCAGTCTTAATTTGACCAGTTCTTAGACCAACAACCAAGTCAGCAATGAAGACATCTTCAGTTTCACCAGATCTGTGGGAAACCATAACACCCCAGTTAGCGGCGTAAGAGTCTTGAGCGGCTTGGATAGATTCGGATAGAGTACCGATTTGGTTAACCTTTAGCAATAGAGCGTCAGCAGCCTTCTTTTCAATGGCAGTGGCAATTCTCTTTGGGTTGGTGACAGTCAAATCATCAGCGACGATTTGGATGTCAGCGGTAGCGTTGAAGTGAGACCAAGCTTCCCAGTCATCTTCAGCAAATGGATCTTCAATGGAGACAATTGGGTACTTCTTCATTAGAGAGTGGTATAGGTCAGCTAGTTGAACACCGGTTAACCACTTAGACTTGTCAGATTGTGGGTTCTTGAAGTCCAAATCGTATAGACCGTCCTTGAAGAATTCGGAAGAGGCACAATCTAGACCGATTTGAACCTTACCGTCGTGACCAGCAGCCTTGATAGCATCGACAATTAAGTCTAGAGCTTCTTCAGCAGTTTGAATGTTTGGAGCAACACCACCTTCGTCACCGACGTTACCAGCAGAAGCACCGTATCTCTTCTTGGTTAGAGACTTTAGGTTGTGGTAAACTTCGGAACCGATTCTTAGAGCTTCAGCGAAGGTCTTGGCACCAGTTGGAGCAATCATGAATTCTTGTAGAGCTAGAGCACCACCAGCGTGAGAACCACCGTTCAAGACGTTTAGGAATGGAACTGGTAGAACGTAGTCACCGGTCTTTTGAGCGGAAAGATCGGCCAAATGTTGGTACAATGGGACGTTCTTTTCAGCAGCGGCAGCTCTGGCAGCAGCCAAAGAGACACCTAGAATAGCGTTAGCACCTAGCTTGGACTTGTTTGGAGTACCATCTAGAGTGATCATGAAGTCATCAATAGCCTTTTGGTTCTTGACATCTAGGTTAGCCTTGATCAAAGCTGGAGCAATGACATCGTTAACGTTAGCAACGGCCTTTAGAACACCCTTACCTAACCACTTAGATTTGTCTTCATCTCTCATTTCTAGAGCTTCGTGGATACCGGTGGAAGCACCAGATGGGACGATGGCTCTGAACATACCCTTTTCGGTAGTTAATTCAACTTCAACAGTTGGGTTACCACGGGAGTCGTAGACGGATCTAGCGTAAACTTTAGAAATAGCCATTATGATAGAATTTATATGATAATTTGCTTGGTTTATTAGGGAAAAAAAGAAGAATAAAAGAAAAAACAAAGTAAAAATGACTATAAATTAATAAAAATAATTATAAAAGAGAGTAAGAAGTAGAATTGATTATGAATTTAATTAATTGAAATAAAGTTCATGGCTTATATATCAAATTTTTCCAAAGAAGTGAAAAAATATTTTGAATTTTTAGGAAAATGAAATTAATTGTTGGTGTTGTAAAGAGGGATAAAAATAAAAATTTAAATTAAAATTAACCTAAGGAAGGACCCCCCAACGTAATCAAATGCAAGCACACATAATTGAAGTAACAAAGAGGGATTCTACTAATTTACCACAAATTCTACGTATAATAAAATGACAGAACCACCAACTTAATTGTTATTATTATTAAAGACAGTAAAAACTATCATCAACTAAGCAAGTTAAAGATCATCATCATCAAACATTGAAACTTTTTTTTTTTTTCACTCGAGTTTCAGTTTAGTTACACTGATAATTGTCTGCCCACTACGATTACTACAAGTAGGACGGACGTTATTGCTGCATAAATACTATATGGCTACTACTATTATTTAACAATTAAGCTGGTCTTTTTTCATAATTAACGATATCAAAGCAAAAAAAAAACATCACAATACAACAAATACACAGCCAATATTTTGTACGTTCGTAATTGATGAAATTACAGCGAATTGAATTGAAAGTTCCCTTATTTGAGTGAATTGCATTAAAATTGAGTTTAGCTGCCTTTTTCAATAATTTGTCCTTTGCTAAAACTAATGGGGATCGGTGAGGGCTTCCTTCTTTCTGTGCGCTGTTTCCTTCTTCTCTTGTCTTGTTCTGTGTGGGATTCCTGATTATTGTGTATTAGTTCTCTTGTCTCTCTGCGTGTAGCGTGTATTCTCTGGGGTTCCAATATCTGTCTATGTTCTTGTCGCACAAAAAGCGAGGAAATTATATAAATGTACGTAGGTAAGATTTTTATACGAATTCCTTAATTATTTAAGCAATCTACTTAAGAACGTAGGCAAAGTTGAAATTAACAGGAAGCCCGTTAATTGTGCGTATCCCTATTTTTTATTTTTTGGGCTTTGTTTTTTTCCCACTTAGGCACACGAGGGTGTGTGGGTGCGTTCTCTTTCAGTTGGCTTCCTGTTTTATTTCAAGAGACACGTTGTCCTCCAGTTAAAGCATTTAATAATCTCTCATTTAATGGCCAACTATCGTTATTAGTAGCATCATTTTCAATCTCATTTGTTGAATGAGTTGAAATATCTAAACCTTCACAAAACACATTAAAATGTTGTTGAAATCTAATTTGAACAGTTGATAAAAATTGATTTAATTGTCTAATAATTTCAATTGATCTATCTTCATCATATATTTGACTATTCATTGTACTTGTAGAAGTAGTAGTAGTAGTAGTAGTTTTACCCGTTTTGGCAATGTACCGCTCATAAAGATTATAATCTAACTGACATAATTTTGATCTTAATGATGCAATAAATTTACAAAAAATTTGAATTATATCAAACATTTGTAATTGAATATCCATTAATTGTAATAAATTATTATTACCCATAATATTACTTAATTTAATCTCTAATTCATTTTGTAAATCAATTATATTATTAAATTTACCATTCATTATATTTGACATTTCTTTATCAATGGATTCTCTTATAATTATTTCATTAAGACATTTAATATAATGATTCATTTTCATATGAATAAATCGACTACGTTTAATTATCTTATAGTAAACATCTGTTGGATATCCCGTATATCTCCAAATTTTATTCTTATTAATTTCTAACCATATTTCATCTAATAATGTACTATGATATTGAATTAAATTAAAATATCTTGATATCGTTTGATATTGTGTTATATTAACTCTATTGATAATAACATTAATTGGATATGGTATAGATACATCAAATGTTAAATAATGAATATTACTCTTTAATTCATTCTTTGAATTCATTTCATCTAATATTTTATCCTTATTGATATCTTGTAATAAAGCTGTGGTGAATTTATTCATATTGTTATTATTTTCTTTGTTTTCAATTAATTCATTAAAATTTTCTTCAAATGAATTATATCGTTCATTGGCTTCTAACATATTCTCTCTAAATGAATATTTGTCATATGTGATACTTAATAAAGATAAAATAATATCATTATTATTATTTTTATTAATCTCTAATTGTTTTTCATCTCTTAAAAATTGTACCAATCTATTATTACTTAAATAACGTTGTTCAATTCTATGTCTCTTTGTTAATTCATTAAGATTCTTATGTAATAATTTTTGAAAAATTTGCCCATTACAATATCCAAAGAATCGACGTTGTAAACAAATTAAAATATCTTGAATCTTATAATTTTCATAAAATAATTGTAAACTTAATTCATTGGCACGTTGATACCATCCATTAACATATAATTCAAATTTTGTACCTTCAAACATATCAATTATTGTAATAGGTAACATAATTTCATTCATTTTATTTGGAATTGGTAATTGTGACATTTGTAAACTTGTTCGAATTAAATTTAATAATTTACCTGTCATCACTATCTTAAACAATAATTCTTTATTTTTACCATTGGTGAATTTATTTAACAATCCATCTTTTTTAACACAATATTGAGTTAACCATATCCTCTCATATTCAATTGGATTATTAATTATACCATTAAAATGTTTCATCGTATCATTAATCATAAATTCATCATGAGAATCATTTAATACACCTTGACTTATCCATTGGTGTAAAGTATCACAATATGATCCACTTATGGCTTCCAATAATTGTTTCATAAATAATACGGCATGTTGATCCCCGAGACAATCATTAATCACAGAAGCTATCACATTAATAATTACCCCACCTTTAGCAACTGGGAAATAATCTCCATCGATAAAAACAGAATATTTATCCTCTAAGGTATTATCTTCATTGTGTGTATTGTCCATACCAGATGTACTATGGTTTGATTCGTTATTATTGTTGTTGTCATTGAGCCCTTTCAATTCGGCTAATAAGTTGGAAAATTTGATCTTTTCGGGATCAATTTTACTTCTCATATCCATCTCTTGATCAATCTTATTCTTTATATGATATAGGATTTGCATCTCTTGATGTAATTTACTGTTATTTACAATTTGTTTAAATTCTCTTAATGAAAAACGACTATTTTCCATAAATTTAGATTCTAGTTCATCCTGAATAAATTTCAAATAAACGTCATTTAAATAACTTCTAATTTCAAAGCCAAGTCGTTGTAGGACAATACCATATTGATTTCCTGACCATTGTTCACTAGCTTTTCTTAACATAACATAATATTTCCCTAAATTAACAATCTTACTACAAAATGATTTTAATGATGCATCCATTTTTTTAACTAATCGGAATTGGGGTTCTTCACCACTATGAGGATCATAATCTTTATTAAAACGAATATATATACCACCAAGGCCTCTCATGACGCATAACAAATCATAAACAACCAGGGCTTCTTGTGTTCTAATATCTGGTAATTCATTAATTGGAGAACTTTTCAATTTGGGACTTACATGTGAAAACGGCTCATAATTGACAATCCTTGTTAATATAGGATCTGAAGTTTTGATTTCTTCTAGTAAAACCACATCCTCAACTTCTCGAACGTCCATGTTGACTTTTGATTATTAGTCGATGGGATAGATTTTTTTGTTTGATGCAGTTCAGCAACTTTAAAAAATGGTCTAACTTGGTTTACTTTTGATTGATTTTTCTTTCAATAACGAGCTTACACTGCTAAACCAAAACATTAATTTCATTATATCCTTTATCTAATTCCTTTGTTTTGTTTTGTTTTGTTTACTAGTCATCTCGAGGTTACAATATTGAACGCGCCTCATAACAAATTTCGTGTCGCTTGAACCCTCTTCGTTAATAATGATGTACCATGAAGGATATTAAATTCCATCGATTTTGAATAAATTAACAAATCTTTGTAAGAAACCACCACTTTGGGATCATTTAAATTACTGGCTGTTGTAAATACTGTTGTTTAAGCCTCCAGCTTGAAAAAAATTCACGAAAAGTGTTATGAATACGATGATTTTTTTTTATTTGCGATATTATCACTATCGATTTTATGTTTACTGAAAGAATACAAACATTAAGTTTTCGCATCCATTACAAACTTGAAAAAATAACTATTTTTTAGAATATTGATGTACAATTTTATGTAGAATATTTATATCTCTTCTATATCAGATTCTTCCAAGACCCAATTATCCATTTCTTTCTCCAAATTATCAATCTCCAATTTCACTTCTTTCAATCCACTTAGCGTCTCAATGTAATCTATATCATCTAGAGATTGTTTAACGAATTCCCATTGATCTGTCTCACATGTTTTAACAATTTTCTTCGAACATGCTGAACAATATTCATATGCCGGTGTCTCCAACTTGACAGATGAGAAAGTATGTAAAAATCCCCGTATTTGATGAGGTGTTTCACCCAAAATGGTCTCTTCTTGTGTTGGTGCATTAACTCCATTTGGACTCTGAAGTAATGATACTAGTAATTCAACAGCTTGTGATGCAGCTAACATGGCAATACCTGGTCTTGTCACAGTGCACATTTGATCCAAAGTCTTATCTGTTAAGCTGTCCCGAGGTACTACAACATCTTGACAAAAGTAACACCCTAATCTTTCTTTTGAATTGCCATAATAATTTCCATGCCTCATCACTAAGTAACTGTCAAATCCTAATGCTGCGTTAATAACAATCTTGTTATAGACATTTCCGAGAATAGTAGGTAACCATCGAGTTTCCCTTGAGTCCATTAGAAGAAAAACTGCATCATGATTCTTAAACAGATCAACCAGAGTTTCATAGTCTTGCTTTTCACTTACTTCATTCAGAATGCTATGGCCTATCATCGGTATATTTAACATAATTCCCTTAGCATTAACTAAAGGAAAAATCTTCCTTAGAGCTGTAGCAGCAGTTTCTGCTTTAGGTTTCCCACAATCAGCAAATTCAAATAATGGTTGACGTACAGGATTTGAATAAGAGACTGTACTGTTATCAACTAACGTTATATTTCTAACTCCCCATGCTAATAATGCTCTAGACACGTAACATCCTAAAGTCCCGGCTCCCAGTATAAGAACCTTTGTATTTTTAATAATATCTAAATTGATATCTGGAGATACTCTCCATTTCATTAATTTAAGATTTAGATCTACCGACTGTTCAGCTATAACCAGTGGATCGATTAAAGAACTTAAATCCATTAGACGTGGAGCTAATTTACCCTGGGTACTTCTTTCCCACCCAGTCACTTTAAGTATCATTACATCACCTTCAATCTGTGACGTTTGCTGAAAATTGTATTCTCGTCCAAAGCTTTTATCATCGGGTCTCATAAAATAAACAGTGACCTTTTTAGCTAATGGATTATGTCTCTTGTAAATTGTTAGGAAATTTTTGGTTAACGTAGATGGAACTCCTTCCATGTTGCTTAAATCTCTTAAACATAATATTTTTAAATCTTTCGATGTAGCAGAGTTGTAACGTTGAATTGAGTCATTATTAGTAATAATACAAACCCATTGATCCATTTCTTTGGAAAACCAATCTTTAATATCTTGACAATGCTCTACAGCAACATTGTGTCCATCAGTTTGAATATGCTGGCTTGTTAGAGAAAAAGATGGTATACATACCCAATAATAAAACTTATACTTCTTCAAATCTGCAAAACTTATTATACTAAAACCGATACATTTATTAATATCCTCAATACCCTGTTCAAATAATTCCTTTCCTCTTTCATTAAGGAATATCATTTTATCTAATTGTTTAAACTGCTCCAATACATTGAAGTTGAAGATGGCACCTCTTATTGGTATACCACCTTCATTTTGTTCCCAATTATTCTCATTAAAGCATTGCTTATTTAAGAAAAGATGAGATTTATCACTGTTTTGTACAGTCGATTGAACATCAACCCTTGCATACAATGGTATGCTATCAACATTCAATTGAGCAA
This sequence comes from Maudiozyma serrabonitensis, assembly GCA_030571355.1. Taxonomy (NCBI): domain Eukaryota; kingdom Fungi; phylum Ascomycota; class Saccharomycetes; order Saccharomycetales; family Saccharomycetaceae; genus Maudiozyma; species Maudiozyma serrabonitensis. The sequence continues at coordinate 78,112 of JAJLXS010000013.1, read as the reverse complement.
CATTCAATTTAATGTCGGAGAATTCCTTGAAAAAAGTTGTATCTATAAAAGACTGTAATGGTGCTACATATTTTGACATCTTTATGCTTTAAATAGTGGTCTAGAAGTGTAAATTCTTTCCTTCTGTAAAGCTTCCAATAAAAAGGGTTTCATAAATGATGAACCTTTTAGTAATGTTCTTTTAATATATATAGTGGTTGAAGGCACACAACGCGGGGGGCAATAGACAGTGCTAATACTTAAAAACGTGCATTTCATGATCCATTACAAATATATAAAAGGAGAAGCTTAATGTATCTAATATTTATTAATGTACAATATATATGGAGTTTTGTTAGTTGAATAGAAATATATAAGAAATATAATGCAGAAATGTGAAAGTTAAGAAGAATAAGTCTTACTCTTCCATCGGCGTATCTTCCAAAGTCATATCGTCTAACTCATCTAGTAACTCATCAATATTAATCTCTGGAGAATTATCTTCTTCTTCTTGTCCTGCTTGAACCTGTTCTGCTGGTTGTTTTTGACTCTTGTACATATTAATGTTCTGTCTCAATTCTTCATCTTCTTCTAACTCTTGTAAGAATAATTCGTAATCCTTCTCAGCACGTTCAACTTCTTGTTTTTGAGCTCTACCACCATAGTCTTGAGATGCTTCAATATCCTTATGTTCTCTAGCCATTCTCTTAAGCTTCCAGTTTCTGTTCTTCTTGGTTCTTCTTTGGTAGTGTTTCTTAACTAAGATAACATCAGGTACGTAATCACTTTGTAAACTGTCAAACATTGGAGAGTTATAATTAGAGTTACCAATGAAGTAACCCATGACTGCATCACCAGCATGTAGCACGGCACCCATGTGAGATTTGATGTAGTATACTTGATCGTTAACACCTAAATCTGTCGATCTTGCAACTGTAACATCTGCAAGAACTTTATTGCCTCGACTGAAACCGGTGGATTCAACGTCTAATACAACAAATTCCACCAATTGAGAAATCTCCGCTAAAGATGGGAATGCATCTCTCCAGTAGACGCTACTTGAAATGTCTGCTGTTTGTAAAGTACATGGATCCAAAAATTGAATAGTATTGGAAATTTTGCTACAAAGGACTAATCTGGAGATATTACCTAAATGAGAAGCTAATTTCTTTGGTAAGACAACTAAATCATCTCTACAGATTGGAGCAATTTCCACAGAGTAAGAAAATTTGTAAGTAGATGAACCAGTATGAGTATCTTGAGATATTAATTCTTCAGATTTTTTATATTTAATAGGAACAACAGCCTCTAAGAAATCAATCATCTTTGCAGCGTGGTTCTTTTGAGCATAAAAGAAATCCAACCCATCTCTAGATTCGGTGATGGAGATAGTATCAACGTGTGCATTGTGCTTCAAAATCAATTGTTCTAAGTATAAGAAAGTTCTCTTATGTGGAACCTTTTGTCTGATTTGAACTGTAGCTCTCCAGGTATTTGTTGTGTAAGATCTAGCACAGTCAGGACATTGCATAGCAATGACAACATATTCGACTTCAAATGTTTGTTGAATGATAGTGTTAGCCATAGCTTCACCTTGGACGGTAAGCTTAACTCTAATACGTCTGGAATGGGGTTCGGTCCAAATAAACGATGCATCCACTAATCTGACTTTACTTAAACCCTTTAAACGACGAAGACATATAGCCAAAAGTTCTCTAGATTCTAGTTCAGCCTTGATCCATGATGTAGGTGGTTGTAAAAATCTTTCACAGTTTCTACAGAAGGAAATATTAGCTTCTCTTGGAATACCTTCTGTGATATCAACTGTCAACTTAATACAGTCGTAACACATAACCAAACCAGCAGAACCATCTATTGGTGTACCACAGTTACAACATAGAACTGTAGCTCCCATCTGTTGCTGTTGTTGCTGTTGCATCAGTTGATCCTGATTTTGGTAGTGAATGTGGTTGTGTTGATCCATCCTGATATGTTGGAGATAGTTATATTATGGTTCCTTTTCGATTTAGAAAAAAAATAGGAAAGATTTGAAACTCTTAATATAATTCAATATCAATGTGAACTTAACTAGGTTATATAATGAGCAATAATCAAGAATAACTGAATGATAAGGACTAAATACAACTAAATCTGGTAGGTAGGTGGTATTTTAATGATCAAAAATTTAATTCGATGACCAAAAGTTTTTCTTCCATTCGGTGAGCGATGAGCTCTGAAAATTTTCACGCTGCAATACAAAAAAAATAGTGAATGATTCCTCACGACCCTTTTACCGGGGTTGGGTCCGATCAGTGCTACTGAGTGCATTAGCTCGAGGTTGTGAATCTTATCTACAGACGGATTATCAGAATAAATAACTTTATCATTTTATATATTTGTAATGTTATAATATTTACATGCCGGTTATAGATGCGTCTATTGTTTTAACTTTAGGTATCACTATTTGCGCAATGGGCCATTTTATCTACAAGAACATCGATGTTTTCTTCGTTAATTGCGCTGATAGGTATACTATCCCAACCTTGTAATTCTGCAAAATCCTGAATTTTCATATATTTCTTCATGGATTCAGGATTATTCGCATCAATATCTGCTTTGTTACAAACAACAAGTATGTTCTTGGTCTGTACTTTTTCTAATCCACCAACTTCATTGATTAATATCTTTAAAGTTCTCAAGGGATCTGGTTCGTTTAGACCAATGACAAAGACCCAACCTTTAGATCTCTCGATATGTTTCAAAAATTCCAAACCCATACCTCTATCCAAATGGGCTCCTTCTATAATACCTGGTATATCTGCAACGGTGAAAGTTTTTTCTCCTGGACCTCTCATGATTGTACCTATCGTTGGGCGTAATGTAGTGAATTCCCAACTTCCTATTCTAGGAGTAGCATTGGATATCTTGTTAAGAATGGTCGATTTACCTGCATTTGGAAAACCTACTAATCCCAAGTCCGCAATGGATTTCAATTCGAACATGAAATAACTTTCAAGACTTTTCCTCCCAATTTTTGCAAAACGTGGATTACGGATGACACTAGTTAAAAAATGCATATTTCCTAACCCACCTTTACCACCTTCTAATAAACATACCGGTTTATCTGTGATTTCATCCAAATCAATACCATATAATGGAATCTTATCCTTTGAAGCTTCTTCAACATTCAGACTTCTATCATATTGGGTGACATTACGGTTCAATTTCTTAAACCAATCCTTTACTTCATGATAATCCTTTGTCTTATCCTTAAATAACCACCCTTCACCAGTTTCATACTGCTCCCTGAATAATTGTATATATTTCGGTTTTTTATCTTCTCTTGAACGACCATAACAATCAATATCGATTTTAGATTCTCGTAATATATCTTTTAATGATCTTTTACTGTCACTCTTTATTTCTGTATCAACCAGAGTCCTTACAGTCTTAGGATCCATGCACCAGCGGACAACAGTTCCCTTTGGAACAGTAATCAGAATGTTTTTACCACGACTACCATCTAGTTGAGTTGCAGCACCTGCTTGTCCATCTCCAGCAATATATTTTGTCTTCAGTTTTGACAAGGAATTCATTCCTTCAACTGCCTGAACGTATATAGATCCACCATCACCACCATCACCACCATCTGGAGGCCCAACTCTCCTATTTGCATCCCTCAAAAATGATACACATCCATTACCACCATTACCACTTCTACATTGTATGATTCTAACATCAACAAAATTTCCCTGAGTATGATTATGTTTATTATATTGTCTTAAATAATTTATTGATGTAAAATTGGCAATTGACGATTGAACTTTGATGTATTTGGTTTCAGGTGGACTAGAAAGAATCTTTATTGGGAATCGTTCATTCTTTGTAACATGCTTATCAAATATCAAATTCTTTGTCTCTACATTTGCATCATGGTTTAATTCTGCATTATCATCTAAAGTGCCCAACCATTCTTCATTCTCCATTAAAGTTGGTGCATTATCTGGAATAGTAGTCGATTTCAGCCTTATAAACGCGGTTCTTAGTTTATTGATCCGTTTGAGAGGTAGCATTATGACATATATTTACAGACAGTGTTCTTATTTACTTCGAACTTTTGCCCTTGAAATGTTCTATATTCTACTAGTGTCCTCTTTATTTTTTTTTAAGCAATTGATGTATTTTCCTGATATAAAGGAAGTCTAGAAAATAAAAAAAAGGCAGTTCGAGATTAATGAATAAGATACACATTTCACTTTAATCAAACGTTTGATTCCCCAGGTTTATATATTTGTACTAAGCTCTATTACTTTATAAAAAAAATTATGTACAATTTCTTCAATTATTTATATGAATGGCCCTTTCTTTACAATGCAAGGGTAAAAACTTTCAATATTTCGATCATTATTACCTTAAAGTATTTATACAACTTCGTATTATGCTGAACTATCTGATTTTAGCTTGTTTTTTAATAACTCAACATTTTGTAACACTTTCCTTATGGAGTGTGGACCTTCACCGAATAATAGTAATTCAATATTGTCTAATTCACCCCTCCAATAATTGGCCTCTTTGTTCAATTCAGTCAAATGTCTTTGCAATACATATCTATTTTCGAGGGTATATTTTGCACGAGATAGTTTTATACTATTAAAATAATCTTTTAAATCTTCATTCAATGAAGCAAAATTTTTATTTTCATCACCATAATAGTTATCAATAATCTTCTGTAATTCCGCGGGAGGTTTCCAATTATCAAACACAAACTCTGAAATGTCTGGATTTGAGATGTCTACTTGCTTTACTAGTTCTACTGAAAGGCTATTAAGTAAATTAATATATTCTAAAGAATCTTGATTAATGTTTTCCAAATATGTAACATATTGCTTTAGATCCGGCCATGATTTGGCACCTATAATATATTCCCTATTCTCTATATCCAATTTATTTTCATTTGAAATTTGGTGTTCTCTTGCCTGTAATTTACTATACCTTAAGTCTGCTGTAGTATCTACTAATTTATAGTAAGTACCGTGAAGTTCTTCAAGAGACTTTAATAATGCAGCATCACTCGCGCTATCATCCGTCAATTTCCTCAGTATCTTCATCGTATCTTGTAATATTTCATGACTGGATTGTAGGACTTGATCTACCTCACATAGTGAGTCAAAATAAGTGTTTTCTTTATCATCAGACATAGTGAATGCAAAACTATTCCTTAGAGCTTGAAAGTTTTAAAAACGAGAAGATAGAATATAAAAACAATGGTATGGCCTTCAAACGAGATGTAACTAATGCAATGGTAACTTATATTAATGTAAACCTGATTAACTTTGATTGCTCACAAGCCTCTAATGCTTCTGTAATATCAACTCTCAGATTTAGTGGAAAATTTACTATCAGTTTACTTGCAATTTCATTTATTCTTATTCTCTTTTATTTTTTCATTTTACTGTGAGAACGGTCAACAGACTTTAAGTGCCTGAGATAATAACGAAAATAAAATTGAATCAACGGTGTTTATGTATACAAAAGGCGGAAGGACCACCAACTCACTGACACAATAACATCAAGTTTCTTCTAAACAACTTCGATTGAAAGGAAGGATACCGTTGGAGTCACCTGATTGAATTGTAAATAGATTGGTGAAATTATATATACATACATACATATAAATTAGGTGTACAAATGAATGAAGCGGCTAGGATGGATATGATCCAGGATATAAAGGATTCACTACGGTGCTCATCGATCCATTTATCTCAATGGAAGTTATTAAAATCTGCCAAATGGTCGATAGAAGCATTACAAGGTATGGAAGAGATTCCGTTTAATAGTAGTGATATGAGTGAGGATAATATGATGGATGCCAATTCGTCTAATAACCATGCAAAAACTATCTTTAATGAACGTAAAAATGGACGGATACCGAGAATGAACGATGGGTTTACTGAAGATGAATTTGATAAGTATTTATTAGCATCCTCGTTATTTGATTGTAAAGAATTTGATAGGTGTGTTTATTTTTTGGAAAATGTCAACGAACCAAGATTAAAATTTTTAAAACTTTATTGCAAATATTTGTCATGGGATAAGAAAACTGTAGAGAGTGTCGAGAATGTTCTTGTCACCGGGAAAGCAAAGGATTTAAATCAATGTAATGATAGTTCGGATTTAGGAAGAGACAATGAACAAAATTCTGATTCGAATGGGTTTACCAGTTATCTAAAATCAAAGAAAGATGGTAGTGTGCAACATATGGAAGATGGCCATCAATCTAGTGTGGCCCTTATATTGAAAGAATTGAGAGACTACCTCAACAAGAATGAATTGAATCTTTTACGTTCAAAAGAAGGAGAATTAGGGGTAGCATTGCTTTATTATTTGAAAGGTGTACTATTACATCAAAATGGTAACAAGCCACAGGCACTTACAGCATACGTTAACTCATTGAGTTTATACTCATTTAATTGGACCTGTTGGGTTGAATTACTTGATTGCATATCTAGACCAGATGAATCATTACTAATTTTAAAACATTTGAATGAACAATTCGAATTGAGTGAACAAAACCATTATGGAACCCAACGAATAAATACTGAGAATATCATGCTTAAATTCTTTAAATTATCTTTATTCCAAGAATTCAGTGGCAACATAGATGAATTCTTAGCGAACTTAGAGTTATTATTATCAATAACTCCGAATTTTGCATACCTAAAGGTTCAAAATGCCTTAGTGTATTATAACCACATGGATTACACGAATTCTGAAAGCATATTCGATCAAATAATAAAACTAGATCCTTACCGATTAGAGGATCTGGACATATATTCAAATATTCTATATGTGATGCAGAAACAATCAAAACTAGCATATTTAGCACAATTTGTTTCTCAGATTGATAGATTTCGTCCCGAGACATGTTGTATTATAGCCAATTATTACAGTGCTCGACAAGAACATGAAAAATCAATAATGTATTTCCGAAGGGCATTAATACTAAATAAGAAATCAACAAGTGCATGGACTTTAATGGGTCATGAATTTGTGGAATTGAAGAATTCTCATGCTGCTGTGGAATGTTACCGTCGTGCCGTGGATATAAATAACAGAGATTTTAGAGCTTGGTACGGGCTGGGGCAAGCCTATGAGGTACTTGACATGCATATGTATTCATTGTACTATTTCCAAAAAGCATGTGCTTTGAAACCTTTGGATCGTCGTATGTGGCAAGCTACAGCTGAATGTTATGCTAAATTAAAATATTCTAGTGGAGCAATCAAATGCTACTTGAGAGCATTACAATTATCCACAAATCCTGATCAGGAAGCGCAACTATTTTATCGTTTGGCTGAACAATATGAAGAAACTTCAGAGTTAGAAAAATGTAAATCTTATATGATAAAATGTATGGAACTAGAGAGAACTAATGAAGGTCTTGTTACAGATGAGGCAATAAAAGCAAAACTCTGGTTAGCAAAAAATGAATTTCAAAATAAAAATTACGAAGAAGCTTATAATTTCGCTATAAGTATCACAAACGGAACATCGCAGGAAGTTGAAGAAGCACGTACAATTGCTAGGAATTGTAGAATGCTTCTTAAGTAAATTATATCTAAAGTAAATAATTTTACTATCATTCAATAATTAGTGTCTCGATGACTTCTCATATAAAAGATGATGTGTATGCGGTGTACGGATTGTGCACTGAAAAAAAAAATAAATTTGTTACCTTATTCAATCCTTAGCGAGATGAGTTCCTTTATGTATACACAATAGAATAATATTAATACATTGAGGACAGGGTTTAACCTTTAAGTACATACATTATTTCAGTATATTCTATAAGCAATAACTACTGAAAGTATTAAACGTTTTTCCTATTAGTTTAGACATAATCTCCTGAAAAGAATTTGAACTTGTTGTGTATTAAATTCTAGGGAATGTCCGAATTACCACCCCCACCACCACCTGGGTTTATATCGGATGAAGAAGATAATGAATTCGAGGTATCCCCACCTCCGTTGGAATTTGAAGAAGATATGAGTGAAGAAAATGATACAACCCATGTTTTACCGCCACCTCCTCCTCCTGGATTTGATGACGAACTTGAAGATGATGTACCTCTTCCTCCACCTGGATTTGAAGTGTCCGATGTTAACGAAGCATCAGAGGATGAGTTGCTACCTCCACCACCACCTGGGTTTGAACCTATCGATGTTCTGGAAAAAAGTGAAGTAAATATACATATAGAAAAGGATACTAATAGAAAGAGACCATTATCCCTAATCAAAAATGACAACCGCCAAATTAAGAGAAGGAAAAGAATTAGAAATAGAAAACCAAAAAAGAGAAATAATGGGGGTACAATTGGATCTAATAAAGTGGAAATGCCACCTGAACATCTGCGAAAAATTATTGAAACACATTCAGATATGACATCAAAGAGATTTGATAGTGATAAACGTGCATTTCTAGGCGCTTTAAAATATTTACCACATGCGGTCTTGAAACTGGTAGAAAACATGCCTCAACCCTGGGAAGAGGTGAAGGAAGTAAAAGTATTATACCATGTATCCGGTGCAATTACATTTGTTAATGAAAGCCCACGGGTCATAGAGCCTGTGTATATATCTCAATGGTCTACAGCATGGATTGCGATGAGGAGAGAAAAACGTGATAGAACACACTTTAAGAGAATGAGATTTCCAGCATTTGATGATGATGAACCACCTTTATCGTATTTTGAAAATATTCACCCAACGGAGCCACCAGAAGCAGTGACATTAAATCTGGATGATATCGAAGATGCGGCAGTCAAAGAGTGGCTTTACGATGCAAGACCACTAATTGATAAGGAGGGAAAGGTAAATGGGACATCTTACAAAAAATGGAACTTAGATTTCGCTGAAATGGCAAACTTATACAGACTTTCTACCCCACTAAGAGACGTTGTCAATGATAAGAATTACTACTATTTATTCGATAAAAAATCTTTCCTGACATCAAAGGCTCTGAATACTGCAATTCCTGGTGGTCCAAAATTTGAACCACTATACCCGAAGGAAGAGGAAGAAGATTATAATGAGTTTAACTCTATTGATAGGATAATATTTAGGACACCTATCAGAAGTGAATATAGAATAGCATTTCCTCACCTTTATAACTCGAGACCTCGTTCAATTGAATTGTCTTGGCACAGTAACCCAATATCATGTTTAGTAAATAATGACGATGATTATGATATACCTGCATACTACTTTGATCCATCCTTAAACCCCGTAACATTTTTTGATATAAAATCTGACGTATCACATGAAACTCTTCAAAAAGACGAGGATGATCTTTCATTAACTGAATCCTTTTCACCTCTTATGACTGATCATGACTTATCTACTTCAATGACAAAAGATGCCATATCACTATATAACGCACCTTTCCCATTCAATAGAAGATCTGGGAAAATGGTCAGAGCTCAAGATGTTGCCCTTATAAAAAAATGGTACCTACAACATCCTGATGAGGAATATCCTGTTAAAGTTCGTGTATCGTACCAAAAATTATTAAAAAACCATGTTTTTAACGAATTAAAAAAGAAAAGGGGAACTAATTCAAAACACAATACAAAATTACTAAAAAATTTAAAAAACACAAAATATTTCCAACAAACTACCATAGATTGGGTTGAGGCTGGACTACAATTGTGTAAACAAGGTCACAATATGTTGAACCTTATGATTCACAAGCGTGGACTTACATATCTTCACTTGGATTACAATTTTAACCTAAAGCCTACCAAAACACTAACCACAAAAGAACGTAAAAAGTCAAGGTTTGGTAATGCATTCCATTTAATGAGAGAAATTCTCAAAGTTGTAAAATTATTGGTTGACGCACATATCCAATGTAGATTGGGAAATGTCGACTCATTTCAGTTAGCTGATGGTATTTATTATATCCTAAACCATCTTGGTCAACTGACGGGTATTTACCGTTATAAATATAAAGTCATGCATCAAATTAGGGCCTGTAAAGATTTGAAACACGTTGTATATTATAGATTCAACAAAATTATTGGGAAAGGCCCTGGTTGTGGATTTTGGCAACCAGCATGGCGCATTTGGATATTTTTCTTAAGAGGTATCATCCCCTTATTGGAAAGGTGGCTTGGAAATTTGCTGACACGTCAATTCGAGGGTCGTAATAACGAGGTTGTTAAGTCAACTACCAAACAAAGAACTGATGCTTACTACGATCTGGAACTAAGAGCATCTGTGATGAATGATATACTAGATATGATACCCGAGGGAATTAGACAAAGTAAGGCCAGAACAATCCTACAGCATTTAAGTGAAGCTTGGAGATGTTGGAAGGCCAATATACCATGGGATGTTCCTGGAATGCCTGAACCCATCAAAAATATAATTGAACGTTATATCAAGGCCAAGGCTGACGGCTGGGTATCTTCCGCTCACTACAACCGTGAACGTATAAGAAGAGGTGTGAGGGTTGAAAAAAATGTGGTGAAGAAGAATTTAGGAAGATTGACAAGATTATGGATCAAGAATGAGCAAGAAAGACAGAAAAATATGGAGAAGAACGGTCCAGAAATATCACCCAATGAAGCTACATCAATATTTTCTACAATGATTAAGTGGTTAGAGGCTAGAAATTTTTCACCTGTTCCATTCCCACCATTAACTTATAAGAATGATACGAAAATATTGGTGTTAGCATTAGAAAATCTAAAGGATAGTTTCGGGTCGAAGGTTCATATGAATTCAAGAGAGAGGGAAGAATTAGCTTTGATCGAAGAAGCATATGATAATCCTCACGAAACATTGAACAGAATCAAGAAATATTTACTTACACAAAGAGTGTTCAAACCTGTAGATGTGACTATGATTGACCATTTTCAAACAATTGCCCCAGTTTACTCAGTAGATCCTCTAGAAAAAATTACAGATGCATATTTAGACCAGTACTTATGGTATGAAGCTGATCAAAGAAAATTATTTCCAAATTGGGTAAAACCAAGTGACGCAGAAATCCCTCCATTATTAGTTTATAAATGGGCTCAAGGTATTAACAATATTACAGATGTTTGGGATGTCTCTAAAGGGCAATCTACAGTCATGATGGAGGCCACTTTAGGTGAACTATGCGAGAAAATAGATTTTACTTTGCTTAACAGGTTATTAAGATTAATAATAGATCCAAATATGGCTGACTACATTACTGCCAAGAATAACATCATAATAAATTTCAAAGATATGAGCTACATTAATAAATACGGTTTACTGAAAGCACATCAATTTTCTTCTTTTATCTATCAATTTTATGGTCTCGTAATGGATATTTTGATACTAGGTCACGATAGAGCTATGGATATAGCTGGCCCACCAGAAAGCCCAAATGAATTCATGCAATTCAAAAGTCCAGAGATAGAGAAACAACACCCAATTAGATTGTATTCCCGTTATTTGGATAAAATTAGTATCCTTTTCCATTTTGAGGAAGACGAGGCTGATGAGTTAACTGATGACTTTTTAGCTGAGAACCCTGATCATAATTTCGAGAATGCTGTCGGATATAACAATAAAAAATGCTGGCCCAAAGATGCTAGAATGAGATTAATGCGCCAAGACGTTAACCTAGGTAGAGCAGTGTTTTGGGAAATTCAAGGACACATTCCTAAATCGATTGTAGATATTAACTGGGACGATTCATTTGTGTCTGTTTATAGCAAAAATAACCCAAATTTATTATTTTCGATGTGTGGTTTCGAGGTACGTATTCTTCCAAAATTGAGAACAGATGAAGTAATGACAATTACCGAAAGTGCATGGGACCTGATTGACGAAAATTCTAAATTAAGAACAGCCAAAGCTTATCTAAAAGTTTCAGATGATGAAGTTAAGAATTTTGAGAGTAGGATTCGGGGTATTGTCATGTCAGCTGGTAATGGGGCCTTCACGAAGGTTGCAGCTAAGTGGAACACGACTGTAATAGGTTTATTCACTTATTTCAGAGAGGCCATTTTAACAACGGAATCCCTACTAGATATACTAGTTAAAAGTGAGACTGCCATCCAAAATCGTGTAAAGTTAGGTTTGAATTCTAAAATGCCAACACGTTTTCCTCCTGCTGTCTTTTACACACCGAAAGAGCTAGGTGGTCTTGGTATGATAAGTACTTCGCATATTCTGATTCCGGCCTCCGACTTATCCTGGTCAAAACAGACTGACACAGGTATTACCCACTTCCGTGCAGGTATGACACATGACGATGATAAATCCATTCCAACCATTTTCAGATATATTACAACTTGGGAAAATGAGTTCCTAGATTCACAAAGGGTGTGGGCTGAATATTCAGCCAAACGTCAACTGGCATTGGAACAAAACCGTAGAATGGCGTTCGAGGAGTTGGAAGGTTCCTGGGATAGAGGTATTCCACGTATTAGTACACTATTTCAGAGAGATCGCCATACTCTAGCTTACGATCGTGGCCATAGAATCCGTAGAGAATTCAAGGAAAATACAATTCAAAGAATAAGTACTTTTTGGTGGACAAATGCTAATCATGATGGTAAATTATGGAACCTGAATGCATACAGAACAGATGTAATCCAAGCATTAGGTGGTATAGAAACAATTCTAGAACATACACTATTCAAGGGTACTGGGTTTAACTCATGGGAAGGTCTATTTTGGGAAAAGGCATCTGGTTTTGAAGATTCAATGCAATTCAAGAAATTAACAAATGCCCAACGTACAGGGCTGAGTCAAATTCCAAATCGTCGTTTCACATTATGGTGGTCTCCAACTATTAATAGAGCGAATGTTTATGTGGGTTTCGTTGTTCAACTTGATCTAACTGGTATATTCCTTCATGGTAAGATCCCTACTCTAAAAATTTCTTTAATCCAAATATTTAGAGCTCATTTATGGCAAAAAATTCACGAAAGTGTCGTTTTTGACATCTGTCAAATCCTAGATGGTGAGCTTGACTCGTTACAAATCGAGTCTGTCACAAAAGAAACTGTTCATCCACGTAAGTCATATAAAATGAACTCTTCTGCAGCAGATGTTACCATTGACAGTTTGTACCAGTGGGAAGTATCGAAGCCATCATTACTTCATGAGGCAAAAGATTCATTCGATGCTACTTCTACAAATAAAATGTGGTTTGATGTACAACTAAGATATGGTGATTACGATTCTCACGACATTTCCCGTTATGTTAGAGCAAAATTCCTAGATTATACAACCGATAATATAAGCATGTACCCATCTCCGACTGGTGTTATGATCGGTATCGACTTGGCATACAATATGTATGATGCTTATGGTAACTGGTTCAATGGGTTGAAACCACTTGTACAAAATGGGATGAGAACTATTATGAAAGCCAATCCAGCTCTCTATGTATTACGTGAGCGTATCAGAAAGGGTCTTCAAATTTATCAATCGAACATTCAAGAACCTTTCTTAAGTTCTTCAAACTATAGCGAACTTTTTAATAACGATATTAAGTTATTTGTGGACGATACAAATGTATATCGTGTTACGGTGCATAAGACATTTGAAGGTAATGTTGCAACGAAAGCCATCAATGGTTGTATTTTTATATTAAACCCAAAGACAGGTCATCTATATTTAAAGATTATCCACACCTCCGTATGGGCTGGTCAAAAAAGGTTGAGTCAATTGGCAAAATGGAAATCTGCGGAAGAGGTCAGTGCCTTGGTTCGGTCATTACCCAAAGAAGAACAACCAAAACAAATTATTGTTACACGTAAGGCAATGCTGGATCCTTTAGAAGTTCACATGCTTGATTTCCCAAACATTGTGATTCGTCCAACCGAATTGAGATTACCATTTGCTGCGGCAATGGCTATTGATAAGCTATCTGATGTCGTAATGAAAGCTACTGAACCTCAGATGGTTCTCTTTAACATTTATGATGATTGGCTGGAAAGAATTTCGTCCTATACCGCGTTCTCTAGATTGATACTACTTCTCAGAGGTCTAAAGACAGATGAAGAGAAAGCGAAAAGAATTATTCTAGGTGATCCAACAATCCCGATTAAAAAACATCATCTGTGGCCATCATTCTCCGATGAGCAATGGATATCTATCGAATCCCAGATGCGTGATTTAATATTAGTTGAATATGGTAAGAAGTACAACGTTAACATTTCTGCGTTAACTCAGACTGAAATTAAAGATCTAATTTTGGGCCAGAATATCAAGGCACCATCGGTCAAAAGACAAAAGATGGCAGAACTTGCAGCTGCGAGAGCAGAAGACAGATCTGCCAGTGCAACATCTGTCATGAAGACGAAGATGGTTAATGCACAAGGTGAAGAAATTGTTGCGGTTACATCTACAAATTACGAGAACCAAGAATTTAATTCGAAGAACGAATGGAGGCAAAATGCTATTGCTAATAGTCTACTTTATTTACGTTTGAAAAATATCTACGTTGCTTCTGATGATTTTGTGGAAGAAAAGCCAATCTATGTCTTACCAAATAACATACTGAAGAATTTTATTGAGATTTCCGATGTGAAAATACAAATTGGTGCCTACTTATACGGTAAAGCTGTTGATGGTCATGCTAACATTAAAGAAATAAAAACTGTGGCGCTAGTTCCACAATTAGCGGATAATAGATCTGTTCAACTTGGAAGACCCCCTATTCCAGATTCTAACTCAGATATTGCTGGCTTAGAATTATTGGGTTGGATTCATACCCAAGGAAAAGACATAAAATTTATGTCTGCAGCTGAGATCAGCACTCAAATATCTATTTTTGGTAATAACAACAATAAAGACAACTTAATTGATATCAGTATATATTCTGCGCCAGGTAATGTTTCACTGGCGGCGTACAATCTTTCCGAAGAAGGGTATCAATGGGGATACAATAATAAAGATATCATGGATGACGATGCTGAAGGGTTTGAACCAAGCTTCAGCACCTACGCCCAGTTACTTTTATCCGATCGTATAATGGGTAACTTTTTAGTCCCAACAAGCAAGGTATGGAATTACTTATTCATGGGTACGAGCTTTAATACAGAACTTGAGTATGAGATGAAACTGGGTATTCCAATAGAATTTTACAACGAGTTACATCGTGCAACGCACTTTCTACAGTTTAATAATATTGGAAGTAACGAAGATCTAGAAGCAGAACAAGAGAGTTTATTAGCCTAAGATATTATATAATGACATACATAAGTTTAAAAAAATGTATAAGGTGATATTTTTGTAACGGTTACTTTCTATCGTTTTAATTAATACCTATGGTAGTAAAGTAAAAACGTGTGGCCTTGAGGCTCTCGGCTCATTGACACCATCGAACCAAAGGGACGGATGAAAAAATGAATTGGTGAGATTTTATCGCTGACACTAACATAGTAAATAGTCTTTAACTTTAACAGTTGTTCACTATGAAAAGACCCTTACGAGATCTACAACAATTGTCAGAAAGTAGATCACACTATAAAAATTTCGTGTCTAACAAAATTATAGAACTTACATATAACTAAGATATACATGGGCAGACGTTCAACCGGAGCTTCTCGAAGAGCACGTCATAGAGGTAGAAACCCCAATAATACCCGAGCAAGACCACGCTCGAGAGATACAACAGTAGCGTCTTCCTCATTGTACGATAGGTTAAATATACCAGGAACTAATACAAATGAAAACAGATCCTTCGACAACCCCGAGATTCTAAAAGAACTTACACCTGCTTTTGAAGATGCAATTTATAATCTGCTAAGGAAAGGATTTACGTTTGGTGATCTTGTTCACCTGTTCAAAGTCGATAGATATATACTCAGAAATGTTTTCGAGAGATTAAATTTAAATATTATTATTCGAAGAAATAACAACTCATTTGGGTATGGACAATATCCCACTGAAAGAGCTACTTTAGAAAATACCACTTTGCATGACTCAACTACGCGATCAAGACCAACTATAACAAATAACGTACCTCAAATACCTTCAAGTCCATCGAAGGAGAAAACATACAGAAGCATAAACAATTTACCACTACAGCCTGCAAGCATGAATGAAACTACTGTCAATTCAATTACTGCATTCGATGAAAACGAAATTCCATCAAATGGATCTACCGTAAAATATGAGTCAGGCACAAATGATGTTCTTGATCCAACAACTCAAAAAGGTAGTCTACGAATATTGGAGGTTGTAAATCCGTCGGACGATATCCCACAAGAAGTTACAATTCCACGAACAAAAAGTTTATCTGAAGAAACAACGAATTTGAGCGTTTCAGACCCAAACTTAAAGTCGCCTATAGAAGTAACAGAACCAATAGCATCAGAGGTAACAGGCTCAACGATACCAGAGGTAACAGGCTCAACGATACCAGAGGTAACAGGCTCAACGATACCAGAGGTAACAGGCTCAACGATACCAGAAGAAGCTCCCCAATTATCTCCATTACAGCAGCTACCTCGTCAGTCTAAAGCCATAGAACTATTCACAACAAATGCATCTAAAATGGGAAAGCAGGAGCTGACCCAAAAAACGTCAAATATTTCTTTAGACAAAGCAGAGAAAGCAGAGAATGAGGATAGTATAACTCCTATAGCGCGTAATACTGACGTAGATAGGTTAATAAATGAGGGTGCATTGATTACTACTGATAATGCTCCTGTTTCCACAGGTGTAAACACGTCACTTCAGAGTCCTACTGAATATACTGTTATTCCAGAGATATTCACACCTTCTATTGAAACTTCGACCAGAAAAGAGGTGCCTGAAGTTCATACCTTTCACACTACAGTGGAAGGAGCGCCTCTTTTGCCTATCGAAAATGCATCCATTGAAGAAATACCTTCAATTGATACTACAAATGTTTTGATACAAGAAGAACCTGCACATCTTACTGCAAACACTACAGCAGAAGGTACATCTATACCGTTAGCTGCAAGCAGCGAAGAAGGGGCTACACATGTCTATCCCTCAGAAAACGCAAAGCCGAACTCTCTACGTACACTTTCTGCTCAACACTCCATGTCAAAAGTGGCGTCTACACTTCCTGTTTTAAATAATACAAAGGAAGAAGTATCTACTCATTCTACTGGTAGCGCACCACATCAGTACATCGATGACCATACAGCTATCTCTACGGTTGAGCCGGACCAAAATATGGATATCCAATCTGATCTTTCCGCAAAAGAAACGGAATCTAATAGATTAACCTGTGATTTGTTAGAAAAGTCTGAAGATGTATCTCAATTAGAGACCAAACATATGGAGACAGAGACAAGAAGTCTCATAGCAACTTCTCCTTCCGAATTAACGAACTCAACTGATCCTGCGACATTTTTGATACCAGATGATCCTCAAAACCAACTCGTGAACACACTAACATATCCAGCTACAGTAACAGAACCAGAAGATACCAAAATGCAACAAAAGCGAGAACCAGAGGATACACATCCGGGACAAGAACAAGTAGGGACCTTAACGGTACAAGAACCAGAAAATTTAGAACTATCGCACAGTTCGCGCGATATTATGTTAGAACAAGAGCAAGAAATACTGGAACCCTATCAATCGTCCGACGACTTGGAACCAGAGCAGGAAATTGAAAGTTTAGAGCCATACCAATCATCTGATGATATTGCGGAGGTACCATTTTTAAGTGATACTAATAACCTGACTGAAAGCCTAAGTTCGAAGCCTCTCGAAATGTTGGGAACAGATACACTTCCAGTAAATAATGCAGATAACGTACATGGAACTCTACTGAAAGGGCCGCATTTTAACTTCATTAAAACTGAGAAACCTTTAACTCTTAATACTCCAACAAAGGTATTAATAGAAGATGAGGAAGAAGATACTGGAGAAAAACAGGAACTCCAAAGGGAAATCAAGAGTGTGATGGACGTCAATGACCCTTACAGAATTAAATTTTTCAACACTACAAATGCCATGCAACAACAGGTGCAGAATGCTATAAAACAACTTAGCCCGATTTGGGCCCAAAATAAACAGTACGTTAATTTCTTTTCTACCAGGGCTGATTTTAGACAATTTGTCAATAGGCTTCGTAAAAGTGCAAGAGATATCCAAGCTTTTTGCAACGTATTAGATTATGATTATGCTCATTTACACAAGGAGATAAACCCAATTCCTACAGTTTTAACAGGATCTTCTAGAAAGTCACAAAATCATATTGTGCCTCAAAATACCCAAATTGCTAAAGTAGAGTCCATCAATGGTGTAAAACATAAAACAGAACGTGTCAAGAAACCGACAATCGGAGCTAAACCCGTCAATAATATGAAACATAATCCTGCGAAATCAAGTAGAGGCAGTGTATTTGATATTAGTGGTATTTACAATCAGCCAAGTGTAAAGAGAATGACAAGTGAGACAGAAATAGAGAGGCATATTGGGAGTTCTAATACCAAGCCCACGAATAACAAAAATGATTCTTCAAATAAAAAGGGGGAACAAGGAGCCACAGGAAACACAAATACTAAAAATATTCATTATAAAATCCCTGGTGATATAAATGAACCAACAATAGCCAAAACAAATAATAATGTCAATAATAGAAGGAAGCCAAGTTTGAATAAAGAAACTAAAGGCTCTGAAAGTCTTATAAATAGCCAAAATGTTCCAGCAAACCCATCAGGCAGACAAAGAAAGCCGAATAATATTTCTATTGATAAAAATAGTGAATTTCCTAGTTTTTATCAAGGTATTCATGGAAATATGAGACAAAAAATTCAAAATCTCCAGGAGGCTCTTTTCGAGAAAAGTACAGGTAGCGCTACTAAGAGTCATTCAAATGGTTCGATTGAAAATGAACGTACCATGTACCATAGCAATCACCCTTTAAGAAGCAAATCTAATCCAAACAATGGATCTAACTTCACCCCACTTCCAACCGGACCCATCAGGTTACCTGGTATAACTTCCAGACCAACTAGAAGATATTCACCAAACAGAAGCACAGCCAACTTTATAAATGATAATGAAAGACGTACCCAACCGTTAACATTTTCAAGTAGTTATCCACCCCAACAAAATGCGATGAATTTAGGCACACGTTCTCCTGATAGGAACAACCTCGAAACATTACCCGTAACAGCACAACGTAACGACAAGTACAGCGATTCAAACCTGCCATCTGGTCCATCTAGAAACACCCCAGAACTCCAAATGCGTAGTCGTAGATCATTACCGATAAACTCTATGACACAGTTACCACGCAAAAGAACATTTAATGGTCCACAAGGTTCTGTGGAGGAACGTGATACATCCACACTTCCAAAGAGGCCCCATCTTGACAATGTACCAGAACCTCAAGATGAATGGGATAATAAAGATGAATCAAAAATTGTAGATAACAGTTTTATCCAATTATCAAAAGTATGTATAAGATAGTATTATCTTCCGTAGCAAATATTCCATTTTTTTTCTTTTACTAACACTCATCTTTTTTATGTGAACAGTCTAAACCAAGTTCATTCAAACCATACCATTCAATGCTACCACGTTGAACATGCATATTCTTATTTTATGCCCCCAATATTCTAGAATATATCACAGAAAAAGACTATCTTACGTCACCTCTTGTCAATAATCGTATCTTAAATGAATCATTGAAAGCTAACATATTTTGTAGGCTACAAACGTAATTTCAGAAATTTGAGGTCATCGCAAAATATTTTGCACGGTTAGTACTGTGGGTTACACGCGAAAAAATGAAAAAATACACGATCCAGGGTTATATAGTGTATATAAAATATATAAATATACAATTGGACACAATAATGAAAATACGTGAAATCTTAATAATAGGTGATTTATATTTAGCAGATCACAGAATCCTCACACTTTGGTTGTGTAATTTATGCATATACTTAGGGAAAGGAATTAACAAAACCTAAACGCTTGTTGAGAAGACAATTTACTAAAGTTATTACTGAATTTTTCATTTTGATAAAAAAAAAGCTTACCCAGTAATAGTGCATTAGTTTCACATGTCTGAAAATCAAGAGAAGAGGAGGAAAATAGAACTAAATGCTAATATTACAGATAAACACGTTATAACCGATGCTAATATATCTACAACAGCACCAAGTGATACCAACGTTAAACCAAGAAGACGTACAGTCAAATATCGCTTCGAGGAATTGAAGAGAAAACCAATTAAAAACAACGAAGAGCCTGTCGTCTTAAAATCAATTCCGCAATCACAAGTTCTAAATACAGCTTTCAGTAAGAATCGTAGAGAAATTGATGCTCTAAAAGTGTTACAACCCGCTCATAAAGCTCTCAGAAGAGTACCGTCATACAAATCGAAGACTGAGGAAACTAAGGATGGAATTAAGAAAGAAAGAGAAACTGATGAGATGTCAGATCATGTTATATGGAAATATAGCCCAATATACAAGGGGACCCCGGAGAGATCTAGCAATAGTTCTCCCGATCGAGAAAAGGAATATGTTCCTAATCTATCAAATCCACCTTCAACACCAACAGTTTCAAATAAGTTAAGATCCGTACTAAATTTCACATATTTAAATGATTCAAATGAAAATATACAAACTCCAATTGAAACAATAGAGGAAACGAGTGATATTCAAAAATCTAAACTAAACGAAAGAAACTCTTCCAAAGATTTATTAAGGAATATAGATGATATCTTAACTGAAATGAGAGAGGATACAGATCTTCGACTGAATTCTGAAAGAATAAATGGGCTTCCATCATCACCAGGAACTTTAGATCGTCCTGAGACCCTATTATTAGAGAATCACATAGTGAAGCTAGAGGAATCTAAGGATCGACGAATTAAAGAAAATATTCAACTTCACATAAACAATTTGCAAGAGGATGAAGGAACCAATAAAATAGACATCCAAAAGACCACGCATCTAGACAAAATACCGAAAAATAAAGTTCGATTAACATTGAAAGATGCAGTTATCGCAATGACTCAGCAGAAAATATCCGAGGAAGAATCTAATTCAAAGCATCCCCTTGACAGAAAATCAGTTGAAAACGATGGTGATTTAGATAATGAAGAAGACGATGAAGTACTATTTGATATCATTTCTCAACAGAAGCCTAATACAAAATATGATTCGAAGTCAAAACAGAATGAACTAACCACGACAGAAAGTGATGAAATGTTAGATGATTCACTACTGGATATATTCGATGACCTTGAGCAGAATCCCCCGGTTCCAACGGAGGAACAAGTTTGTGATAAAACTAAAACAGTCCCACAAACAACTTACCCTAATAGTGAGAACAATAAAACAATCGACGAGTACTCTGAAAGGGCTAAATGTGCTAATGAAAAGAAAGGGGTGTGCCGATTAGTTGTTCTTTCAATTCGTGAAATGACACTCCCAAAGATCGGCATTCAGAAAATTTTAACTTGCGTTGATAGCAAAGGTTCCAAGGTACCAGTAGTTCTTCGTAACCCGTGGGCATATTTAGATATCTATGAAGGTGACGTTATCCATATCATAGAGGGTAAGAATTTTGCAAATAAAAGGCTACTATCACAGGACAAGGACCCCCAAACACTTGTCGAAAATGACAATTTGTTGATTCTCCATCCTGATTTATTACTTTCAGCAACAACTATCGGGTCCTCTGCAAAATGTTTGAGATGTAGTGTTATTGATAACATGTTCCAGGATATAAGAAATGAACAAAGTATAAGTATGACGATCGGAAATATAGTGCATGAGTTGTTACAAGACGCATTCAAATACAAACTTATACATAGAAAAATTACAATGGATTATTTTACAGAGAAACTAGATGAATTGTTGGACATGTATTCCTTTGCTATCTTAGTATGTAATGAAAATGTCGAGGATGTGAAAAACACAATCATGGAAACACATATCCAAAAAATATTGAGCTTTGTGAACAAATTTGTAACATCTGATAACTTCGAGAGATATGTCCCAATTGCTAATACGAAAAAAAGCCAACCTATTTCCCTCTCAGACATTATCGATATCGAAGAGAATATATGGTCTCCATCGTTTGGACTGAAGGGGTTTTTAGATGTTACAGTCGATGCAAATGTAGAAAAAACACATCAAATTGTACCTTTAGAAATCAAAACAGGAAAATATAAGAGTCAAGCGCATGAAGTTCAAGGATTGATCTACACACTACTTCTCAGTGACCGATATGACATATTTACTGATTTTTTCCTATTGATGTATACTTGGGAGGAAGGAATGGTCAAATACAGAAGGTTATCCGACAAAATTAGACATATATTGATGACAAGAAATAAAGTAGCATCTGCCTTAAATTATCGTCTTTCAGAAATAAAGGGTAGAGGAAGAACACAGTTTCCTGTACCGACAGTGGAAGAGAATCCCTCGAACTGTACTTATTGTTATAACAAGGCTGTGTCAATGATTTTGTACAAGCTTGTGGAAAATGGTGACGCAGATGGATGTAGGATTCCTAAAGAAGAGTATGAGCAATTAACAGCTCACTTGCAAACTGACACTGGAAAGTGCAGAGAATTTTTCCTAAAATATAATGATCTTGTGACGAAAGAAGAATCCAGTGTCTGTGCTTCTAATCAAGATCTATTTCTAATGACAGGAGAGGCTAGAGAGTCACATAATGGTCATTGTGTTCATAATCTAAAAGTATCTAGCATTAAAAAGGACGAAGATATTAATGGACACTATTTATATCAATTCAAGAGACGACAGACTGCTACACAACAACATTATTCAATTTTACAGTCACAAATATCCCTTGGAGATAGGGTTATACTTAGTGACGAAGAAGGACATTTTTCAATAACGTCAGGAAATATCGTCGACTTAACTGACGATTCGATAACAGTCTCAACAAAAAGAAAGTTATTAAACAACAAGATATCATCTGGAGGAAACCGTGAATCTAAAATAGAGAGTGTAATAGACCCTACCATAAGGGAGTCTGAGATCATATCCACGCAAAACGAAGTTACTTATAGAATTGATAAATATGATATACAGCAACCTTTATCAGGTGCAAGATTTAATCTTCTGAATCTTTTCCTTCCCCCAATAAAAAAGGGTGCATCTGTGCTTAATGAGAAAACCAACGAACAACGAGTCTTGAAGTTATCTGAAGGTGGTGATGAAAGAATGAGAAAATTTCTTGTCGATAATGTAGCACCACGGTTTCTATCACAGGACAGTAAAGCATTACTTCAGAATTATCTTCCCGGTAATTCTACTTTTAATGAGGATCAACACAGGGCTTTGGATCTCTGCCTTAGAGCAGAGGATTATGCGTTAATTCTGGGTATGCCTGGTACTGGTAAGACTACATTAATTGCAGAGATTATTAAAATATTAGTTAAAAACGGTAAAAAAATATTATTGACTTCATACACACACTCTGCTGTGGATAATATTCTTTTAAAACTTACAGATACTGATATTAAAACCATTCGGTTAGGTTCAGAGAGAAAGATACACCCCGAGACTAGAAAATACATAGTAGACTATACTTTGGCCAAGAGTTACAATGAATTTTTGAGTATAATAAATGAAACCTCATTAGTAGCCACTACTTGCTTAGGTATTAACGATTTATTATTTTCTTATAAAGAAAAGGATTTTGATTATGTGATTCTTGACGAAGCTAGTCAAGTTTCTCTACCCATTGCATTAGGACCCCTTCGTTTCGGTGAGAAATTTATAATGGTTGGCGATCATAATCAATTACCACCACTAGTGAAAAATGAAAGTGCTAGACTTGGCGGATTGGAAGATTCTTTATTTAAGATACTTAGTGAAAAACATCCAGAAAGTATGTCAGAATTAACATTACAGTATCGTATGTGTGGTGATATTATGAAACTATCCAACTTTTTAATATATGATAATAAATTGAAATGTGGTACAGAACAGGTTAATAATCAATCATTAAGTATTCCAAATCTTTCATTTATTTCGAAATATAAATTATCAATTACTCAACGAGATTGGTTAGTTGATATTATGAATCCTCAAAGAAGAGTTGTATTTACAGATTATGATAGAAATGCAGATATCATTGAAAATATTGAAGGTGATAACATTATTAATGAAGGTGAATGTAAATTAATTTGTCAAATGGTCGATGGTCTTATTTTATCAGGTGTACCGTGTAATAGAATTGGTGTTATGACACTTTATAGAGCACAACTAAGATTATTACAAAATTCATTTAAAGATAAAAAATATACTGGATTAGAAGTTCTAACCGCTGATCAATTTCAAGGTAGAGATAAGGATTGTATTTTAATCTCTATGGTAAGAAGTAACGATGATTTAAATGGTGGTTCATTACTAAAAGAAGTAAGAAGAGTTAATGTTGCAATGACTAGGGCTAAATCCAAATTAATTATCTTGGGCTCCAAGGATACTATTAGTTCAATTAGTGGCATAAAAGAATTTATCAGTATGTTACATCGTAATGGATGGATATACAAGTTGCCTGCTGATTGTCTAAAGACTTACAATTTCGAGAATTCAACTTAGAAATGTAACAACCCCCTCCCCAGTTCTATACACTTCTAACCAAGATATTTACATATATATAGATATACATGCATACAAAAAGAAAAAAAAAAACATAATATTGAAACGTAATACGGACTTTTACACATAACAAAGTAATATACACAAATATATATTCATGAATTTGTTTAATTAAAATTTGGCAGTGACTGTTTCAAAAGCAAGATCATCCACAAACCAACTTACTTTATTATCAAATAGTTC
Organism: Maudiozyma serrabonitensis; assembly: GCA_030571355.1. Classification (NCBI taxonomy): domain Eukaryota; kingdom Fungi; phylum Ascomycota; class Saccharomycetes; order Saccharomycetales; family Saccharomycetaceae; genus Maudiozyma; species Maudiozyma serrabonitensis. The sequence goes on along the minus strand of JAJLXS010000013.1, from coordinate 53,310 downwards.
ATTCACAACGGCAGATGGCATTGAAGTATCCTTTAAATCAAAGATATGATGCATTGTTTCTTGTTTAGAGGAACCCATAGTAACAAAACAAATTGCACCGGCATCTTCCATAACAGGTAAAGTAATAGTAATTCTATCACTTGGTGGTTTTGGAGAGTCTCTACACCACATAACTTTTCTAACCTTTTCTTGAATTAAATATTTGTGATGATCCCCTGGAAACAAAGAGCACGTGTGACCATCAGGACCACAACCTAATAATAACAAATCTAATTTATTTGGTAACAATTCTTCATATTCAGAAGCTATCTTTTCATAGGCTTCGGCTCCTGCATCCACCAAAGAATCGTCAATTGGGTAAACTCTTGGTAATACAGATAATTTATCAAGAACAGCATCCTTAAATGCACAATAATTACTATCTCTATGGTCTAATGGAACGATACGTTCATCAACAAAATAGACGTTCCATTTATCCCATTTAATCTTTGGTGCAATGGTAGAATCATCTACTAAACCCTTTTCAAGGCTATTAATTAAAGAACCACCACTAATAGCAACATTGAAGAATTTTGAATTCTTTAAAGCATCTTCTTGTCTTTGTACGATGTATTCACCAAGTTTATGAGGCAAGTTTTCCTCGATAGAATATTTGTGGATGTTGACCATTGTTTTAATGTTGTGAATGCGTTTTTTTGGTATTCCTCCTACTGTGATTGGTGCAAACTAATACTAAATTGTATGTATAGATAAACGTAGACTCAGACACACACACACAAACGTTTGACTAAAACTTTAAACAAAATTTTATATTCAGTTGTAATTACAAGATTTCTTCCAGTCGTGAGTCCCTTTTTTCTTCTCCCTTTTTGAAAAATTGCTCCTTAATTATCTGAAATTTTCCACTTTCTCTATGTAAGAATTATTCGGTGCATTAGGTAATAAAAAAACCGCCTCTCTGCTGACCAAAAGTGAAGAGGCATACACAGAAAAACTGTTTGAAGTGTTCATAAAATAGTATATTTTGTATATCTACCCATGGTAAAAGCATACGCCTTCAACTATTTAATAGTGCTATGCTAATCTTGATCTTGTATAATTGGTATCAAATATATTTAGTTATGTATGTATGTTACCCGCACAACCCGTAAGAATTTTTTTTTTGTTTTTTTTTTGAGCAAAATATTGAATTTGTTTACTTTGAAGAGGAAAGGGACATACAGATGAGGTTTGGGATAAGAAGTAGATAAGAGTTGATATTAGTCTAGCAGTTGTAATCCCGTGTGGTTTAGATCGTCGAGCATTAGAATATTTGCGTATATATATATAGAGAGATCAGAGTTTGATTTTATTTTGACTAGAGATAATATTAAAAAAAAAGTATGGCTGTTTGCAAAGTTTGTAAAGGTACGGAGTTTGTTCGAGATCATTCGAATGCCAATAATGATTTAGTTTGTAAGAATTGTGGTGTTGTTTCTGAAGATAATCCTATTGTATCCGAAGTGACGTTTGGTGAAACGAGTGCGGGTGCTGCTGTGGTTCAAGGTTCGTTTATTAGTGCTGGTCAAAGTCATGCGTCTTTCTTATCACATGGTGGGTCCAGTGCGTTAGAATCTCGTGAAGCTACATTAAATAATGCTAGAAGGAAATTAAGAGCAGTATCACATGCGTTACGTATTCCAGAATATATTACTGATGCAGCATTTCAATGGTATAAATTAGCTTTAGCTAATAATTTTGTTCAAGGGCGTCGATCTCAAAATGTTATTGCTACATGTTTATATGTTGCATGTAGAAAGGAAAAGACACATCATATGTTAATTGATTTTTCATCACGATTACAAGTAAGTGTATATTCTATTGGTGCTACATTTTTAAAGATGGTTAAAAAATTACATATAACGAAATTACCGCTGGCGGATCCATCTTTATTTATACAACATTTTGCAGAAAAATTGAATCTTGGTGATAAAATGATTAAAGTTGTTAAGGATGCTGTTAAATTATCACAAAGAATGTCAGATGATTGGATGTATGAAGGGAGACGTCCTGCGGGTATTGCAGGTGCATGTGTATTATTAGCATGTCGTATGAATAATTTACGTCGTACACATTCTGAAATTGTTGCTGTATCACATGTAGCAGAAAATACTATACAACAAAGATTAAATGAATTTAAAAAGAGTAAAGCCTCAAAGATGTCTATTAAGGAGTTCCGTGAAGATACTTCAAAAGATTCAGAATCACGTCCTCCATCATTTCATAAGAATCGTCAAAATGAAAAGAGGATAAAGACTCAATTAGCAAAAAATGAGGCTAAAGAGACAAGTGAAGAAGCATTAAATAGAAATCCAATTCTATCACAATTTATGACAGCTCAAGATTTATCGTCAAAGGAAGTTTTATTTTATTTAAAACAATTTACTAAGAAAAGAGAAAATTCCGTGAAACGGATTAAAGCTACACATGGTATAGATGATGAAGATATGCTAGTACAGGATGGATTTACCAAAAAAGTTACACCAATGGAACATAATAGTGGTGACGAATCCTCGAATGAAGACATTGATGATATTTCTGCATTAGCTCGTCGGGCACGTCGTAAGAGACGTATATTACATGAGGATGATATCGAAGTGAAAGAAGAAGAAGAAGAAGAAGAAGACAAGGTAGAAGTATCGGAGACAAGTACCCGTAATTGGAGAACAAGAGGACAAAAAAAACTATTTGTTGCTCAAGAAGAAATAAATAGAGAAAGACGAGAACAAATTGAGGAAGATGAACTTGTTGTCGGTAGAAGTGGACATTTCCAAGATGAAATTGACGGTTATTCATTAGAGACAGATCCATATCGTCCACGTAATTTACATTTATTACCTACAACGCAATCAATGTTGGAATCTATTGCAGATGATCCTGATAATTTAGAAGATGTAGATGATGAAGAATTAGATGCGGTAATTCTTGATGAAGATGCTGTAAGACTTAAAGAGCGTATTTGGGTTGGTATTAATGAAGAATATTTATTAGAACAAGAAAATAAAAGATTAAAAGAGGAAGCTGATCAATTGACAGGGAATACAAGTCATAAAAAAAGACGTACAGGTAATGGTAATAGTCGCGGACGTAAACGGAATAATGCACAAGATTTACCGGTTGTTCATACAGCAGTTGGTGTAATGTCTCAATTGGAAGATAAATCTGGATTACAAGCTGCATTACGTGCCGCTGAAGAAAGTGGTGATTTAACAACAGCAGATAGTGTTAAAAATATGTTACAAAAGGCAAGTTTTTCACGTAAAATTAATTATGATGCAATTGATGGGTTATTCAATGCACCAAAATCAAAATAGGAGAGAAAAAAAATGGATGAATATTTCATGTATTTATATGTATATATATATATTTCTATCTTTAATTTATTTATTTATTGTTTTTTCAGCTGTACCATTAACGATATATTTACACATTTCTGTCATTGTATCACCAGACCGTATTCTAAAATCTGCAATACGTAAAAGATGAAAACCTGCAGTCATTGCCAAAAAAGCATTAACAGCAGCTAACAAATTGTTTTTTGGTGTAATAACAAATGACCAACGTGTCCAAATAGCTGCTGTTGCTAATAATGAAAGGTTTTGAGCACCTGAAACTTTCTCAACTGGCCTCCTTGCATCGGAGAGCCCAGCAACAACAAGTCCCCATTTTAAAGTTGGAGCCCAAAAATGTACAGTTTTTGGACCTGTTTCACTTTGCCAAAATTTTCTAAATGCAAACCGTACTGTCGACATAATACTAATATATTTCTTTATATTACTCTAAATCTTATGTAAATATTCCTGTAAATGAATTTGCAAAAAACTGACTTTCTTTCAATTGAAATATCTAGTTTTTCTAATGATGGGTATACGTAGTATATATATACACTGGATAGAGTTCTGTGATTCAACTTTCAACTTGAATTTCAAAAGAAATATTCAGAATTGAGTTATTTTAACCTTCTCAATGGTATCTGTCTAAATATATGTATATATATATATATTGAGGTGTCAAAAATTTTTCAGATTTTCTTGCCGTGAATTGTTGATTATGAGTCGTTTTTCTTCTTCAGCCTGCACGCGTGACTCTTCATTTTTTGGTCACTACAAAAAAAGTTTTCGGGTGTCGTGCGAAGTGATGTGGAAGAGTGAAAGAGATCGAACAACCCATAAGACAGTGGATTGTGTGACAACTCCACCCCGTGTTGACCGTTGTAGAGTGTGGATGTGTTGCAATGGAAGAAGCAATTCGTAGAAGTCCCTTTGGCCCTTGGCTGGAGGGAATCGTTCTGCTTTTTGAGTGGGAAACATACAAACAAAGCTCGGCGGCTAATGAGCTGTTGTTCTTGTTGTCACTATGCACGGTTGCGTGTTTTTGCGGACGCTTTACGATATCGCGTTCTACGGCACGCTTCAATTAAATTTTTAATTTTTTTTGGTTTTTTCAGCCAAAAAGCGAAAAGAGAAGATTTTGGTGATAATAGGGGCATTGGATACAGGAAATTAAACTTGATAGATAGATAGATAGATATACAAAATAAGGTTTAATTGGGAAACCAGTGATAGAATTGTACTATATCTAAGGTTTATAAGATCAGCGAGTGATCTTTTATTCTACCTTTGACCGGTGTACGCAATACACCTTATTATTACTGATCATTTACCTCTCTTATTTTCTACACCCTTTATTTTTCCTGGTATTTCATCATCATGACTACTTATGTGAAATTGGTTAAAGGTGCCACTAAGATTAAGATGGCACCACCAAAACAAAAATATATTGATCCTATTTTATTAGGTACTTCACAAGATCATGATTTTAATGAAATTATACGAGCTTTAAGACCACGTATTAGAGATTCTGCTTTTACAGTTGCTTTTAAATCTTTAATTGTAATTCATTTAATGATCCGTGAAGGTGATAGAGATGTTACAATTCGTTTTTTTTCAAAAAATTTAGAATTTTTTGATATTTCAAATTCTTTTAGATCAACAAATGGTAAATTTGAAGGTCAAGTATTGGATAAATATTGTTCATATTTAAAATTAAGGTGCAATGAATTTAATTTAATTCAAGTTGATTACGTTAGAGATGGTTATAATTCATTAAGAAGTATAATTAATGATAAAAATAATAATTCATTAAATAAAGCATTAAATCATGTTGAATCATTAGAGACACAAATTACAGAATTATTGAAAAATAAATATTCAATTGGTGATTTATCAAATGATTTATTACTTTTTGCATTTAAATTATTAGTATTTGATTTATTAGCATTATATAATGCATTAAATGAAGGAATTATTACATTATTAGAATCATTTTTTGAATTATCACATAATAATGCAGAAAGAACACTTAATTTATATAAAAAATTTGTCAATTTAACTGAAAATGTTGTACGTTATTTGAAGACTGGTAAAGCTGTTGGTTTAAAAATTCCTGTAATTAAACATATTACAACTAAATTAGTTAGATCATTAGAAGAACATTTAAGAGAGGATAATATTACACATAATACCTTTAATGATGAAAATATAACAGCAAATAATAATGAAAGTTCACCTACAAAAGGATTAGCTCAGAAAAGATTAGATGAAATTAGAGAACAAAAGAGACAATTACAAGAACAATTAGCACATCCACAATTATTAATTAATGCAACTGGTAATAATAATAATCCAATGATGATGAATCAAGCTACTACTTTACCAACATTACCAACCATGAATATAGCCGAACAACAACAACAACAACAACAACAACAACAACAACAACAACAACAACAGTTACAACAATTGCAGCAACAACAACAATTGCAACAGCAACAACAACAACAATTACAACAACAGCAACAACAACAATTGCAACAGCAACAATTGCCAATGATACCTCAAATTACTACAAATAATCCATTTATGAACCAAATGCATACACAGGCTCCACAATCGTTTACACAGATCCCATTACAGTCATCTATACAGACACCTTTACAATATTCAAATACTACACCTATGATGATGGGACAAAATGGCGTTACTACAGTACAATTGCCTCAACAATCACCTGTAACATTACCGCAGCAGATTTCAAGATCCGAACAACAACCGCAACAAAGTGGTAATAAGAATCCGTTTTCTATGAATAATATACAACCACAAGAACAAAATAATCCATTCTCTCAAAAGAATTACAACGAACAGACCCCATCGACAACAAATAATGTGGCTGCTAACAACGCTGTGAACAATAACCCATTCTCATTACCAACTCAGAATCATGTTTTACAAACTGCAATGACTGCACCTGTATCAATTAATCAAACTGGACCACAATTTACCCAGCAATTCAACCCTCAGCAGTTCAACCCTCAACAGTTCAACCCTCAACAGCAACAGCAACAACAACAACAGCCGCAACAACAAGAGTTCAGCCTTATCGACTTCTAACATAGCACATATATAGATTATAACAATAACAAATTTAGTATTTATGTACAAATTTTTCAAAAATAAATTTTATAAAAAATCGAATGAAATGATTCTTATTTTGACATTTTTTCACTTATTATTATTATTATGGTTAAACTCCGTTAGCCCGTTTACTCATGCGGAGAAAGTTAAACCCGAAACGGACAGAGGGGGAAAAGTCAGCCAAAGGACTTGACAGATTGAAAAATATTTTCTTTATTTCAAACAGGAGTCATCCATTTATATTTTTTTAATATAAATAGACAACAGCTAGAACCAAAAAGACTGGAACAAATGGTCATTTCTTAGGTGGTGTTAGTTTACTGTCTTAGATCCATTTGTTATTCTCTTTTGTTTGTTTTTTTGTACCATTTCCTTTAAAAGTATTGATCGATATTTCTATTAACGATGAACTCCGATTGCAGTACAAACGTACTGTATAAACTAGCAGATAAAACACAGTTATTTCCTTTACAAAATAAATTAAATAGAGCTAATGACACACTCCGTCAAACTAAACATACACAATATAGTAATCAGTTCCCTGAAGAAACTCAATTTCCTATGTCTTCTTCTTCTGTGATTTCAAATAGTAATACTTTGGTTGGCAGTACGTTACAAAATATACCAACTGATCGTACTTCAACTTGGGGGGATGAATTTCTTCAAAATCAAATTATACCTTCACAAAAACAGATTCCTAAATTTGATCGATTGTTAACAAATTCAGAAATTGATTATTCTTTGAGATTCGGAGATAATAATCTTGGCCCCGCGAAGAGCGCATCGATTTTACATTCAGCCGTACCTAATAATTATACCACAACTAATAATTTAAAATATCAAACTTACGATTATTATAATGTGGATCATGAAATTCAACAAATACAAACAGAACCTAGAAATATGATGTGTGCTCCAGATGCATTACAAGAGGAGTTTGAAGAATTAGAGAAAGAGTTGGAGGACTTGGATTTAGATACAGTGATGACAAGCACTACTACTACATTGTCAGACTCTCAACAAAATTATCTAATTGATGAAAGACAATTATTTAGAAATACTGCAACTGAATTATATACTCTTAGTGTAGAACATCCCGAATACATTTCAAAAGGAACAAAATCGAAAATAGTTAACTCAAAATTTATGAGTATGATGGAAATGATAAGCAATGGTTCTGTAAATTTGAATAATACTCAAACAGAGTTATGTTCAACAACTAATAACAAACCAATGGGTAATAAATATATAATCATTCCTGAAAATATATATAATTAATTTAAATGCATTATTTTTTAATTGTCATGACTTCTAAAAGAAAATCCAACTTCTATATAGTGAAAATTGATTATTAACCCAGTTAAAATTCTTTCATTTCAACATTTCTGCGTACAGATTCTTGATTATTATCCTTTGTATCACCAATGAATTGTAATTTATTCCCTTGACTCTTTTGAGTTGTTTTGAATTGTTTCATTGTATTGTTATTATTATTATTATCAGATTGATTTGAATCGGCCCTTTCATTAAGATAAGTGGATTTATCACTGACATTCTCATTCTCATATTCTTCCTCCTCTCCAATTCCAAGAAGACCAGATCGTACAGTATCAACGAAATTCCATAGAGATTTCGATAAACTTGGATTTACAGAAGATGAATTAGCCTCAGGGATAGTATTTCCAACTTGTATGATATTCCTACTTGAAGAATTACTAGTATTAAATACATTAGCCCCCTGTGTTCTGTCCAATTTTTCTGGAGAATCATTGTCTGTTTCACTATCCCAATTTAAGGATTTCTCCAATTCATTCTGTAATATTTGATCAAACTGATTGAACATAGCAAATGGCTTATTCCATGCAGATTCCTCCTCAGGTTTCGATGATCGAGGTTCAATTCTATATTCTGGTGAAATAGGTATCTCTTTCGTCTTATTACTTGTCGGAGTTCCATTTTTTTTAGGTTTTAATGTCCTTGTACCACCACGATGTAAACTATTTACACTGTTCTTTTCTGATACTGGAGATGTATGATTTACTGCATTAGAAGGTTGTTGAATATTGGGAGGCGATATTGGCATACTTTGTATTTGCGGTGGTGGCACATTTACTGGGGTCGGTATGGAACTACTTGGGGCATTAACATTTTCACTTAGATGCTTTGTGACTTGTGCTTTCAATTGTTGTAATTCTTTGGCATGTTGGTCATACAGCTTTTGTTGTTGAATTAATTGTTTTTTTAAATCTTCAATGTTTTGTTTACTTTCAAATAAATCCATCTCTTTACTAGCTAAGCTTTTCAATAAACTGTTAATATCCATGGTATCTAAATTAGCTGAACTAGATGTCAAAGAACTACTTCTCGAATGAACTGAAAGTTGAACATGTTCAGGATCTATTATATTTGAATTACCAATACTATATTTCCTAATTGGAACATCATCATTTGATTTTAATACATTATTATCTGATACATTAGATTTATTAATAAACGCCTCTGGTGAAATCGGTGCCATAACTGGTTGTATAAGTGATCTTCTCTTATTCAACATAACACTTCTTCTCTTTGGGACGGCACCTCTTGGATGAGGCACTGACTTTAAGGGCTTGACATCGAATGGTTGCTCCGGGGTTGCATCTTTGTTTGATATCAAATTCGAGTCTAGTTCATTATCATGTGTTGATTCAAAATCTTTTAATGGATGATCAACTATTCGCGTTGGAGTTATTTGACGTTGTAAATTAAATTTAGAAGTACTACTTATTATTGGTGATTTGGGACTAGAGGTAACAGAATTATCCTTCGGGAGATTGCTATCTTGACGATTGCTTGATACAGATATCTGCGTGCTTGTGTCAATATTTAGTCTTTTATCGGTCTCGTCTATAAATTCATCAAATTGATTCATTGTACACGTTACTTGGTGATAATCGTTGTTCTTGGTACTATAAAAATATTGTAGTGTATTGCCAGTAATATATCCTCATGTAATCAAAGAAGAAATGATAAACTAATTTTTTTGGTCTTCTGATCAACAAACTTGAACTCGTTGGTTCCAATTGCATAATTCAATTCATACAGGTAGATCATCTCTACGATTTAGGTGCTTCGCCATACCTCCAAGCTTTTTCTTTACCTTTTTTCTTCGCGTCTGACAGTCTGGCCTCTGTCACTTTTTCTGTTTTGTTTCATGAACAATGGAGAAAGAACCTTAAAAATATTTCCCAATCGATCCTTGATGCAATTTATAACTCCAGAGCTTAAAATCATGAAACGTACTGTGTAGATATTCCTAAAAGAAATTAAAAGGACTACTTTGCCATTGGTTATCATCTGATGTCAATGGCATGAAACTTTGGATAGGTAATGCTTCTTGTTGCGTGCCGATAACTTGATAGGTATCATCAGAATCCATAATAATTTCTTGATAAGGTTGCACACCAGAAATATCAAATTGAGTATTCCCGTTTAACTCACTTGTCAATATGATATCTGGGTGTAGATCGCCATCTAGATTATTTTCCTCTTGTGGTTCCATGCCTATTGTCCTGGGAACCATATCAAGTTTGCATTTAACGTCCCTTAATATTGGAGGAACGGAGTCAAGTTTTCGTTTCAATAAATTTACTTTAGAACCTTCATTGACATCGTTTATATTATTTAGCAATTTGTTGTACTCTTCTTCTTCAATTACCTTAACGTTCTCATTAAGAATCCCCATATTTTTTCGATGAAAATCAGTAATTTTGTATTTATCACAAAATTCACTTATAGACACGACTTCTAAGCCTGTAGTCGTACTCATTACCAAAAGTTCCTGCATTCTATATGAGTTGTTTTAAATTTTATCTAAAAGTGATAGAGGTTCTTATAATATTAGCCGCTTACCTTTTTCGGGTCCCTCTTTTGAGTTGGCCGTCTTGTTTCTTCCAAATTTCATCTCCAACATAATTAATATATATAAGGAAGATATGTTCACAAACAAATAACTTACAATTTCTTTCCCCAACGTTATCAGTTAAATTTATCATTAATTTAACGGTCATCTTCTCTTTTATTTAACTGTGTCCTTCATCTAATGCATCATCAATACAAAGCTCTCATCAATACCCCAAGAATTAGATGGGCATCATTATTAATCTTTGGAGGAATGACGACAAGAAAGTATCTTCCATTCTTGAAGACAAAAGTTAAGTACATACACCTGAGGGATGAAGATATTTTATTCATTATCGGTCTATCATTTATTTAATATTATTGATATCATCTATATATACATAATTATGTAATGTCACATATTTGTTTTTATCTTTCAATAATTATAATATTTATTAATATTCAAATTACAAGATTTATTACCATTAACCAAGATCCTATTTTCAATCTCTAGGAATTGAATCAAATAAAACATTTTTACTATGTTTATAATCGATGTTTAAGTTGAAGATACTATCTACGCACCAATTCCAATTGATCACAAATATACCTTCTTTGGCGTGCAGGGGATCTGCCTCCATAATTGCATCTCTGAATTTTTTCATCTGTGCCGGTTTCGATGCTACTAATATGTACTTTGGAGGTTTAATATAAGTACCATCTTCTAGTTTCACTTTCCTCAAGCTTCCATTTTTTGAATCTTCTTTGTGATTTAATTCGAAGTTTTCAAAATTTTTAATTGAATTATTATCTAAAATATTAATATTTTGGATACCATGCTCCTTCAAGATTGATGATATCACCAATGGCCCACCAGGGATATCACGAACTAGATTAATACTAAAGATCCCGGCTCTTTCGAATAATTTTTTAGTTTTGCTTACTTTATCAAGCAATTCTCTCGAGATATCGGGCACGATATAATTATCAATATCAATAAATTGATTCCAATCAAAGGGTAGCTCTGAATTAACCTCATTTAATAATTTAAAGATGAAATCCGGAGTCACCGCGTATCGAAGATTTGGGAAACTTAATGCTTTAAGAAACTTTGATGTTCGTAATCTTTTGGGTGCAATAATACAATTTACTATATCTTCATTATCACTATAATCGTCAGAAAATAATGTGATACCCATTATACCCAAAATGGTTTTATCTAACAAGGATAATCCACTTAAATCACAACCTGTGTTAACAGCATATATATTAAATATATGACGTCTGACAGTTTTCCCATTTTCTTCAATGTAATAATCACATCTCTCAAGTTTATCCTTTGCCTTGTTTGTCATTTCTTTTCTTTCTTTAATCATAGCTTTTTCTTGAGGTAACATTGCAACTTTCCCATTTTTACCCTTTTTATGCTTTTGATATTCATTTAATGATTCCATATCACTATGTAAACGTTTAGCTGCCTGAGCCGCAGCTGCTCGTCTACTACCACCACTACTCATCAACTCTGACGATTCCCTTTGTAAAATAGGTGAAATATTAGACGATTGACGTGATACACCGAGCGTACTTAACATTTTAGATGGAACAGTCATTTTATGGTGAGAATCATCTTTATTACTATTGTCAGGGGTCGAAGTTGAATCTTGATGAGTGTTTTTTGAAACTTTATCATTCTTTTCATCTTCATCTGAAGATACTTCCTTAAATAAGTTAATTGCATTTGTATATTTAAGAGCTTTCTCTTTCTGTTTATTAGTAGCTGCTTCAAGAGTTCGTTTTCCAATTAAAGAGGTATCAATTATATCACTAGCCTCAAAAAAAGTTTCATTCGTAGAAGTTACAGTATCATTTCTAGTTGGTTTTCCAATGAGTCCATTTTTTTTAGGATTGGTATCATTGTTCTCATCATCAATCTTAGTGGTAGATCCCAATGACTCCTTTGAATTCTCAGATTCCTTTTTATTAGGACGCAGGTCCTCGGGAGGCTCTTGAGTTTGTAATAAAGATTCATCATCAATCTTAGCATTGTTTCGTTCGAAAAATGTCATTTGTCCAAGATTCAACATCGCATCATTTTTAATTTTATCATATTCATGAAATTCAATTTGATCTGGATCAACACTTGAATTCTGTTTATAACATGTTTCTAACCATAAATGATTCACTACAATGCAATGACCCCATTTTTTAGCCGTAATGAATTTTTTACCCATTGGAAGTTGTGAAATCAAATGTGTGTTTTTATTTGAAAGTTGTGTTGTACTTATCCCACCCATTAAACCAACCAACCTTTGAATATACGTTCGTTGTGGACCAAAATAATTTGTAAATGTCATAATGCATGAATTTTTATTAAAAATTTTTGAAGGGAAGGGTGCAAATATTATTTTCCCTTTCTTATATTCACTTGTAATAAAATTGTTTTGAGACCACATATTAAATAACCATATTAAATTACCAATATTTTTCCCCTTAATCTTATCACCTGTGGTAGATGATGTTAATAAATCATATTCTTTGGATTTGGTAGTATATCCAAGAAAACAATCAAATGAATCAGAATGATTTAAGACGTCAGAATCATTTAATTGGTGATATATTTCACCTCCATAATGTTCTATAATTTGTTGTAAAATAACATATGCATGTGATGACATTGATATATCCATCCCAATTAAAAATTTCCTATTCTTTAAAAACTGATCACCTGAATCTTCAAAAGTCATATCACAAACATGATCCCACGCATCAGTTATTCTATCTTGATTGATTAAATTATCCTTTAAATCAATTATATGTTCATCATATGAAACGTTTTTATTTTCTTTGAAACATTGAATTAACCATGTTGGATAGACGAATGTCATAGTGGAAGATGCAGGTAATTTCTGAACCACCACAGAGACAAATTTATCATCAGAATCATTAGCAATTATATGCGTAGTTCTAGTGTTAATGGATTCAACATAAGTACCACCTAGGGCTTGTATCATTTCTGAATAGAAAAGTCGTTCAGCGGGACCTCTACAACATTCTGGTGAAACAAATACTTGAGCATCCTTCAAACAATGTCTAAGATCTGGAGAAAATAAATTAGTCTTGATATGTCTTTTATTCTTAATAGATTGTACCAACCATCCTGTTTTTACTACTGGAATTAAAAAATCGAATGCAGCTATGGAGTAGAATGGGAAATTAGTCGTCTCACTGATAATAAAATGTATACCTCGACTACCATAATTCTCCACAAACCAATCCTTCATATTATCCATATATATATTAGTGTCAGGATTATAAGTATAAACATTTTTAGCACCATTATCTTTCAATTGTTGAACCGATGACTGGACAGCCGCATCATCTAAACGTTCGCTCTTAATAATCAGAAAATTCAGTTCGACAAATATACCAGCCATTCTGCCAAAATATGCTAAGCTCTAATTGATCTCAAATTATCTCAATATCTGAATAGATCAATACACTAGGCATAACCCTTTTTTTGTCAATGATTAGTTTATGTACTTATCATTATTTATTGTTCCTGTTGTCTTTTCTTTGTTTACATCTTTTAATAATTTTTCAGTGCTAACGCGACAACAAAACCCTATAGAGAAGCGATGAGAGCGGTTTTTCACACCCTGTATGTTTCAGTGGGAGAGAAAAGGATTTTAATTTCCACTCAAATTCAAAACGAGGACGACGCGTTTTCGATTTGAGTGAGAGAGAACCTGGGCGGCAATAATCTGAAATAAGAAATTGGGAGGAGAAGGATTTCTAAAGGAACTTTAAACCTATCGGTATTAAAAGCTCGACATTGCAAGAATGAATATGATAACATTGAAGGATTTGGTAGAGACTGGATAGTAGCCTAGTACTAATGGAGATCACTAGGAGATATAAATTGAGACGTAATTCTCATATTGGTTGTATGCAGGACACCATTGTTATTGATATCAATAACTCTAAGTTGGTTTTGATGATCGAGTCAAGTATAAACAATGATAGCCTAGATTCTGATACGAAAAATAAAGAGATAAGGGAACTGATCCAAAATGAACTTATTATAGTATTAGATATGTTAGCCAAAGATATCATAACAGAACATGACATTAATATTAATATAAGTTTATTCAAGAAGGGTGTTCCTCTGTGGTATTGGAATAGTATTTTAAACAAAGTACTCTCTGAAAATTTTATATCTTTGTTTGAACACTGTAATTTTATTGTAACCTTACAATCAAATGCAGATAGACAATATTATCAGGATAATAACTCGATGCTACATAAGTTCCAGGCAGCTATCACTAAAGAAGAGATGCCACAGGAAGAAGATGAAGAGAATGAATTGTTAATAAAACTTGCTTTACTTCACATTTGTAATGAGAATAATTTGACAGATGAAGATATTGAACTTGTAATAACAAATTATCATTCCTTAGAAGAAATTATAAATGACTATTAAGAATAAAATTTATATAGCTGAATATTGGGTATAAAGGATTATAGAAGAGAGTGAAAAGTTAACTTTGTATCGAAAGGAAGATACGTAGAAGAAAATATCTTTAATGAATATGCTTTTGTGTGTGTGTGTGATGCTAGCTTGTTGGTAATATACATAGATTGTTATTTCTTTCTTTGAGTTTTGTTTTTTGTTTAGATATTGGTTCTTGTTTCTTCTTTTTATGTATTTCCTTTTAGTTATAATTGTTTTAATGCAGATTTTAGGAGAGCAAAAAAAAAAGCTTTTTGTAATTAATAGTCAGAGAGGAAGTCCAGCATTGATTCATCACTATCGATCTTTTTTGATTCTCCGAATGCTAGTTTAGTTGGGTTTGATTTTGCTAATAAAAATTTTGTCTTATGATCATTTAATTTTTGAGAACAAGGCGAAAGTAATGTATCAGTTGGTGATGCAAATTTATCTCTAAGTTTCAACTGAATGTTCTTCTGAGTGGTAGATCCTTTTGAAGGCCACTGTCCTAAGTTCTTTTTTGATTTGAAAACAGATCTTTGTAAAGAGCCAGAAATGTAACTGTTCCTTTTAACATTGATCATGTTAGAATTGTTGGCTACATTGTTACCGTTGATGCTACCCTTACGTGGAGATACTTTATTTTTAAATCCTTCCCTCTGGAATGTTTCTAAAACATTTTGTCCTTTATTCTCTTCCTTCATATCAGCCATTCTAACTACTGTTGTAGTTTTGGAAAACTCTGCTGATGGTGTCGATTGTTGGGATGTTGGCATTTTTCAGAGAATTTAAAATAATACTATTTGTAATAATAATAAAAGATAGAAACTATATTGGTCTATATCTACTACTAATAACAAAAGGTTAAGATATTGATTGAGATTAGGGTGTTTCCTATGTAGTAACAATTGGTTCTTATATCTGCAAAATAGAAAGAAAAAAAAGTATCTTTCCAAGTGTGATTGTGGAACTTTAAAAAGAATATAAGATTCTTATTCCAATCACCAAGCTAAACCTGTTGCAAGAACACGAAACATTTCCAAAAATACTTTGTATCGGGATACAGATCATTACCTATAACGATTTTTTTTTGTTTTTTGTTAGGCCTCACGTCGAACAGTTAACCTTTGTGAAACTTTTTTCATTGCTAATTAAGCCTTAAACAGGTAATGATTGATTTTGTTTACAAATTACCCATTTAGGAATAGTAATGAGAAAAATGAGAAAATTACAAACCCTAATCACGTGCTATACCCTAATGTTTTTACAGTCAAACCCTAGGGTTTGCATTTTTGAATATTTTTTTCGGTTCGCATTGTTCCTTTTTAGAAGGTATGCCATGCCATTTTCTTTTTTTTTCAATGAAAATCGAAACATAGCCTCTAGCTTTATGAGCAACATAGAAAACAAAATAAGAGTGATACGGTATTACAACATAACTAAAATCCATTATTGCATTTTATGGTTATCAAAATCATTCTCATCAGAAATATACATCGAAACACTTGCTAAATTTCAACTTTTTCTTTACTAAATTTTAACAAAGAAAGCCCGCTGATTTCCTTTTATTCATTTTAATCTCTTTTGCATTTCATAATCAACAAGGATAAATGTTGTCTATACGACATAGAAAGCCTATTTTATTTTGGTCAATAGTCACTTGGATTATATTGGCAAAATTTTGTTTAGGTTCTTCCTCATCCAGTCCATATGAAACATGGCCTGAAATTAGTGTAGAAGAACAAAATGCGATAAGATCCGAAAGAGATATCCAAAATAATATTACGATAGATCAATTACCATATGTAGGTGTCAATCTACGATCAGTATTATTTAATGATGAAACATTTGAAGAAGTTTCGGAGATTAATACAACTACAAGTTTGAATGGAACTGATACCCTTAATAATTTTGCATCCATGTTAAATCAAGGAATTGGTAGTTTTATATTAGATATTGAAAATAAAAATCATACATGGTATATTGTAGATAGTAACATGCAGGTTAAAGATTTCCTTTCGACATTAAAGAATTTCTTGGATGAAAGTAATAGTAATTTATCTGCTAATATATTATTATTTTTGTTAAGAATTCATGTGAATAGTTTAGATGGTAGCGATACTATTACTGATAATGATAGAACGATAATACGAGATACATTAAACCATACAACTTTAAATTCCACAATGAAGAGACAACTTTCTTTGGAATTCAATGAAGATGAAAAGGCTAAAAGTGTTAGTAATAATACTCTGTCAACAAATTTAAATTTAACAGCATTAATTGAACAGAACTTTAATACAAATTACATTTATAAACCATCAGATCTTCTGACAGATAATAATCTAACTTTATCTGCAAATATCCTTAATGTATCTTCATCAGTTTCGTCATTAGAATGGCCCACATTAGAAAAGTTCTTATATTCGAAGCACAATAGAATCGTCATTGCAGAATTAACTTCGATGTTAAACAGTAGCATGAGCTCATATGTGTTTCCTAACACTATTTTACATTTAGATAGAAATAATTCAACATTAACATGTCCCACAAATACAGAAGAATTTAAGAATATAAGTTCTATTCAATGGAGACTTCTTGAGGCTCCATTTGATTATAAAAGCATTCAACAATATATGCGTTGTGGGTTTTCACCAATAATAACTAATAGTTTCAGCATTTTAAATATTACAAAGATTACACCATTGATAAATAGAGGTATTATATGGTCATGGAAGAAAAATGAACCAAGATTATCCAATTCAAGATTACTTATGGGTAAAGATTCAATGCAAGCATATAATTGCGCTATGTTAAAATTTACAGCATCTAACGGATCGGCTTATTGGCAAGTTGATAATTGTTATTCCACTCGAACCATGGTTTGTAAAAATAAATTCGATCCATTTACTTGGACATTATCAAAGGAAAAACATAAATATTTCACATATTATAATGATAATGATGATATATTTTGTCCCGATAATTATACATTTTCCTTACCAATCACTCAGTTGGAACAACGATCATTGGATCTTTATCTAGAGAGTCTAGACACACCAAATTTTAATCTATGGATCAATTTAAATTCTATTGCAGTGAGTAATTGTTGGTTAATTGGTGATAGAAGTTATTTGTGTCCATATTCTCGTTCAGTCTCAAAGAGAAATTTTGTTTCCATGTTAGTTCCTGTTGTAATTATTGCAGCTGTATTATTGGTTTGTGTTCTGTATTTAAGTTTGTTAAATGTTCCAATTCATGATAATCGTAAGAATTGGAGAAGAGTAGTTAATAAGATCTCTAAATCAGAAATGGAAGGTGTTCCATCGTGATATAACATTACTTTGAAAGAAGGATTAGAAGGAGATCTTATCCTATTTCCCTAAGAATTTTGCATAATTCTCCACCGCATTATATACGCATATATATCTATATATTAATATACCCATTATAACTGGATAAATATGTGTTTATTTGTTTTATTGAGAAAGAATATATAAAATAATAATTATAGCGTAAGAAAATATGGTTTTCTTAAGATGATGGTAACATTTTGATAACACGCCTAGTTAACCTTCTTCTCTTGAACGAAGAATCTATTAGGAACTCATTATCGACTGATAAATCCAAATTTCTATCTGAGGCCCAATCATCGATATTATAATCGATTTCCCATTCGCTATTTGGATCAAATAACCATTGATCAGGTGCCTGCACCTGGGACAAATCTTTCACACCAGGTGGAGGAGTTTGAGCTCTTCTATATTCATCAGTTGGGTTAAATAAAGATTTAGAATAAATGAAGAATTTCCATGTAGTTGGGATTAATCCTTGTCTATATATTTCAAAGATCTCCACATAACGAATTGAAGGTGGTTGGTCTAATATCACATCATATTTTATAGTCGATGTGGTTAATGTCGTCGTTGATATTTCTTGTTTGTTTTGTGATTGGAACCAATGTAATTGTTTCAAACGAGGTAACAATTTTGGATGTGTTATTATAGCGGCTAACCATATAGTACAACTACATAATAAACTCCAATTAATAAAAGGTGATAACCATTTAAATGTAATACAAGATAATAATAAACCTACTAATAATAATGTTGTAGTTCGTTCATCCTTAAAAGCGGCAGTTTCATTTAAAAAACTTGATAATGAATCCATCATATGTAATTGACTTGTAGTCAAATTTTGAAAATCTCTTAAATTAAGAACTACTTGCATTCCATGAGTAATCTCTTGTGGTGTTGAATTAGTAGCATATGATGATGGTTCATGTTTAAAAAGGTCATTAATTAAAGATTTCCCAATTTTATCTCTATGAGATTGTCGTGAATGAGTACCATCAAAATATTTTAAATTATATTGTTCAATAATAATTCCCAATGATAAATATAATAAAGGTAACAATATTAAATATATTGGATTATAACAAATTTTAGTTAAAATTAATAATATGATAATCATTTTAGAAGGTTGTCTCCAAGTTAAGATTCTAACCATAGTATCTTGAAATTCAAAGACATTTTCCATTCTTTCTGATAATTTATGAACGTTTGATGCTAATATCGCAACCGAAACTTCTTGATCCACTACATCAGGTAAAATATGTTCTCTTGCAGGTAGAGGTTCAGGTACCAATCTACTAATTAATTTATCTAAGAATAATGCAAGAAATGGTTCTTCATCTTCTTCTGCTGTAGGTTTCATATTGGTAGTTTTATCAATATATTTTTGTAATTCTTCCATTGCTAAAAAATCTGTCTTTGTATCATCATTATCCTTTTTTTTACCATCTAATTGTTGTTGTTTATTCTTTAATCTAGTCAAAGAGACATTAACTAACGAACTTGCCATTTTTGTCAATAATTCTTTATTCCAAACTGATTTCGTACTATTATTTTCGTTCTCTTCAATCATTGAAATTTCATCATTAGTGGAGTCAATATCGTTAAAAGCAGCTAATAACTCTTCGGCGTTAAGCATAGAATCTAACAGTTCGATATATTTCAATCTAAAATATTCCTTCATCTATAACAGATAACGATACATGCACATATACAACTATATAGGTCTACATTTTAAGTTCAGTACAAAATCAAGATAAAATTTCTCCCTTTTTGCTTCTTCTTCTTATTTAAACCTTTTTATAGATTTAAAGGATACTTTTAGATGCAACGCATCGCTAACGCTAACGCTTCCCAACCACCCACGATGGAGGGTAACACACACACAAACACACAAACAGCATTCTCACACACTGCTATTTAACGAAAACAAACACATCTCCAGTCATTCATTACCTTATGCATCGCAAAACCCTTCCAAGGTCTATCAACATTAAAATGCTTCCGTTATCTCAACTTCACAATGCAAAGTTGATGAAGATTTGTGGCCAGGCCTCTCCCTATCGAGGGGGAGGGGGATGATAGACACAACGCCCGTCCTGCGCATGTTTCTGTGCCAGACGCGTTACTCCCTGCTTATTTTTCACGCACAAAAAAAATTTCTTTGTTAACGCGTCGAGCATTCGCCGCGGGCATAAAAATATTTGGAATTTGTTTTCCTTATTGAGGCAAAAGAGATGAAAATGAAAAAAAAACAAAAAGTGAAAAATTAAATTCTTTTTTGGTTTTGATATAAATAAAACTGGATAAACTGGGAGAGATCGATTGATGAGGCTTTTGTGATTAGCATCAGTTTATAGTTACATCAGGTAGTGTGTGTGTGTGCTAAACGGGCGTGATCTCTAGATATTTCAGTCAACTGAAGGAGAGACAAGAGAGTTCGTACCAAGAAGATATATGTATCAGAAAATTTAGTAGTGGTTTACAAAAAATCGGAAATGTTTACTACTCGTTCCAGCTCGATGACAGTAACAGCTGTCACTACAAGTTTTACAACCTCTACAACTACATCACGATTATACCATTATATTAAAAGAGATGATAGTAATTCGACATCTACAAGTAGTTCGAAGAGTGCTAAATGTACAGGTACTAAAGCACAATGTCAAAAACCTACAGATCATGATATGTCTGTAACTATTGGTGTTGCGGTAGCGGTCCCCGTTGTTGTAATAATACTTTTCTTAGGTGTTATTCTTTATTTTGTTTATCGTCGTGGTAAGAAAGAAGCTTTAGAAGATAATGATCCCGATTTTGATGGTGATGAATTTTTGACTGGATATTATCCAACTCATCCAACTTACGATAATCCAATTGAAACAAAACAAACATTTCATGAACAATATAATCAAACACAATTTCAACAACCAAATAACAATAACAATAATAATAATTCAAATCCATTCAATGATGATAATACTACTACTAATAATTATAGTATTAATAATCCAAATTCAAATATTCAACCATGGGAAGTTAATCCATTTCATATCCCTGGAAGTGGATCGGATATTCATTCATTAAGAACCTTTGCTAGAGAAATTAGAATGGATGGTGATCGTGGTTATAATTTAGCATCGATGTCACGTCATGCTTCACAATCATCCTTAGATTTACTCTCATCTGCAACAAATAATACTTCACCTCTGGAGAAACAGGATGAAATTCAATCACCACCAGAAGAAAGTCATCGATTATCTCAACCTGTACAACAAGCGACAAGATTTGATGAGGATGGTGAACCAATAACTCCAGCAGAAGAAGAAAATATTCGTCGTATGAGAAGTATCTATAAAGTTTATTTAGATAGAAATGATACAATTATACGACAATCTCCAGAGAAGTCTGTAGTGCAAACGGAAGAACCTACAATGAATGTATCTCATTTAGATGTTCAACCACCACAGCAGCAACCGCTGCCAACAGAAGAAAATGACGGATCAATGGGTAATCTCAGCGGTTATGACGATACAGATAATAATAACCGAGCCACTCATTATAGAGTTGCATCATCAATTTATTCGGAGTTGCCAAATAAGCCCGCTAGTGTAATGTATCAACAAGAACCATTACCACAATATCCTCAATTCATGCAACAACAACAGCAACAACTACTACTACAGCAACAGCAACAATACATACCACAACAACAGATGCAATACATGCCTCAACAATCATATATTCTACAACAACGTAATCATCCACAAACTTTAGAAAGTATTGGAGAATTACCTCCACCTGCAAGATTAGCATATAGTGCTTCATCACATTCATTAACATCATTCCGTCAACCTTCAAAACAAACATTTGCATTACAAACTGCAAGACTTAATGGGACAGCATTGAATCCAATGGATCATCCCGAAATGTTTTATTCACAATCTGATGAACCTTATATATCCCAGCAACAACAATATGGTAACGATTTACAAAGTATGACAACTAATAACACTACGGGTTCAACAGCTCATGTACATCCTTATCAAATGCGTAATAGTATAGTGATGACAAATCCATCTGAATTACAATCATCATCTAGATCGTATAGACCTGCAGGTTCTTTCAGAAAATTTAATGATCCAATGAACACTTCGAACAATTCAAGAAATAATAGTTTGGTTACATCAAATAATACTTACCAACAATATGTTCAGTCAAGAGTAAGTGGGATCCTTGAAGAATCGGACGTTTTACAACCACCGAGTGTTCCAGGTATTTTACCTCATAGTGGTTCAAGTGAAGATTTACGTAAACAATTGGGTTCTTCACATAATTTTAATGTACCTATGTAAGAAAAAAAAAACACTAATGAACAATATACCTATATTATATTATATATATATCATAAAATTATTTATTTTTTTTATGCCAAATCGAAATCATCAATAGCATTTCTATATTTCATTACAGTACGTTTGATCTTTGAACTATCAACCCATGTAACATAATCTTCCATATTACGTGTTACCATATATGCAGGATCATTAATTAAATTTGGTCCAACTCTAATATGACCTTGTTCAATATATTTAACCGCATCAGCAATTGTTTCAGCCATTTTTAATCTATGTAGTATGACAGATAATCGACGTCTACACATTGCACTCACTGTAACTTTATTCTCTAAATCAGATATCTTGGATTTTGTTGATAATATTCCCATATTATATAATTTCTCTAATAGTAATTTTTCTTGTTTATGACGAAATGGATCCGTTGGTGGTAATAAAGATAATTTATGAGCTAATTTACGTATATCACCACAAATACGATTATATTTATGATAATCCTCTCTGTTTTGGATATGATACGTACCCATCACTTGGGTATCTCTATGGTTTTGGTCCTGTTTCCAATCATAGAAATCGACTTTCTTAAGTAATTTGGATTCATGATGTTTAAGTTTACGAGCCATTTTCTTTGTATCTATGTATATGTATGATATTTAGTTATCTTCACTCAAATGAGTATATTTCTATTCTCCTCGACTGTCTTGTGCTAATATATGCAACCAAATAGTGTATATCGTCTTATATTCTAACCTCATATCCAGTTTAAAATGTTGTTTAACTGAAAGATAGTTTCCATCACCTTTATCGATGACTTGAAATTTTTTTTTTTTTGAAAAATTTCAATGGGTGAAGCAGTTACCCTCCTTTCATGAATTTACAATTTTCTTGATTTTTGCTTCGAAAAGGGAACAAGTATAATATCTCCGTAACAAATGGCTTTAAAACAAGCTGTAATCAGAGCTATTAACTGTACCAAGACTCAATCAGTGCATTTCAAACAGTTTCCAAAACTATATATATAGGTAGATAAATACATATCTATACACAATGTCATTAATACAGAAGAGGCTGTTTTCTTTGACTTCAAGGGTTCGTTCTCATGTAGGGGCAGCCGTTATATATTCAAACCCAGAGACACAAATATCCCTAAGGACACTCGACCCACCTCGATTGATTCAAAAGGGTAGGAAATTTCTTAGATTATCGCAGGAGGTGACTGTCTTAGGTCCCAAAGGTCAAGTTGTTATGGATGTTCCTGATTTTGCACGTATTATTACAGATAAAGAAACGCATCGTATTCATGTTTCTGTAGATGATGATTCAAATAAGATTCAAAAAGCTATGTGGGGGACACTTAGAGCTCATATGAATAACCATGTTGTTGGAGTTAATGAAGGTCATCTTGCTATTTTAAGATTTGTCGGGACTGGGTATAGAGCACAAGTAGACAAAGATGGGAAATACGTCGGAGTTAAAGTTGGTGCCTCCATACCACAAGGGCTTGATGTACCAGAAGGAATTACAGTTAAATCTCCAACTCCAACTACTTTAATCATTGAAGGTTGTGATAAACAACAAGTATTTCTGTTTGCTGCTAAATTAAGAGACTTTCATCCTCCAGAACCTTACAAAGGTAAAGGTATATATGTGAATGATGAAACTATTAAGATTAAGAACAAGAAGATAAAATAATCTAACTAAATTTCTCTCTTAGGTTGAAAAAAAAACCAATACTTGTATTTAAGATACACCTGTAAATAAGTAAAAATAAATAAACATATTTATATTTTTTATATACGATATCATTCATAAATTTTATATCCTTCATCTCAGACGTTATATTAGGTTAAGGTGTCTCTTCATCATAAAAATAATCAGTTGGATCCGCTCCAACTTCTTTAGACTGAATAATGAAATCACTCACAGTATTTGTAAATATTGCTACATTGTTATAATTTTTCATTAATGCATTGAGAAAACTTTCTATTTGTGCTATTGTCAAATTAGGAAATGCAGTCGTTAAAAGTTTTGTAATATATTCATTTAAATATATCGTATTGGAAAAATTCCCTGGAATTCCTTCTATGTTAACTAATGAAACAGGGATTCTATTATCGTATGATAACATTAGTAAATTTCTGAATAATAGGGCTTGTTTGGCAAATGCTGGTTGATGATCTGAATCTGTTAAAGCATACAATGTCTCATTGATTAGCTTCAAATAATATGTTTCGTAGAATTTGGTTTGGAATTCTGTATCATCGTTCAATCTGTCCACATTATTTAACATATCAATAGCAATTTGTAATCCAGTTTCTTCGATTTCTCTATTATGATGTTTAAAAGACCAACATATAGTATCAAAAAACGTATTAAAAAACCCATCAGTTGGAAATTCTATCAGGACAGAAAAATTCTTATATGTGATGGTCCTTAATAATTGATAAAAATATAATCTATGATCAGGAAAATTATCTGTGTCATTCTTTATCATTTCCAAACTGGACAAAAATGTATTTTCGATTATTATAACTACTATCTCCGGATATCTTTGACCACAATTTAAGACCACACTGTTGGCGTATAACAATACTTCAGGTTCCTTGAAATTTATGGGCTCTGAGTTATAATCTTTCATACTGACATCCAAGAATAACTTCAATAGAGGTGAAAGATATTTATCAAATTCTATGCCATTTAAATCCGAAATGAAAAGTTTTTCTAAGAGTAATATTTTTCTCTTAATGGAACGACATACTCTAATTTTAGAGGTATCATTGACTTGTGCATTTAAAATTTTCATTTCATTTTGAATACATTCTGAAGCTACCCCATATAATCCAACCAAATCCAAGTGAATCTGTTCTAACTGTGGTGCAAAATGTCGTCCAATAGATTCACATACAGCTATATTAACGTCTAATATTTTGGCAAGAGCTTTAAATTTATCATTTGTATCTACCTCTAATTGAATATTTAATATTGATTTCCAAGTTGCATTCGGAAATTTCATTAAATCAGAGAGTAACTGATATCTTAGATCAAAATTTCTTTCTTCTCTAACAACAGATGCACATGATTTATAAAAAGAGGTGAGTTGAGATTGTGTTAAATCACTTGTAATTTCATTCATATTATCAATGATGCTTTTAATCAATGGTACATTCATCGTGGTATCGTCCGGTCTGTTTATCACAAACTGATATTTACACCTACTCACAATCTTCGAAAAAGTATCACATGCCATATCTTGGATCCCTTCATTGGCATCATGCATACATTGGAATAATTTACCTATTATTTGTAGTAAAAACTGCCAATGATTCTTCATAAATCTGGGATACTGCCCAACAATATACATTACATTAGAATCAAAGAGAGCTCTATCGTTAGAATTAGTAATACGTGCATCTTTTATCATTGTTAATTTATCTAAAATGCTTTTTATAAAGACATTTTCGCTCTCTTCACTAATTGTAGATGGGATTGAACCAATTGACCAACATAGGCAATTGAGATTATCCCACGCCCAACCATTTTGGTTGTCCTCTTCACCGTCAGTGTACATTTTCAACAAGCCCATCTGCCTCTCTAATTCTTCCATGATAATACTTTCGGTATCATCAAAGTCTAAATACGTTAAGTATACTAATGTTTCTTTTTCAGAATAATATAGATCCAACATTTCGCTATCATGTACCACTTCTCTGATAACCTCCCCAGAATCGATATCTTTCACCACTATTATTTCTTCAGGTCTTATCATTTTCTCTGTAATTATTATTTTTCTTAATTGTGAACATATTTCTTCATAAATATGTTTCTTTAGTGGTATTTGTTTTAATATCTGTGGATTCATTGCACCAGATCCTTTCATTTCGAACGATAACTCGAACGATGGAAGAAGATCAGCTATTGGATATTGCTGTATCTCTACAAATAGAGCTGATGTTAGTTCATGCCAATAATCTAGACAAGTTTTAAAAATTTCTGTTTCATCGATTCTGGTTAGTTGAACTAAGTATTCATGGGCAGTTAAAAGTACTGTTCTTAACTCAGCATTGTCAACTTCCAACTTTTCTCTATAAACTTTCAGAAACTTTGTCAAATACGTAGTAAGATCTTGGAAAAATTGTTGTCTGGTAAAATTTGATGATGCATATGTTAATTTAAGACCTGAACTGGCAGGAGGAAAATAGGTAGTTAAATTTTTTAAGACATAGATAAACGATTCAACCATTTGAGTAATATTTTGAGGATTCTTCGGAATTGTGACTGATGTTATCGTAGTTAGACATTTTATCGTAACATTTCTTGTTTCTGGCCTTTTAACGTAGTTCGAACTTAAAAGTTGTAATATATCAGATTCAAATATGTACTCGGGAGGTATCCATTCTAAATAATCGAGTAAACATTCCAATGCAGATAATTCTAAAGTAGAAGAATATTCATTAATTTTCAATATGTCAATAATGTGCATATATATCTGAAGACATACTTTTGACATTGATTTTTTCATTCTCATGGCCTTAGCTTGAGTCATTTGACCTGAAGAATAATCAAAGATTTCTTCATATAATAGTTTTAGTATCACTAAATTATTTTTGCATAAATTAATATCTATTGTAGAACTTTTAATCAACTCAGGAATGAAATCTGGCCATCTATCTGGCCATTCTTGCTTTAAAATTTCGACCAAAGTTAAGTCACATTTATGGATTAATTGATTCTCCGTTAAAGTCCCATTTCTAGCTTCTTCTTGTACAAGTGATATGATCATTCCAACAATAAAGTTCCTTATACCAACGCTCTGTTCTTCCGGCAATGACTTCCATCTTGTCTTAATTAGTTTGTCGAGTATTGACAAAGCAATAAATCTTGTATTGTTATTCTTTGAAAATTGTAAAATTTTATCTGCTTTAGTCCATGAATCAGGATCATCCTGAAAACGTGTTAATTCTCTCTGT
This sequence comes from Maudiozyma serrabonitensis, assembly GCA_030571355.1. Taxonomy (NCBI): domain Eukaryota; kingdom Fungi; phylum Ascomycota; class Saccharomycetes; order Saccharomycetales; family Saccharomycetaceae; genus Maudiozyma; species Maudiozyma serrabonitensis. Next base: position 25,755 of record JAJLXS010000013.1, on the reverse strand, counting down.
GCATTTTGTTGTGCTTCACCAGTGCCATTATAGAATGTGTTTACTATTTCATCAAGAAGATCAATATCGAAATTCGTCCTCAAATTGGATAATGTTGCCATCCTGAAAAAAAATAGCTGTACTTGATATATATCCTGTTGTGACCTTTATCATATACGCTATTGAAATTGTTCCAAGGGTGGTATAAAACTTGATATAAATGTTGTCAATTTAAATGTCAAACGGCTAGATTCTATTCTCATTTATTATGTTTTTAGGGTGTTTGATATGCAATGTGCCCCTCATTCCCTAGCGCCGCCAGATCGGTGTTATATTGTAAAAGCGTTCCTATTGAAGTTTGACACATGAAAAAGTCTTATTAACGCAAAACATAACGAAGCACTCATTAAGAGATGATATGAACCAGGAAGCAAAAATGTAAAAACCCTATCATTATACTTTAAAAAGGTTTGAGTTCCAACTTTTACCATTTTTTAAAGTTTTTTAAAAAAATTGGAGGTTATGCTAACAATGCCCTGTAAAATGTAGGATTCTTTCCAAACTCTAAAAGAACCCGGGTGAACGAGGTTGATTATCCGATTTTCATTTTATTACGTTCCATAGTTGCTATTTGCTACTACTAATAGAGTTATATGGTTTTTTCTTGAAACCTAATTCCTCGAAGTTCGAAAATAAAATATTGAGGGGGGTGCATTGAAACTAATTTGGAAGTGAACATTATGCAAATACTACATATACTGCCGCATATATAGGGTTAAAGAAATAACCTTAAAAACAAATTTCAATTTGTATGCATATCTGCCGAATAATAATGTTGGACTATGAATAGAATTTTCGTATCTTCAACTTAGAGGAAATACAAAAGTCAACATATAAGAGTTCACTGCCTGATAATATACTTATTTACTAACTCTACTTAACTTGGCTGTAATGATATGCGTAGGATATCAATTCTCACAGTGTCGGGCCAGAGGATCAAGTGAGGTAATGTTCATAAACTCCGTACCCTAATCCACTAGACTGCTCTTGACGATTGTGTATTCTTATATACATATTTCATCTCTTCTCAGTCATTAGAAATTAAGTTTTTTTTCATTTGTTGTTTGTTTTCGGCTCCCTTTATGGTAAGCGATTATAGGTCAGCTATTCATTTAATCTTGACGCTTTTTACGCTAGCAATCTAATAGCATCTTCATCTGGTTTCATTTTATTTGGTCACTGTATTTTCGACCAGAAATGAAAACTATTCATCTAGTAAATGAGGGAAATATGTATAAACAAATTTTAAAACCTGTTTTTTATCAAGTTCTAATATGCTACTTAAAACCCTAAAAATCACAAAAGCGCAAGTGGTTTAGTGGTAAAATCCAACGTTGCCATCGTTGGGCCCCCGGTTCGATTCCGGGCTTGCGCAGTTTTCTTTTTTCCAGTTAGTTCCTTGTCCAACATCAGTTGTTCAGGCTCTTATATTTTTTAACTTCCACTGAACCTATCCTATTAAACCTCTAATATTTATTTAAGATAACGCAATAGCGATGAGTTATGTTCTAATTTCATTGTTGTTTTTTACACTATTTTTGTATTGAAAATACATATGATGATGATGATATTAATATACGAGAAAAGCAGATATACTTATATAGTTTATATGGGTTGGGTTAAAATTAAGGAGATAAAAATGTTTTGTTGAGAAGTAGTTTTTAAATCATTAAAATTACCATTCGGCAGCATCAGTGTTTTCCTCAGCCCATTCGGAAGCACCGGTAGCTTCTTCAGTAACTTCTTCAGTTGGTTCTTCACCGTCGGCAACAGCTTCAGCTAGAGCTTCTTCAGTGTTTTGTAGTTCAACTTCTTCTGGGTTTCTGTAGAAGTATAAATCTGGCATGATAGACCATGGTTGAGTTCTGTCAACTAGAGCACCTCTTAGTCTTAGAACTTCTCTGGCCAATAGGTACCAGATTAAACCGATGGAGTGCTTACCTCTGTTGTTACATGGGATAGCAACATCAACGTATTCAGATGGGGAGTCTAAGTCAGTTAGAGCAATAACTGGGATGTTAACGTAAGAAGCTTCCTTGATAGCTTGAGCGTCAGATCTTGGGTCAGTAACAATAACTAATCTTGGTTCCTTGAAAGAACGGGTGATGTAGTTAGTGAAAGAACCTGGGGTGAATCTACCAGCAATTGGAGTAGCACCGGTGTGGGCAGCGTACTTTAGGACAGCTCTTTGACCGTAAGTTCTGGAAGAGATGGCAACGACATCTTCTGGGTTTGGAATGGCAGCGATGATTCTAGCAGCTAGAACAATCTTTTCCCAGGTCTTACCGACGTTGATAACGTGGACACCATCTGGTCTGGCTTCGAAGACGTATGGTTCTTGGTGGACCTAATTTGAAAATAAAAAAAAAGGATTAATGAAAATCCAAATTATTATAACTGTTAGTAAAGCTTGAATTTGAAAACACTATAAAAAAGTAAACTTATTGTTGATCTTGTAAAGAAAACCTTGATAGTTCATGTTCTTAGTATATTATAAATATTGGATAGGACTATGTTTCACTCATCTTGTATTCTCTATAATCTCTGTGATAATATGGTCATTCATTCTAATATCATAATGACTGCATCACCCCGTCATCAATAAGTATATTTAATAATTCAAATAAGAAATTTATGGGTAATTCTCTTTTTCGTAGAATTCTTATCATATTATATCAGTTATTCAGTAAATTCATTTAGTCTGTTGTTTAAAAAAGACTTATATCATTAAATTATATCACATTATCATTTGCATTCTAAACTATCTCTCGCTCTTCAATATTTATATATTTCTGTAACTTCTCTTGGTTCTTATATCAACTGTAATTATCAAATGTTATAACATACTTGAACGTTTCTAGCACCTAAGTGGGTGTTAGCAGCCAATAGCAATTGGGCGTCTTCTGGGGTTAAATCAAAAGTAGCTGGTAGGGACATTTTGATATCTGATTTTATCTATGCTTTCTCTTGGTTTGCTTTAATATAAGTTAGTACACATTTAAAGCTTTTATTACCTTATATTTGTTTTCAATATATAGCCTATGTTTGTCTTAATTTTCGTCCAGGGCCTAACAACAGGTGAAAAATTTCCCAGTAGAATCACTAACTTAGTGCCAGAGTCTTCACCCTCGGGACCATTGAGAGTCTTAGAGCTGAAACCAACATTCCAGTTCCCCCTTGATGCTGGGGTTCAGCCAAAACGAGACAAAAAGAATAATTTTTCTCGCCTCATAGGCAGGAAACCCAATTATTTTGGCTCGTTGTGCGTAGGGCGGACCAAATTTTTTAGGCGGGAAACTGGCCTCAGTAATTCGATATATTGTGAGAGGATACAACACAGAACACAAAGAGAGAGAAAATAATAAGAGAACACCTCATACAGTAGGGCAAACCTTTACAGTAGACAGCTTATTGTACCATTGAACACCCCTGCAAGACATTCCTCTGGTAACACCTGTTCAGTTTTATCTGTTGAATTTCAATTTCTTTTCTTTTTAAGACATTAATTTTTATTTTTTCAAAATGGAAAAATCGTAAAATGTACGGATGTTGTATTCCGAAGGTCTGGGTGTGAAACCGAATGAAAGTCGTCACATCTTTTTATTTTTAATAAACGCGGAGGAACTTCACCACAAATTGAAAAATTTCAAGGTGCATAATTCTTCTTAACTTAACAGAGGTCAACGAATTTTTAGTAAGGGACACCCCATTTGCTAGCGGTTAATATTTTTTTTTACTTATAGACTATTTAGAAAAATGTAAATTTATATACATGTAGAAATTCAAAGTTTATTTACCTGACAAATCACATGAAATCATTTTAACTTAGACATTTATTCTATTAGTGGAGATCATTCGCACATTATGATATAAGTGATCACTAAAGATATTAGGCACTCCGGTTCGAGGTATTTTCTATTACTATTCTTTATCGATCCTATATACTAAACTTTGAAAGGAAAATAGACTTATAGTTTTTGTTATCATAAGTAACGTATGTGTATCACGATATCATAAAAATTTTAAAACAAACTGTAAAAAAAAGGCATTAACATTGAAGAAATGAGGAGTATAAGTGATGTAATTCAATTTTGGTCAACTCCGAAAATGCCTTCCTTTGATAATAATGTAGATAAAGAAACAAGGACGAAATTGGTTAATAAATATGCTAAACTTTGTTTTCTTTTTTCTATAACATTGGTATGCATTATGATACCTTTATGGTATACTCTATCGGTTACGTTTACATTTTTTAAAATTGAACATAGATTTAAACATCATATATTTAAACCTGGAACATGGTACCATCGCTTACCTTTATATCACAATACTTCATTACGGCATTGTATATTTTGGTGTATCGTATGTACAGTCGCTGTTTTTCATCATACCAGTTATGATTTATTACAAATTACAAAAAGATTAGGAAGAGTCGCGGTAGCATTGATGCCTCCTTTACTCTTCGTGACATTAAGACCTTCTCCGTTACCTCAGACGTTATATCTCCGAATTTTACCAATTCATAAATGGATTTCAAGAGTCGTTGTGCTAGCGTCTCTTTTGCATAGCATCTTTTATGCGTATTTTATGGTCATTAAAGGTGTCTTTTGGATAAAAATTAAGAAATTACCTAACGTATATGGTGTAATCGCAATGATTTTATTTTTTGTTATTGGTGTCACCTCTATAAGGAAGTTTAGAAGAATAAACTTCCGTTTGTTTTATTATATTCATTATATTTCAACTTGGTTGACAGTGGTATTAATTCATTTCCATGCAAGACCAGGTGTCCCGTATTATACAGCAATGAACTGTGCAATTTTATTGTATCAATGTGGATATAGAATTTTTCATACTAAAATGACCAAAATGATAGTCACTCCGATATCACCGACACTTTCATTACTTGAATTTCCAATGACAGATTTGGTCAAAAAACCAGTTTTACCGTCGGGACATGTAAGAATTAGTAGATATGACTCAAATTTTGTTAAAAGAATATTATTTCAATTGGTGCCATTCCAGCATCCATATACAATTGCAAGTTTACCTGATGAAGATACAGTTAGACTTATTATAAGAAATGGTCAATTTAAATTGAAAAATAGTGGATCGTATTATGTTACAGGAGCATTTGAACCAATTATTAATTTTTTAGAGAGACCTAAGAATATCAAACAATTTCTTGATAATCAAAAGAAAAGAATCAATCCATTTCAAGTTACATCGTTAGGGTTAATTCATTCTCCATTGCATTATGTAGTTAATGCAAGGCGTGTATTGATCTGCGTCGGTGGTTCAGCTATAGCCTTTGGTTTACCATTATTAAGAGTTTTGAATTTTAATGGTATCATTGTAAGATTAATATGGGTCATTCGTGATTTCAGAGATTTAAAATTATTAGAATTTTTCAGAAACAATTTTGAAGGTATGGAGATATATGTTAGTGGTGATTTTGGAAGTGAACAAGATATTCAACTTAATTATGATGACCGAAGAACTGAAACTGCTAATGAACCTTCTTTAATATCAGGGAACAATGAGAATTGTTCATTGTTAGCATCTTCAAACAATAAAACCTATGGTACTACAAGATCTGACTATGTAAATGAACAACAAGATCATCAAGAAGTAGACGAAATAGATTTTACAAACTCCTTTAGAATCAAAAAGAATAGATCGAGATCTCAATTACGTCTAGACAATAAATTGAGTGAATCACAACAGAGATATGCTGCAGGAAATGTATTTAGAAAGGATGTTTTATTAAATCCAATAGCCTATAATAATAGTGGATGTAACCACGATGGTGATTGTAATGATGATCATGATAATGACGATGAAGCAACGCCACACCTTATGGAAGAAGATGAACGAATTAAGATTCCTTCTGGTGTGAAGATATATTGTGGCAGACCCAATCTAGATGAACGTGATTATGCTTGGTGCTTAGAACAGGACTGTGATACTTCCATTGATGATGACGAGTGTTGTCAAAATAGATTCGACGGTTCTCTTAGTGCAAATGTTGAAAAATTATCTCAAGTGTGGGTTGTAGCTGCAGGACCAGATGGACTAGTAGAGAGTACGCGACATTGGGCTACAGATGGGGGTTTACATTTCCATGCAGAAAGTTTTGCAGTTTAGGGTGAACTGGTATATTAATGCATTATTACTTAAATAGATATATATAATAAATTATACATCATAAATGATTATTTATAATGAAAGATAAAAGATTAGCATTTTTTCAAACTGTTTTTGTTTTGACGATTCAATTTTTTGAAGATATGGATCATTTACTTCAAGTGTGGTGGCATTCGAAAATAGAAGGATAAAAGTATCTGTTTATGTAAATGTGAGAATGATTCTAATAATATTTGTTAAATGTTCTAGTAATATTATTATATGCTTATTTATGTCTTTATTTACTTAGTTCTGGCTCTCATCTTTTCAATTCTTTCCTTTAACATCTTTGTAACTTCAGCAGCACGTTTCCAACTTTCTTCATTGTCACTATTAATAATCTTTAAATTATTATGATCTTTATCAATACCAAAATTCAAATTTAGATTCGATGTTGTTGTAGACTCTATGCTAGAATTTAGTCGTAAGGATCCAACGCCTCTTCTTAAGTCGTCACTGGATCCTTTTTGACTTAAAGTTCCACCATTACTAACAGGAGGTATGCTCTGATTTTCTTTTAAGCTTATAATTTGTTGTTCCAAAGAATTTATTTTTTCATTTAATGTTTTCACTTCATTTAATTTCTCTTCCAAGTTTGATTCTTTATCGACAATAGTTTTCTTTAAAAATATTTTTTCATCCTTTAGATTCTTATTTTCATTCAATAACAATTCGTTATCCTTTTTCAATTGAGCCAATTGCGTTACCAAATTTGTTCTTTCTTTATTTAATACTGTGTTTTCCTTTTTTAATGTATTCACTACAGTATTAGGTGTTGATTGAACGTTATTCATTTCATTAATATTATTCTGTTGTCTCTCTAAAATTGGTTTTGGATCATTCTTTGGTGATGTATTATTGGTCTTAGTCAATTTAATATTCTTTAAAGAATGTTCGTCATTCCGTATTAAATTATTTGATCTTTTTGGAGATATATTCTGTAAAGATGTAACTCTTTGAGGTGGTCCTCTTTTAGATGGAATTACTTGTTGTTGTTGATCGTTATTGGATTTATTGAAATTTGGTAAAGATGTAACTAAATCATTAATTTTATTTCTCTTCATATTATCTAAATGTTCAAGACTATCATTAAAATATCTTTCACCAAATAATTTAATTAATGTTGCTAAACATTCAAACCCGGCATTTCTAATTGTTGGTTGTGTATCATTTACAATTTTGATTACAATTGGTAAGATTGAATCGGGATCATTTTCTTGATTTAATCTTTTTAAGATACTCTTTTTATCTATCTGTTTCATATTTTGAAGTAAATCAGTGAAAAGTGTTGTACATTCTAATCTAATTTGAGGTATTTTATGTTTCATAGCAATTAAAATTTCAATCAAAAACTCTTCATTTTCTGAAAGTAAAGGATTATAATTATTACAAATCATTTTCAGACAATTCCGAATAGGTTCAATGGCGGTAGCCTTCTTTTCTTTAGTTCTTGATAATAATGGACTAAAAACCAAAATACAATAATTTTTATTTAGATCTTTTTTCCCTAATTTAGTAAATATTTGATCAATAGATTCGGTGGATAATGTTACAGCTTGTAAATTTACATCCTTAGAGAGTATTGTTGCATAAACGTCCAATAGTGTAGTATAATTTCCCTTTGGGTCAATTTTCTTAATTTTAGTTAAAGTATCATTATAAAATTCTTCTAGAGCTTCTACTCTATCCTTCCATTTAGATGATTGAGCACGTTCATAAAATTGTTCAGGTAATTTATCCAAAATTGTTTCGACTGGTAATAATGTAAATGGATCAATCCTATTTTGTTCTTGACCATTGAAAGATGTAGATAAATCTATTCCGTTATTATTATCGGTTGTAGCCTTATTATCACCATCAAGCATTATTGTATCACCATCGCCATCAATATTAGCAAGTTCATTTGCTCTTCTGATGGATTCAAATGGAGTAAATTGAATTACATTATCGATTTGAATATTTTCAAACATCTTAGTTAATTCACGTTGTTGGATATTTTTCAAATTATCATTAATAAAATCTTGTAAGAATTTATTATAATCGGTATCATCATGAATTATTATATATATTTGTAATATCACATTAAGTGATTCTGCTCTTACACTTTTATCTGCATGACTTGCTAATTTTGGAATATGTTCTAATACATGATTAAAAAATGTCAATAAATTTTTAATATTAGTTATACCATATATTGATAATAATTTTGAAATAATATTAAGTGTAGCAGACAACAGTCTTGGTAATTTCTTCTCCAGGAATGGTATAGAGATATCAATTGTTGTCTCGATAGAATGATCCAAAGAACATAATGAAAGTATACAATTTGTTGAAATTTCTCTTGTATGTTGTCTAGATGATCCTAATCCTTTCTCAATCAATGATGGGATCCATGCATTTAACAATTTATGGGATTTATTTCCTAAATCATTTGTTAATGGTTTCATAAATGTAATTAATGCCTCCAGGGCTATAACAGCTTGTTCATGACTCACTACATTACTATCCAATAAATATGATTCAAAATGTGATGGATCATTCCAATATTTACGAATTTGTAGATCTTTGATATCCACTGCATTATTAAATATTTTAATCAGTTCTTGATACCCTAACAATCTGCCTTTCCAATTTCGATTATTCAATTTTTCTTCAAGGGATAATTTATTAAAATCGATATCATCGGCAGTACTACTTGTACCTATATTACTCGTGCTCATGATCTATGCTAGTACAATGGTGAGTTACTGACTGTTTTCCACTTTTAAATAAAAAGTGATATAGGAATATACAAGATCAAATTGCACATCTTGTAGCAAATAATCTTAAGTTTTACCATCTTTCTTTATTGTCTTTTGTTTATTTATTTGTGTTTTGAAAGATTCTGATCCGTTTTCGGATTTAAATTGAGTGTTTTTTCGCGTCTGGCGTAGTAGACCCCCCTCCCGAGAGGGTAACTATTCAGAATGGTAAATGGTATCTTTATTTAAAGAATAGTATTACAATGTACTTCCCAATTGATTCTAAGTTTTGTCATCGGTAGGATAGTTACCATTGACTTTTAAGTTCTGTTTGCAGTTGCTTTTGAGATATTGTTTTTTCCCACTAACGAGCACTTGCGCCATTGTTCGAGTTCCCAAACGTTTAAACTATGCAGAATACAAACAATGAAAACTCAGATAATATTTTACAAATAGAAAGAAGATACTATGGTTGTAGCTACACTCCATAGTGTTCCAAATCCTACAAAATCTTTGCGATCCCATAAGCTAGATTATGCAAGGTATTTATTGTTAACAAAATATAAAATTGTGTTATATCTTGACTTCCCTGCCCATTGATTGATATAAATTACCAGATATAAAACAGCTCCTTGTAAATTTAGATGATTGGTTGTGACACTACAGTTACCCAAACTTGTACTGTCCCGGCATTTCCCTCTTTGAATAAAATAATTTTTGGAGCCAAAAAAAGTTCGTTAATTCGACGGATTTGCGTCGTTTCATTGTCAGTCGAAGTGGCGTGACTCTGTATTTGCATTGTGACACTTTGCTCTTTGATTTGTTTTTTATCTTTGTAGTGGTCAAGTGTTAGGATATTGACTCGTTTCTTGAACAGGAATACGGAGCTTATCGGTGGATTGTTTTCTCTTCTGTATATATATATATATATATATATATATATATATATATGATACTAACTGTATAATCACCAGTTCATAAATGTATTACAACAAGAATAAGGTACAATATAAATAAATTTATACAGATGGTTAATATAACTCCAATTAATATTGATAAATGGTTAGAGGAAAATCCAGAATTGTTGGCTCCACCGGTGTCTAACTACTGTTTGCATATGGATGGTTTCACAGTAATGTTGATCGGTGGCCCTAATGATAGAACAGATTTTCATATTAACCCCACGCCAGAATGGTTCTATCAAAAGAAAGGTACTATGCATCTAAGGATTCGTGATCCAGATGATGATCAGTTTAAGACTGTAATTATAAATGAAAATGATTCTTATTTATTACCTGCAAATGTACCACATGCACCAATTAGATTTAAGGATACTATTGGAATTGTCGTGGAATTGGAAAATCGTGGTGAAGATCGTGAAGATTCAATGTTATGGTATTGTAAGAATTGTAATGAGATCGTTTATAAAAAATCATTTATTATGAAAGATTTAGGTACTCAAGTTAAACAACAAATTGAATTGTTTAAAAGTGATCCAACTTTAAGAACTTGCGGTAAATGCGGTACAATTAACTAGAATTTAAAAAAAAAAATTTGGAAATTGTATATTCGATACTTAGATATACATACGTAACATAGTTCTATATATAAATATATGTTAGTTACAACTGTATTGTAGTGGCTGTCTATGAGACATGAGTGATAATCGTGATGAGTTGGTGATATCGGAGGATCCGATGCATCCAGCAAATTTAATATGTTCATTATGTGCTAAATTCTATGAAAAGGATTGGTGTCTTGGAACAGGTGGTGGAATCTCTATTAAGGATCCACATACTAATCACTATTTTATTGCTCCATCGGGTGTACAGAAGGAATTAATGAAACCTACAGACTTGTTTGTCGTTGAAGGTACCGATAACAATAAAGAATTGAATGTTGATGATGTAACCTTTGTTAGAAAACCTCACGGTTTGAAACCAAGTGACTGTACACCTTTATTTCTGACTTGTTTCAAGGAATTAAATGTTGGTGCTGTGATCCATACACATTCCTCAAATGCTGTATTGGCATCATTATTGTATGATGAATTTTTTGAAATATCACACATTGAACAAATTAAAGCAATGCCTAGTGATAAATGGGATCCCGTGGCAAATAAATATATAAATTTATTGTTTCAAGATACTTTACGTATTCCAATCATCGATAATAAAAACTTTGAATATGAATTGACAGATGATTTATTAGAGGTTTGTAAGAAATATCCACACAGTTGTGCAGTCCTTGTAAGACGTCATGGTATATTTGTTTGGGGATCTACAATTGCAAAAGCTAAGATATATAATGAATCTATTGATTATTTATTAAGTTTAGCCATCCAGATGCGTCAATTAGGTCTTCCAAGTGTGAAACCTTCGATATAATGATAAATAAGTAAAACAAAATGCTCTTTGGCAAAAAAAAAAATATTAATTTCATTATTTAAATATGTATATATATATATATATATATGCCTGCCACCTATTTGGACAATTTTCGTCTCTTTGTGGTAGAGTGTACTTTTTCTTCTGCTACTTTCATCCACACTAGATGTTCATCTTTAACTCTATTCTTAGTATCATGTATCGTCGGTGCTTTAACGATATATCGACTTTCTCTTGTTATCTCTTCATCTGTGGGTTCATATAACCCACATGCCACTATTTCACTTCCTCGCATTAATTGTACATGACTCAATATATTGCTCTCTATATCCTTATCATCAATGAATCGATTTGTTAAATTAGATACTATCAAATTGGTACTTTTATCAAACCCTTCCAAAGTCGCTATAAAACATTCTCCACTCGTCGTCACTAGTACAACTTTCTTATTCAAATATTCCTTCAATAACGGGGACATATTCACTATTTTAATTCAATTGTACAAAATTGGTTTCGATCTCTTCTTCCCTTGCATATAGTTGGTTTCTTTGTAGTTTCCTAAGTTTAAATAGAAATTTGTTTTCCTTTCAAATTTTCCTTTTAATTTAAAAACCAATTCTTTATCATAAAGAGAACAGGGGACAAGACTTCTCTGGTTATATAAAGTTGAAACAGAGAGGTATATAATCACATAACATAAACAATTCCTCAAATAAGTTACTATTATGGATACACAACAAATAAATGATCGTGATGATGAAATTCCAACAGATGTGTCTTCCTCTTCTAGGGATACATCAATAGGTTACGCCACCTCGACCCCTACAAAACAGATAAGAAATGAAGCAGATAAACAAATATTAGAATGGGCTTCTAAATTAGAACTAGAGTCTATTGAATTACGTGAAAGATCTACAACATTGTTACAGAATTTAAATGAGAAATATATTAATTTTAATTCAGTGGTTAATAAATTTGATCAAGTTGAGAAAAGTTCGTTCGTTCAATATACAATTAAAAACAACACACACCCTTTCTTAACCTAATTTGAATCGATTTTTACTAACTGACACCAATATATACCGTGTATATGTAGAACTCACTGATAATGTCACATCAATGCTTGAGACCTGTAAAGAAGAGATAACTAATCGAACATACAATATGACACAGGAATTATGGGAGAAACAAACAAATCGTACTTATGAAATGCAAGTTATGAAGGCACTTACAGAACAAATGGAAGATGTACAAATATTGTTGACCAATATCTCAAGAGATATGAATAAATTACATGATAGACAAGCTCAATTAGAGAAACGATTTATTAAACAGGAAAAGAAAATGGCCGCCAATCAAGAGAAAAAACGTAGTGTTACTTCTGCTCTCTTAAATGGAACTACACTATCAAATGATATACCACGTCATAATGTAGGACCTGTAACTAGATCACAATCCAAGTTCTTGAAGGAGATAGGTTATAAACCAACAACGAGAGTTCACAAGCCACTTTCACTCGCCTCGAGAACGACAGCCAGAACAATCATTCCTTGGGACGAATTGACCATGCCATCAGATAACCCTCCACCAGAGGCAGAATGTACCACAAATTACCCTTCAGAGTTGTGAAAATACTACTTTCTAGAGTTCTATATATATGTTTATATAACTTTTATATTCTGTGTATTACCCATCTCATCGGATCTAATTACTATAAACTCCGCTCCTAACAAAATTTTTGGGTTTCTCCAATTAAAGATAATCAATCAACTCATTTCGTATATAAAGAGAGAAAGAGAGCCAGTTGAGAAGATAACTAGATGATGTTGTTTCAATTTGTTCATTTGCTGTGATATTTGTCAATTGCAAGAATAGAAACAACAAGAACAACAACACAGTTAGCCCTGAATTTCATTCGTATTATGTCTGTAGTGTCAAAATTAGAAAAATTGTTAGATCTGAGTAGGCTAACACCAACCAAGTTCATCACTAGGAATTTACCCGTGGCACCTGTGGGTTCGAAGAGTACATTTGGTGGTACTTTAGTGGCTCAATCTCTTTTAGCGTCGATGAATACGGTACCACGTAATTTTATTCCAAGTTCTTTACATTGTTATTTCATTAGCGGTGGACATCCTGAACAAATGATTACCTACGATGTAGAAAGTTTGAGAGAAGGTAGAAATTTTATTCACAAAGAAGTACGTGCATATCAGAATCAAAAATTGATCTTTCAATCAATGATTTTGTTTGCTTCAGGTAGAAATGATTCAAACAATATTAACGATGGTACAAAATTAACTCATTTGAAAACAATTGGTTTGCCTGATAAGAATAAATACACTTATTCAGCTGATTTATTTCAAGAAGCAGTTGCTAATAATGAATCCAAGACTCGGATGTTTCAAGAATTACCTATTGTTCAAGGCAGAGGTGGCATGACACACATAAACAAGGTTTATAATTCATTTAAGACACAACCTATGGAATATTATTTCCCTAAAAATTTCTTTCATGCAGAGGAAGAGAATCGTAATGATTGTGTCAATTATTATGTAAAGATTAGAAAGGAATCTGTCGAAACAATAACAACAAACGATGTTTACCATGATGAAAACGATTTGATTTCACCTCGTAATGATGAGCGATACAATTATGCAGCATTTGCATATTTATCTGATTCATATTTATTATTGGCTTTACCGTATTTTTCAAATATGCCTCTATATTCACACAAATTCAGTGTATCCTTGGATCATAGTATTCATTTCCATCAGTTACCAAAAGTCAATGATTTAATCTATTTAAACATCGAGAATTCGAGATCGGCAGATCATAGACATCTAATGCAAGGTGAATATTTCGATTCCAATACAGGAAAGATCTTGGCATCGGTGTCTCAAGAAGGTTTAGTCATTTACGAGTTGGTCAAACAATTAAAGGCAAAATTATAAAAATCGCTACAGTTTCGTCAGCCTCCCACCAACAATAAAAGAAAGTAATACAACTGAAACTGTGGTATATCATATTGTATTTAAAAACTATATTCTCTCATTCATATAAAGTAAAACTTGGAAAAAAAAATATTTATTTCACTATTTTCTTGTTTTCTGCAGCTTTTTCGCTGTGTTTTCAAGATTTTTTATTATTATTATATAAGAATTGTGTATATATAAAGGAGAACAAGGAAAACAGGGAAATAAGTTCGATTATGAACTGTGCTTTCCTAAAGATAAACTCAGGTTGTACAATCATAACAAATTACATATATATTTAATCTGATAAAAGATGAGTGATACTGAAAACAAAGAGATTAGTACAGGTTTACCAGAACCATGGACTGTTCGTTACAGTAAATCTAAGAAACGTGAATATTTCTTTGAACCAGAGACTAAGAAATCCCAATGGGAAGCACCCGATGGTACCGATGAGGATAAACTACATAATTATTTAAAGGAGCATCCATTACGTGTAAGATGTCTTCATATTTTGATCAAGCATTCTGGTTCAAGAAGACCTGTATCGAGTAGGATCAATGCTAAGATTACTATTGATAAAGACGAAGCTATTAAGGAATTACAAGTTATTCATGATAAGCTTACTAGTCAAGATGATAGTAAGAAAGGTCAATTTGAAGCAATTGCAAAAGAAAGATCTGATTGCTCGTCGTTTAAGAGAGGTGGTGATTTAGGCTGGTTCGGTAAAGGTGAGATGCAACCCTCATTTGAAAAAGCAGCTTTTGCACTAGCCGTTGGTGAGATCAGTGATATTGTCGAGACAGATAGTGGTGTTCACATCATCAAGAGAGTCGCATAAATTCATTCATCCATCTATATCTTACATAATTTCTTACTTTATAAAGAGTAATAATAATAATAATATTAACAGATAAGAATAAGTGAGGACAGATAAACAGATCCTCAACTTCAAACGACCCTCAATGTAAAGAGAGATTAACCAGACTTGATTCAGTAAATGTACAAAATTCATTGTTTTGTTCAGTTCTTAAATTTGCTTTGTTCTCATTTATTTTGTACGACGCGCAAATGAACTTTTGACCGTCAAAATTGTCGAAATTCTTCCTTTTAGAACAACAACAACGACAGTTGAATCAATAAATCGTTAACAATAATTAAACTAGATATATTTTCAAGTATATACACAGTTGTTTTTTTAATAGCTGGAAAGGTTCTTAAATTGTAGATAAAGCAATTGCTATTTTTCTCAATTGATTGTAATTGAATCAAGTTGAAAGAAAGTAAACGACACGGAAGTACCGCTTTTGATTAACTTTAACTGAATACTCTGCGATATCCGTTTTTAATAGGCATTTTCTAGACTTACAAGAGGTGTACAATGAGTAACAAAGTATCTAGAACGGATTCGTTGAAAAAGACTCTCTCTAGGTCTAAATCATCTTTGACCAATCTATTTAAGAAGAATAAGAGAAAGCATGCTAGAGATGATGATGAATACGATGATGATGAAAATGGTATTAGTAGTAATGATAAGAGCTTAACTAAGATCGATAATGAAGATGAAGATGATGCTGACAGTTCAAGAAGTCATAAACGTCGTCATGTAGAAGATGCAGCAAAGGAAAAACTTAAACTTATTGAATTTCAAAAGAATGAAAAATTATTAGATGACAAATTACCAAAAGAATTAAGGAAATATAGACCACAAGGTTATTCTTTAAATTTACCACCAAAGGATAGACCAATTAGAATTTATGCAGATGGTGTTTTTGATCTATTTCATTTAGGTCATATGAAACAATTAGAACAATGTAAAAAATCGTTCCCAAATGTAACATTAATATGTGGTGTTCCAAGTGATAAAGTAACACATAAATTAAAAGGTTTAACAGTTTTAACAGACAAACAACGTTGTGAAACTTTAACTCATTGTAGATGGGTTGATGAAGTTATCGCTAATGCACCATGGTGTGTCACTCCAGAATTCTTAAAAGAGCATAAGATTGATTATGTGGCTCATGATGATATTCCATATGTGAGTGCAGATTCTGATGATATTTATAAACCAATTAAAGAAATGGGTAAATTTTTAACAACACAAAGAACTAATGGTATTTCTACTAGTGATATTATTACTAAGATTATTAGAGATTATGATAAGTATCTGTTAAGAAATTTTGCTAGAGGTGCTACAAGACAAGAATTGAACGTTTCTTGGTTAAAGAAAAATGAATTAGAATTTAAAAAACATATAAAAGACTTTAGAGAATATTTTAAGAAGAATCAAGAAAGTCTTAATGTTAATTCAAAAGATTTATATTTTGAAGTTAGAGAAATCTTATTAAGAAAGACTTTAGGTAATAAATTATACAAGAAATTATTAGGAAATAATAAATTCAATCCAAAGAATATACATTCTCATGAAATTAAAAAATTACAAGATAGATTAAGTGATATAAGTGACAGTTCAAGTCAGAAGGATAATGACGATGAAGAAGAAGAGGCTGATGAAGAGAGTTCTGAAATAGATGCTGAAGAACGTGAAGCTATTATCAGATCCAAATCACCTCCAAGTGAATTTGCAGACCAATACACTGGTGAAAAAAGAGTAAAATCAAAGCAGGCTAATTCACAATATCAAGAAGATGAGGATGAAGATGAAAAGACATATAAATTCATAGAGCATGCTCAACAAGACGTTGAAGATGAATGATTATTGGAAAAAAATTATCTTATATATATTTGTATTTGTGTGTATACAACATGAAAAAAAAGGGAAAAAAATTACAAAAATCCATTTCTATAAATTGAAAAGATTATTTTAATTTTATTTATTCGTTTATTAATTGATTGATTTGAATTGATTGTATATATTCTATACATTTATATTTTTTTTTTGGGTTTCTATATGCTAAATTATTTAGTTTCAGTGGTTGGTTTCTTCTTTTTCTTAGTATCGATTGTCTCCACCTTGACATTTTCCATACCTTTCTCCTTTAATAAAGAATGGATATAAGCTTCAACATCTTCAAGAACATCACCTTGAATGACAACTTCTTCTTTCTTTTCAACATTCTTAGAGACAGAACAACCCGTAGCAAATTTAGATGCGAATGTCTTAGCTAATTTCTTCATATCGATCTCAAAGACCTCTAGACCAGAAATAGCAACAATAAACTTCCTCTTAGTTCTAGCTTCTCTCTTAATGATAACTTTTGATGATAATTTCTTAGCTAATTCTCTTTGTTCTCTATTTTCTTGTTTAGTTTGTAATTTCAATAGATCCTTCTCTAATTTATTTTCTCTTTCTTCACCAATACTAGATTCGCCTAATTTCTTACCAACGGCTGCAACATCATTAGCTTCTTCTTCATCGTCATCATTTGCACCGTATAATTGAGTATAACGTTCTGGATGGTTTTCCTTTAACCAAACTTTACAACGTTTTAATTTACCTGTGAATTCACAGTATTCTGGTGGATAAGAGCATACACCACAGTAAACAACTTCTCTAAGAGACATTCTTATTTGTAATAAATCAGTTGTATTTAATTTCAGGGAAGGTCAATCAAATGATCAAATTAATAGTATTGTATTGCAACCTTTATAATTTCTTAAAATGTCACATTAACATTTGTAAATTTTATAAATTTGTTCTGTTTCGTTATATTTTTTCTCTTTCTCTCTTTCTTCAAGAAACTGAAAAATTTAACAATTGTGCTAGCAAAAAATCATCGCCATACAAAACAAAATCGATGAGGCTCTCCCCACTGTCAAAGAATATAAGCATCGATTTCGTAATAAATAAAAAGGGGAATGCATATATATGTATATTTGTATGTTTGTTCTATGTATATATATATATAATTAATCAGCGATTCGACGCATTAGTTATTCTCTTTTGTGCATGATTTCTAAGAGACTCATCCATCAAATCTCTAATTCTATGTGCACCAGCAATCCCAATGGCTAGTACAGTCTCCAATCTATCTAGTGGTATTTTATCCTCGACTTGTAACAATGACAATTTCTCACTCTTCCCCATTACACCTAATGTTACACAACTCATTGCAGCTTCTTCTAATGAATTAACATCTAATAGTGGTGTAGTATCATATAGTCCAATGGAGATACCGCTAATGTAATCATACATGGCAATACCTGCATCGATACATGCCATTGTTATACCATTGATTAAAGATCCTAAGACTCCACCATCCTGTTGTAATACATGTATCTCTATATCAATAATAGTACGTGGGTATAGATTTAACATTAAATTTTTTTCAAAAGTTCTTACCAATGCAGTCTGTATCTCTAAGATTCTTCTTTCATTCTTATTACTACCTGTAGTTTTACTTCTTTCAAATTTTGAAAATTTAGTTAAATTTACGGTTATTTGTAATGTAGCTTTCGTTTGATCTAATTGACTTCTTAATGCTGGTTCTGTGGGACCCTTCACTAATGTTATAATCTTATTATTACCTTGTTCTAAGTATGAGGACCCATCAGCGGCATGTGAATGTGTATTTATCGATGTTTCAAATCTACGTAGTTCATTCCATCGACGGCCATCCATCCTTAAACCTTCAGGTGAATATACTTCGAATCTTGACATTTTTTCAATAAATAGTTAAAAGAGAGAAAATGTTACGTATAAGGGTGTGACGTCAATTCTCCTTGAATCAGGGATAGATATTATTAGAAAAGAAGAAGAATAAATGTTCTATACCTTGTTATTAGATACGCTCTATATGTATGTATATATGTAAATATCCAGTATCTCTTGTACTCATCATCATCTTTCTATGTGAAATTTTTTAAATTTTTCAATTTTTAATTTTTTTGGTGGTGGGGGAACAACGAGATCACTGTGAACGAGCCTCATCGAGAGGATTGAGTACTAACCATGAACGATCAGGAAGATTTTGATGCTTGACGATGAGGTAAACTCTTGGATTTCTTAGAGGTATACTGTCTAGATCTAAGATCAGATATGAATTGACCTAGGATCCATGAATTTCCAAGGAAGAAAATTACATTCCCAATGAATAAACCTGGATAGAACACATTTTTACCTAAAAATTCTAATTTATAACCTTCATTTAACCATGCAGCTTGTGAACCAATCCAGATGGCTAACATTGTTCCTAATCTAAACAATGACAATTGTGACCCCTCACAATAAAATGGTAGGAAAATTAGATACCAGATGAAATATTGTGATGTGCAAACTTTATTAAATGTGACGAATGCAAACGTTTGAATAAATAAGACATTGCATAGAACACGTAGATGTCTAGCACGTTTTTTTGTAATGGTCTTAAAGGCTGGTAACCATAAGTTATAGAAACCGATCAATGTTATCATACCAATCTGAGGGATGAATGCGTATTTTGATAAAGATGATGATGTATTGTTAGTCAATGCAGAATCTAAATATAATAATTGATTCCAAATTGAGAAATTATGTCTATGATCAAATCGATATATGTGATATAGATAAGTTTGATCTAAGAATTCAAAACCGTACATTTGAAACATTAATAGGTTAAGTAAAATAATAGTGACTAAAGTCATCAAACCATAATTAAAGATAATGACATATTTATTTTCTTTAATTGAATTGAAAAGATAAATTGTAATAGGTAAAGCATAAATTATTGGATAAATTTTAAAATGAATACTTAAACCAAATAAAATTGAACTAATTAAAAATTGTTTGTTTTTTAAAGTTAAAATAATTAACATAATTAAAAAACATAATATAGTTTCTGCGTTACCTCTTGTACTAATAGTAATAACCATTGGATTTAATAACCATAATGATGCTAATTTTAATTTTTTTGTAGTTGATAATTTATTTGGTAATAAATGTAAGATAATTATACCTGTTAAAATATCAAATAATATGAAGATTAATTTTGATAAATGGAAATTATCAAAATAATGATTAATTATAAACAACCAACTTAATAACGGTGTATAACGATAAGTTTCTCTTAAATATGGTGACATTCCATTATAAATATAATAACCTGCATCGTTAAATACATGATAATCAATATCAGTATATTTTACTTTGAAATGATTATCCTGATATATACCATAACTGAAAAATGCAAAACGTATTAGACATGATAATATTAAAAGGTAAGTAATATTTCTCTCCATATTTGCCATAAAAAGGATACCCACAACGTACTCACACTTACCAATTGAGATATAATTCAAATCTCTTATATATCTCCTTGTAGTTCAAAGGATGTATATGAAATTAAACGGTTCTCCCAATCCGGGTTAAAATCAAGAGTGAATATATATATATATATATGTATGTATTTTAAGTACCAAAAAAAAAAATATTGACGGAGACCAGTCAATACTAAATTATCTGTTGAAATCAGAAAGGTAAGGGAAACAACAAGGATATAATGAGTGGTGAATTAACGTATGATGAAATAGTTGAACATATTGTTCAAAATAAAGAAATTCCAAATTCTATTCAAGTACCGAATATTATTTTAGATGATTCACAACGTAGTGAATCTACAATGTCACCAAGATATAAGCCATGGGAACGAAATAATACCAATAGTTCAAATGTGACGACGACAAACTCTAAAACTTCATAAATAATATATTTAAAATCCACTCGCATCTGTTTATATATATATATATTAATATATATTCTGTATCATATAGCTCAATAATAATAATAATAGTACCTAAGTAATAAAAAAAAAAAGATGAAAAAAGAAGATGCTACAACACATGGAAACTAGCAAACAGATCCAATAACAACAAGGAACTAAAAGATGGTTAAAGAGGTGCAAAAGGATGTGAATGTTTTGTTATTAAAACAACAAATTCCATTTATGTTAAATGTATCTCATTATATGACTGATTTAGTGTATACATTATATTATACAATAAAATTACAAGATGAACAATCGCATATATTGGAATTAGAAGGACGAAAGACGTTATTATGTGATGAAATATACAAATTACGGGAACAATTTCGTAATTTATTAAATCAATCGAGTGGATCCATGTATATAGAAGAAGAAAATAACAGCACATCATCAAAGGATATAATTGAATTAATACAACAATTTAAAAATTTGATGAATGAAGAATTATTACAAATAGTACGAGATACAAATAGTTTATTAATAATTGAACTTGATAAACATAATAGCGTGGACATAAATAAATTAAAATTACAATTAGATAATTGTCTTTATGGATTTCTTAATTTAGTTACATTTATTAGAAAGATACCATTAAAATTTGACAATAGTAGTAATTCTAATAATAAAGGGACTAGTCAAGATAGTAATAAAGAATCAATGGAATCGATTGTTAATGTAATTAAAGATGAATTATTATCAAGTTGGAAAATTGAACTAGATCTATTAAATTGTAAAATATTTAATTTAATTTCCAAGAATGTTAAAATAATTAAATTATTCCAGGAATCAATTAATGAAAATATTGATTCAATTAATGAAAATAGTGAAACATTCATCAAATTAATCAATTGGTTAAAGGATGATCAAGTATTTGGTTCAATTGTATTATAGTTAATTATATAAATTGCATGTCGTACCACACGATAATCCATATATAAATGTCAAAAAAAAAAATCAAAAAATCGAAATATCAAAAAAATTAGATAATTAAGGAACACGTATAACAAGAGCAATAATAACATTCATTCAACCAACGACAACAATAACAATAAGAGAAAACTAGTATACAAATAACTACGCTACCACAATGTCAGAAATAATTCAAGAAATAAATAAACATTTAGTATTTCCAATTGATTATCCATCACAAAAGAAATTAAGTGATAGAACACATATTTTAATTATTTTATTTGGTATAATTTCATTCATATATGGATATTTAACACAATCGATTAAAAATTTATTAATTTGTTATGGTATTGGTATATTAATAACAAGTTTAATAATTGTTCCATCATATCCATTTTATAATAAACAAAAATTAAATTTTGTAACACCAAAAAAGGTTAATATTGATATAGCAGAATAGTTTTAAGTATATGTACCATTATATATAAATCAATATATCGGAGTTTTAATATAATGATATTTCATATAATTAATTATATTAAAGTATTGTTAACATATAGTTATCAATGTAGATAGTATTAATGAAACTCATCTAAAGATTCAATTAAATGATAGGTACTACTTTTTTTTTAACTAGTGTGCACGTGAATAGCACGTGCACACGGCTGGAAACGGCTGGGCGGGCAAAAAGCAGAGCGGTGTGGTGTACGGACACACGCCGCCCTTCCAGCCCGGGCTGAGAACAAGGGACGCACGCCCTGAGAAACTGCTGCAGAGCGAACCAGACAAAGATAAAAAAAAGCGAATTCTTCTAAATAAAACAACTAACAACTACACCAACGCGATGTCGGGATTCCACTAACCGCCCGCCCAGCAGTAGCAGCAGCAGCCACAACAGAAGCATCCCCTTTCACAGAAAAAAGAGTGGAATCTCTCTCGAGCGCATCTCTTTCACTTTCACAATTTATTAATTAATTGCTTTGGTAAGCTCAACCATATGCGAGCCACGCTACACACTACACACTGCACACTACACGCTACACACATTTTATTACACGTTGCTCACTGAACTCTCTCCCACTCTCTGCCAAAATTTAACAAAAATATAATTTTTGATAGTTGTGCCAACTACCAGACTACCAGAACTGCTAGACTGCCAGACTAACTCACGTTAACATTATTAAATTAATTAATTAAAGGTTGTATGACGATAATAATAATAATATTAGTTAGTTAATTAATTAATGTTATTAACTCATTAAGTAGAAGAAGTGTTGTTGTACCCTAAGAGTAGAAAGTAGTAGAAATTTCTCAGTTTGAGATATTTTTCAATTAAATTTTTTTTTTTTTTTTTTTGCTTTCACAGTCTCTGGCTATTTAAATTATTTCAATTCTCAATATAAGAAATAACATATATAAAGGTTAATATTATTTCATATTTATAATTTAATTCTAATTGTCTTTTATTCTTCATATATTCATTTTAATTATATTTTAATTTTTTTATTACGTCTTTTTTTTTAATTCTCATTTATAAAGAAACCATCCCCCCCAAATAAATAAACAAAAACAAATATATTAAAAATGGTTAGAGTTGCTATTAACGGTTTCGGTAGAATCGGTAGATTAGTTATGAGAATTGCCTTATCCAGAAAGTCTGTTGAGGTTGTTGCTATTAACGATCCATTCATCACCAATGACTACGCTGCTTACATGTTCAAGTACGACTCTACTCACGGTAGATACGCTGGTGAAGTCACTCACGATGACAAACACATCATTGTTGACGGTCAAAAGATTGCTGTTTACCAAGAAAGAGACCCAGCTAACCTACCATGGGGTGCTTCCAACATCGATATTGCTATCGACTCCACCGGTGTCTTCAAGGAATTAGACACTGCTCAAAAGCACATTGACGCTGGTGCCAAGAAGGTTGTTATCACTGCCCCATCCGGTACCGCTCCAATGTTCGTTATGGGTGTTAACGAAACTGAATACGCTGGTCAAAACATTGTTTCCAACGCTTCCTGTACCACTAACTGTCTAGCTCCATTAGCTAAGGTTATCAACGATGCTTTCGGTATCGAAGAAGGTCTAATGACTACTGTCCACTCTTTGACTGCTACTCAAAAGACTGTTGATGGTCCATCCCACAAGGACTGGAGAGGTGGTAGAACTGCTTCTGCTAACATCATCCCATCTTCCACTGGTGCTGCTAAGGCCGTTGGTAAGGTTCTACCAGCTCTAAACGGTAAGCTAACCGGTATGGCTTTCAGAGTCCCAACCGTCGATGTCTCCGTTGTTGATTTGACTGTTAAGCTAGCCAAGGAAACCACTTACGATGAAATTAAGAAGGTTGTCAAGGCTGCTTCTGAAAAGTCTAACGGTGTTCTAGGTTACACTGAAGATGCCGTTGTCTCTTCTGACTTCCTAGGTGACTCTCACTCTTCCATCTTCGATGCTTCCGCTGGTATCCAACTATCTCCAAAGTTCGTCAAGCTTGTCTCTTGGTACGATAACGAATACGGTTACTCCACCAGAGTTGTCGACCTTGTTGAACACGTTGCTGCTAACTAAATTTAATATTTTATTAATTTGACTTATAATCATATTTTTATAATATTATCTTTTTTTATTTAGTTATACATATATACGTACGATCTTTTATAGTTTAATGACAAATTTTAGAATTTTTTGTTAAAAAAAACGATTTTACCTTTTTTAATTATAATATATTATATTTTATTATATTATTATTATATTTTATATGCTTTTTCTTTACATAATTGTTATACATCCAGATGAATAACTAACACTACTATCTGTAATTTTTTTAGCATGACTACTTTGTGAATAATTTAACCAATTCCATTCATATTTTTTTAATTTTTTTGTATTTTCAATCATTTTAATTAATAATTTTAATGGATGTTGTCCACATATAGTATTACCAGTGGCTTCAAGATATAATTTCCATTTATTATAATTCATTTCTTTTAAAATATTCATTGCAAAATGATCTAATAAACTAATTGACTCCCATATTGGTATACCATGATGATCTAATTTACTTCTGGATGTTAATAATTCAAGATCACTACCACCTTGTTCAGACATTGTCTCTTTAATATCTTCTTCATTTGATGCATATGCTGTATAACCAAATCTTTTACCCCAATGACAAAAATCACTACTGATAATAATATAATTATGATAATTTGAATTATTGAACTCTTTAAACAAAATTTCACTTAATTTATCATTTATAGTATCATTATTATTCGATATCATCATTGGTACAATCTTAACATTCTTAGAAATATCTTGAACTTTGCGATATTTTAATGTTGTATATAACATTGAAAATTGCATTTCTAAAGAATGTTCAGCTTCATCATCTTCAACAGTCAAGAAATCAAACAGTGTTGATGTATCTTTACCTTCATCCCATTCTTTACACAATGATTGATCAATTTTTAATGAACCAAATGGTGTATTAACTTCATCAAATGATGATAACATTACAGTATTTCTAAAGTAAAAATGATGTGATGGTCCTAGGATGAAAAATCGTAATGGTAATGAATCATCATCATCTTGATGATTAAGATCCAATGAGGCAAAGGAATGAGCCATAGTCGGTCCACAATATGTGTAGCCGGCATGTGGTGATACACATATTTGTGAATTATGAATGGGATATCTATGTTTGGTACACGCTTGGTCGAGATATTGAGTAAGTTCATTGTGTAGTTGGGTGGGTGATGATGAATACCAGGATCCTGCATGTGTAGCAATACGTGACATTGTGTGTGTG